>VZTX01027713.1:14935-75516 GCA_013400915.1 Pardalotus punctatus
ACCTTCTCCACTGACCTTGGTGTCTCCATGTTGTTTTCCCTCACATATTTTTACCTCTTCCTCCTCTGGCTACAAAGAAGTGCGTGCCCCCCTTGTTTTGATTTCTTCTTAAATATGTTTTCACAGAGGCGTAACTAACAGTTCTACTTGGCCCAGGTTTGGCCAGCAGCATGTCCATCATTTTCAGAGCCAACAGAGAGTGGCTCTGCTGGACAGGGTGAAAAACGTCCAGAACCTTCGCACAGGACACACAGGAGCCATCTTTGTGCCCCTCCCTACCCACTAGCAAAAACTGGGCCAAGTAAAACCACCACAGTTCCTCTACAGCTAATCTGAAAATTGTAAAACGTTCTTGACTGCTTTTGTTTAGTAGGGTTTTTTTAAGCAAATGAGGAAAGAATTAAGAAATAACATCTGAAGTTTGGACCAAATAAGCTGTATTAAACTTACCTTCTAAAGGTAGTCATTAACCCACTGTAAGCACTCTTGCACTTAACTTGTAGAATTGGGGGATAATGGAAGGGGTGACAAGAAACAGCCTGCAATAATCATGACTAATTGCAGCATTATAGCAAAATAGGGTTTTGACTGCTTAAATGTTTTTCAGATGAGTTAGGTAGGTGCAAGAGGAACAGCTTAGCTTGGGCCCTTGGGGTGCTCTACCGGTTTTCACATGTTATTCTAATCAACTTGCTAGAATTAGCAGGGAAAGCTGGACTCAGACTGCTCATTCTAAGCCTATTTCCTGTCTGTCAGTTTTAGCCTGGAGTATCTTAGGCATTGCAGAAGTGTATGGACAGAGGCAGTGGTGTTTGATCAGTAATTGTCTTCAGCCTCAGATAATGAGTAGGATTCTCTCCCTAGGGAAATGACAGGCTGGTGTTTTAAGATCTGGGTAGTAAGAGTGTGGGCACCTAGTGAAACTCATCAGTGTTACCTAGTTCCGCCCTAGAATGGGTCAGGTTGTCCACATAGTAACAGAGGAAAAGAAATACTGCCATGTTCTTCCTCACTCATCAAACCAGAAAGATGTCAGCTGCAGCAGTTTGTTTAAAATTTCATAGGAAGTTGGTTTTAGAATTTGTCTAGTTCCATACTGAGAGAGAGATGAGTCATCTAACAGGGTATTTTTTTCTTGATGGTCTGTAATACCAAGGTGTTCTTCAGTGAAACCTCCTTAAGCTTTCTTTGTGTTAATAGTCCTTTTACTCTACTTGACTGCAGCTCCACATAGTTAAGTAAGGACTCTTGTAGGTAAAGTCAGGGTACAGCATGTTCTGCACTACTAAAATCGAGTTTGCCAAGATAAAACTAGAACAAGTCAGATTAAAGAGCATTGTTAAAGTTTGCTGTTATTCAAAACAGTGTAACTCTTCCTGTCACTTCGATACAAAGTCTTCGAAAACTACCTGACATAAAAATAATAGTCCAGCTGGGCCTGCAGTGGCTGCCTAAGGTTTTGCTCAGCTGGTCGTTCAGGTGTTGCAAGACCAGTCTGTCCTCTTGGGCTTTTAATTTTTAACTTGTCCTTGGGACTTCAGGGGAAAAAAAAGGCATTTAGTGAAAAAGCAGTTGCCGTAGGATTTAGAACTAAAACAAGTCCTCTGATGAATTTAATAAAACCTAATGTAACTTCTTATTACAGGTACAAATGGATTTCCTGATCCTGATTTAGTCTTGAAGTTTGGTCCTGTGGACAGCACATTAGGATTCCTTCCGTGGCACATCAGACTGACAGAAATTATGTGAGTTGCATGTAAATGTTGTGAAGCGCGGTGGAATAATATCTAGCTAAACAAGTCTTTGTGACTTAGCTTATGGAAATGGCCAAAAGAGGAGATCGAGCTAAAAAAGTGTCTGGATGTTGATTTGAGGGTATTAAAAAATTATTAAATGAAGCCTGTCAAATATTCATTCTTGATTTTTCAGCCTTGACTAGGCAACAGCAGGCTTCATGCCTCAGGTTTAAGGAGCAACTTCTGTCACCACCTAGTATGTGATCCAGTGCCATTTGTCAGTGTTCTTTACATCAGTGTTGATTTTCTGCTTACAGAAATCTTAGAAGCTTCTGACAGGGAAACTAAGGATGCAAGGGGAATGGGATAATATAAGATCACATCTATGGATTAGTTCTCAGTTTTACCTATAAGTGAACTGACTAGATTTTCTGAACTTAAATCCAAGAGCATTTCTAGTGCACTGAAATACGTGGGCACACCTGTGCTGCTCCAGCTTTGTCACAGATTTGAAGGGCCCTGTGTACTTTAATGGGAAGCTTTGGTTTAGAGGGTGCCTGATTTAGTTACTAGAGTTGAGTGACAATAACCATGTTGAGAACAACTTCACAAGGTTACTCAGACAATAGCTTACTTTTAGTGGTATTCCTGAATGGCTGTATGAGTAGTGTGGTGTTTATAAAGGTTTATTTTAATGTTTCTAACTTGTTTTCTCAGTTCTTTGCCTTCCCACCTAAACATCAGCTATGAAGACTTTTTCTCTGCCCTCCATCACTATGCAGCCTGTGAGCAACGCTGGGGAAAGTGACTTCGGGCTGAGTGCATGGAGTCAGGTTTTCTGTGGGGAGGAATTGATGTCTGTTTACAAGCACCCGTGACCCATAAGTCTGGTTCATAGTTCTTAATTTATCAAAAAATTCAATAAAGTGTCTTACCTTTCTAGAGAGTCTGTGTGAATGCGTGAGAATCTATGGGAAGGGGAATTCACAGACTTCCTGTTTGAAAAAGACAGTTACTAAAAACAAAGCTGAATTGCCCTCACTTTGATATTCAAGTGACCAAAAGAACATGCAAGAATTAAGTCTTGTGAAACCTACAGGACAATGTAAATAGGAGTTCTGTGCCCCAAAGGTCCTTAAAACCAAGAAAGAACTCTCATCTTTGTTTCTTCCTAATTCTTCATGGTCAGGCATTTCAGATCTAATGGTTTATCTTCAGATATATTTACTATATAATATGTGAATTCTAGAGGAGCTGGTTTTGCTAACTGAAAATAGAGACTGCAACTTGGCTGGGATGACTAAGCCAGCTGTAGGTGTCAAGTTCTAGAAATACTGAGAAGATTCCATAAAAATGGATGGAAGCTTCTATGGTAAGTGGATTAGGCAGTCTGTGTTGCACTATCCATTTTTTTTTTGTTTTTTTTTTTTTTAAAGTGATGAAATGAAAGTATTCTTATAGTCCTGAGTGAATGCAACATCTCTCAGCATCAGGTCAATTTTCCATTGGGAATAAGCATAAACAGTACTATGTATTGTTTGTATACCTACTTTCTCCATAACATGCTCACTCTAGGTAACAAGCAGAATAAGGCTTTGGCATAATTTGCTGAAAGATTTCAAAATGGGCTGGGTCAACTTCCATGGCTAAATGTGATTTGCTGTTTGTACTTGTGTGCCCAGCAAGGGAGCCTGCTTAAGCCTTTTGTTATACTTATTTGTTCTGAACTGAGCATTAGAAGTTTGAATGGGCATCTGAAGTGGACAACAAGGAAGATGAAGTGAAGCTGCACTACAGTATTTCAACACTGAGATAACCAAGTAGATATATTGGCTAAATGGTCTTCATTGTGGAATGCCCTGTTTGAGTTACATTCCTATTGTTGAAAGCAGTTTGAAATTGCAAGTTTATGGCTGCATTTGGACAAAGCAATATCTTTAGATCTGTATTACTGGAGACAAACATTAATACTGCAGCCTTGGCCCTGCAGGCTGCAGAACTGTTAAATGCTTCATTCTGGAAGTGTTTCCTGTTTCCCCCTCCCCCCACTCTTCAAAATGAGCCTGGGTTTATCTACTTTGGGATAGCCGTGTCACTAGAAGGGAAAACAACTGTTTTTAAAAGGGAATTGCTAGATTTTCAATGAATGTCTGCCTCATTGTGAAATGGTGTATTTTAAGTTGTTGCTTGATGTAATGTTATAAAGCAGATTGCATAAACTCTTAGCTGCAGTTTTTTATCATACTAAGGTTAGATTGCAGTTACAGAAAGAGACCTGTGGTCTACTTGATCTCATAAATGAAAAAGGGATGTTCAATACATTAACTAAGGGTTTTGACATCAAATAGATTTCCATAGGAGCTGGAATACTTGGAGTACAGTTTGTAGACTGGTCTCTTGTGTGTGCCAGGTCCTTTATTGCAGAGAAGGTGAACAGCTGTGCAATGTTTCGTGGGTTCTGTCATTGACATGGGCAACTTTTCTCACTGAGCGTTATGTTTAACTTTTTTGTGGGGAGTGGGTAGCCTGTTGAAGGGTATCTGGAGTATTGACGTTTATCTGTAATATGAATTTTGTTTCATTAAAATGCAAGGTTGTGTTTAAGTTACAATATGTAAGTGTTGCTATGTCACTGAAGCAGTTCTGGTGCTGGCAGTAATGGGAAAAGCTTAGTTTAGCCCTCAAAAGTAATGTAATTTTTATATTTGTATCAAATTGCCAAAGAATACTTCTCATACCTGAGCTTCCCTCAGTCCTCAAACTTCTGCATATCTCAGCGAAAATGGTATGTTTAATATTGGAGACAGATCTCAAGGCCTGGGGTTGTCTACAGAGGGTTGCTTAATAAAACTAAAATGATTAGTTCAGCTGCGTTTGATTCAACTTAAATCTCTTCTGATGGCTAGTTTAATTGTGAATTAAGTGCTCCTCCTGGAATTGATGTAGTTGAACTAATCCACGTTATCACTTAGTTGGGATTATTTTACTGTCCCTTTATGGGCAATCTTCAGTGAGGTGTGCCAAAAGCACTGTGCATATCCACAACTTGATCTCTGAATGTATGTCCTTGCCCTTAGCACCTCTCCCCAGCTTGTTCTGTGTGAAGGTCTGTGGTATCGCTGTGACATGTTTGGGTACCTGTACATAATGTGTAAAATGAGTTTTTATGATTAGGGAATCGATTTATTGAACTTTATTATTGAAAGCTGAATCTGTAAAACAATAAATCAATAAAAGACTATAATCTTTCTACAGGCTATGGTGATACATGAGTACTTTTGGAGGTGTGGCTGGGGGGATGTAGCAACATGAAGCAGGCTACATCACTCTGGGGGAATAGAGAACTTCAAATGTATTCTTTTGTGCTGTTTCTTCAGTTGCTTTCTGTAGTGTAAGAACTGGGCACATTTTTCATCTACCACTTCCAGCTTCTTAGATGCTTTTATGAAAGCTTTCGTAGTAAAGCTTTTACTGTAAAAATATTTATTTGATAGCCCTGGGAACTTGCTAAACTTGTTCCTGGCTACTAAAAATCTTGCTTTCTCTCTCTGCTGCTGAGTCAGTCCTGGGCCATGAGCTGTGCTGGGCCTCCTGCCAGCCCTGCTGTGGAGCAGGGTGAGGTGAGGGTGTGGTGTGGAAGAAGCCTCTGCAATCTGAGTGATGCCTGGATGCTGAGCAGGAAAGGGCAAGCTTGTTCAGGTGAGTTTTGAAAGTGCACTGGGAATCATAAGGCCAAGCTGATCTTGAGCCAGCCTACAACAAAGGCCAACAGTCTCCCAGGTTGTGTTAGGAACAGTGTTGCTGGTAGGTTGAGGGAGGTGATCCTTTCCACTTATCTGCTGAGATGTCTGGAGTGCTGGGTTCAGAGCTGAGCTTGCTTGGTACAAGAGAGACATGAGCTTAGTGAACTTAGTCCACCACAAGGCCATGATGATTAGGAAGTGGAGCATCTGTTGTACAAGGAGAGGTTGAGAGCTGGAGCTGCTCAACCTGCAGAAGGCTGAGGAGGGGCCTTACCAAGACAGAAATACATTGCGGGGATGGGGGGGGGAGCAGGGATAAAACCAGCCAGGCTCTTCTTGGTGGTGCTTAGTGGCAGGCTGAGAAGCAGTGGGCTTAAGTTGAAATACAGGAGAATGTTGAACCATCAGAAAAACCTTTTCCTCTGAGGGTGGTCAGACAGTGGAACAGGTTACCCCTAGAGGCTGTGAAGTCTTCAAAACCAGTATGTATGCATGGGGATGAGTGTGGGACTAGATCCTCTCCAGAGATGCCTTCCAACCTCAGCTGGAGCTGGCTCTAGAGTAGTGTTAGGTGTGGTGTTGCTGGGCTCTCCTACCTCAGCTGGTTTTTAATAGTCAGCAGTGGAGGCTTGCTGCAGTTAATTTACCAATTCAATAGCAAAGAGTATTAGAACTTTATGTATGGTGGAAAATTCATCTTCAATTGCACCAGTGTGAGAGCTCCCATTCACAGTAACTGCTACTCATTAACAAATGATTAAAATTTCTATATATTTCCTCTTTTTTTTTTTCCTCTTCCAGTGGTCCCTGGCAGTCTGTCTAGTAAAGGAGCTAGATGAGATTCTGAAAGAGTTGCTTTACAGCAGGGAATTTGGGGACATGGGCAATAATACAGCTGTTACAGAAAATAGGCCTACAAAGCAGTTCTTGAAATTATAGTGCTTTTTAGGACTTCTTGTGTGAACATGACTAAGCAGCTACAGCATAGCATGCTGCACTGAGTGAAGACTGGTAAGCAAGAAGGTAAAGGTCATTTCTTTATAGAAGAAAGTATACTCCTACACACTTGCATATCTATAAGTGCTTCCTAAAGTACTTCACAAAAATGACAAGAAAATATAACCTGCTGCAAGAAAATCACAACTGCCCTGAATAGTCTTGTATGTCTAAGACAAGGATACCATTTTGTCTTTACTGTTGAAATAATGTTTTGCCATTATTCATTTTTACTCATTGGCAGTGAGAAATAGGTATACCTATAAAATCAGAGGGTATGTGCAGGTTTTAGTCTTTTTTTTCTGATCTCAAGGTACCAGCTGCCTTGCACATAGGCTTTGTCCTGCATTACCAGGTGGACTGTCCTGCCCAGCCAGTGCTTGTGCAGGAGGAGCACTGGGGACACAGGGACAGATGCTGTACTTCATGGTGGCTTCGATGCTGTCTTTTTCTCTGGGGTTGCAGCCCCACTCAGTCCACTGCTTCATGGAAAGACATTCTTTTTGCTGCTCCCAAGCACTTAACACAACAACAACAGCTTCAGCTCAGGGGTGAGGAAGGGACTGGAGAATAAGGCTGAGTTGTCGCCTATCCTGTGCAAAACCTAACCATTGTTGCTGTGAAGGTTACCATTTGTCCATTTTTCAACCCACCATGGATAAGTAAAAAACTCCTAGCTGTCTTCTATGAGCTAAGCTGCTTTGATAAGCTTGAAGTGTTCAAGCAAATGAATTAAAGGCCATGCTTTAAAGCCCACAACGTTTTTTTCCTCAGATCTGCCAAATTAAAAGGGAGAGAGACTTGCAAGCTCTTCTGCTGTATGTTTTTCTGTGTTAAATGATGTAAGACCTCCTTGAATTCCATTGAATCACTGCTGAGAGCTGTAGGATTATTCCCTAATTGCATCCAAAACAACTTTTTTAGATGATAAATAATATTATGTATTATACAGAAGCATGCCTCAACCTAAACTTTGAAGTGCTTCACAAATTAATGTTTAATGAAACTCTTCGCCTGGAGGTTTTTGCTGTACTATGTAACTGGCTGAATACACACAAGCCAGGGCTCTTTCATCTCCCTGACAAGCCTTACTGCTTTAATGTAACATGTTTTTTCCAACTATGTGCAGTCAGTCATTTCACAATTTTCTGGCCTGCAAAAATCTCCATATCTCTCTGGCCTGCAAAAATACTGCGTTGTTTCCCCCAGAAAGACCACACCTAGCAGTAGACCCTAATGGATTGATAATTTAGAAAACACACTTTTGGGGGAATATTTAATTGAATGAAACATGGCTCAGAAATGGTTTTGTAAGAGAGTTCATACTGGTGAACTATACTATGTTATTGTGTAGTGGGGTGCTGGTTGGCAGCTGGCTACACATGAGCCAGCAGTGTGCCCAGGTGGCCAAGAAAGCCAGTGGCTTCCTGGCTTGTATCAAAAATAGTCTGACCAGCAAGACCAGGGAGGAACTGTCACCCTGTACTCAGCACTGGTGAGGCTGCACCTCAAATCCTGTGTCCAGTTCTGGGCCCCTCACTACAAGAAGGATGTTGAGGTGCTGGAGTGTGTCCAGAGAAGGGCAATGGAGCTGGTGAAGGGTCTGGAGTACAAGTCTTATGAAGAGAATTTGAAGGAGCTGGGGGTGTTTAGCCTGGAGAAAAGGAGCCTTTGGGGAGACCTTATCACTTTCTATAACTGCCTGAAAGGAGATTGTAGCCAGGTAGGATTCAGTCTCTTCTTCCAGGTAATAGTGGTGGGACAAGAGGACATAGCCTCAAGCTGTGCCAGTGGAGATCCAGACTGGACATCAGAAGAAATTCCTTCACAGAAATGGCGGTTAAGCATTGGAATGTCCTGCCCAGAGAGGTGGTGGAGTTGCCATCCCTGGAGGAGTTCAAGAAATGATTGAATATGGCCCTTAATGCTATGGTCTAATTGACAAGGTGGTGATCTATCTGTCTAGGTTTGACCCTGGCCAAATGCCAGGGACCTATGACCACACTGTCAAAGGTTGAGCTTGATCTCAGAGGTCTTTTTCAACCTAAATGATTCTGTGAACATTAGAAGCCCAGTAGCTGATAAGCTGAAACAAAACATTTGTCTTACTACTTGGCTGCAGGTGTTTGTTATAATTTTAATGGAAAATTTCTCTCTGAGTCAGCTATCAAAGTTAAAAGCTTCCCATTAGGCTTTATATTCTATAATTCTGCAAAAGTTGCCACTTTGTTGGTAGGGTGCCTACTGTGTTTTTGCAAGCACAAAGGTGTCTGAAAATGTAATTTCCAAGGGGCTCTCTCTCTAAATCTGGCAGTGCAAGGATGTTTTTGTTAAACTGATGTCATGAGTCATTCTCCAATTTGCAATATTTGAAGTTGACATCCAAATAAAATCTCATCTTTCTGCCTTGACAGAGGAGTCATGCTGTTGGAATTGGAACCCCAGGAGAAGATATTGGCATTATGAAAATACCAACGTCTTACACAGAATTAAATGCTGTGCTGGTCCTGATTCTTGGTAGTGCAGTGACGTTGAAAGAAAAGAGAGTAAGATGGTGATGGGAATTACAGAATAGCAGGAAAATTTTGCTTAGGAGGATGGTGGCCAGAGATCACCTAGTCCCACCTGGGGTTCAGTTTTTCATGGTCCTTTTCCAGTACTTCATCCCTCCCAAGTCTCTCCTGCAGAGCTGGACTGCTGTAATTCAGTACCCTGAACTGGCAGCTTTAAGGCATGAAAGAAAACTCAGGAAGGTTTCAGAGACGAGGCCAAGTGTTTTGCCTTGGACACTGTCAGATCACAGACTTCAGGGTTGGAGAGGACACATTAAGATCTGGGAAGCTGCCCTGAGGAAGGGCCTGGCAGGCTTATTCCAAGAGAAGCAGCTCCTGGTCTTCTCTATCTTTTAGAGCAGAAGCTTGGAATTTCACAGACTCAACTTGTGAATTTTATGAGCAGCTTATATATTTTAAAGTAGTTTTAACTGATCAAAACATCTGTAATCTCTTTCATGCAGCAACTGACAACCCATGGAGCCTATCTCAGAAGCTCACTGGCAGACCCTGTGTCAGCTCTGGAGTGGGCTTAGCTCACTGCCCATCCCATTGCTTCAACACCAGGGATGGTGGCACAGGACAAGCAGGACTGTCCAGCAATGGCAAGTCCATTTCCTAGCCCTTGGCTTCATTATTGAAGCCCTGTTCAGTCTGATGAGCCTCTCTGTGCAAGCATATTCAGGAGGCATTAAACAGCATATCTAATGATGATAACTACCTTGCAATTATCTCCATGTAGCTGCTTCTGACCACATTTTATTTAGCTGGCTGGCTACAACAGTCTTTGCTCTGCAAGCCTGCAGCCTCCTCCAGCTCAGAGCAATTCCTCTGAATGTTGTGCTGACTTAGTCCTCTGACTGCTTGTGCCCAGGAGGGAGCTGGGCAGAGCCTGCCTGTTATACCTCAGGGGGAAGGCAGAGGTGAGGGCAGTGCCTGCCAGTGCATCACAAGGAGTCCTTCCTGGCAGTGCCTTGTCTCCCAGTCACAGCTTCCTTCCCCAAAACCACCTGTCACCCTTTCCCCACCTCTGCAAAACCCCACTTTTCCTGTGTGGGCAGAAAGTCTCCACCTGGTCCTACATGTCCTTTCTGCTCTCACATGACTCAAACCTGCTTGCCAAGAAAACATGTTGAAGACCAGCTTCTTTCCTTGGAGGCCCCCTCATCCTGCAGGATCCCCTCATGCAGGTGAAGGCATGGGCGGGAGCTCCTCTCCATGCAACAGTTCCCCAGTAGCAGCCTATGATATTGGAGCTGCAGCTCTTGCTAGTAAGGCTTTCAAGTTCTCCCAATTAAAAAGTCTACCCTCATTAAGAAGTTTTTTTGTTTCTTTCCCAAGTAAATTAAAAGTTGACTTGTTTTGGATGTGTGTGGTTTTATTCATAGTGAATCTTTAAAATATGTGAAATGTGTGGGAGGTGACAGCAATGCTAGAAGATGAGCTTTTGGGGGATGTCTTTCCTTTCAATTGAAAGAGAAAAGAAAATTAAATTTCAATTTATGCATCAACTCCAGTATAAATTTAAAAGTGCATAGGAATGGGAGTAAAAAGATAAAACTTATTATACTGACACCAGCTCAGCTGCATTGCACACATTGTCTATGTGCAAAACAAGCTCATTAATACCACAATGGTTGTTCAATATAATGAGTTTAATACTGCTGCATTTTATTGCTTCCTGCTCTCCCTAATTTTCCTGCTAGTGGCATTTAAATCCTGATACGCTAAGATTGTGTTTACTCAATTTATCCTGTGTTTTTATTGTGACCAGGTCAAATTAATCCATTTTCCCTGCAGCAGAAGCAAGACCTGTGATTGTTACTGTGGTTGAGACTGCTTACAGTGTGTTTACCTTCACAAGGCATGCACAGAGATGGGAACAATGCCTGCAGCTCTTTGCATTGCACACAGGCTAGTGCAGCGTGTGAGGAAGGGTGTGGAGACCTGCAGGTCCAAGAGACAACAGCTTTCTGCACAAGAGCTTTGCTTGTATGTTTGGAGACCTTTGCCCCACCTCTGCTGACAGTGTGTTACTGACCACAAACCTGAAATATGCTTGCTCTTAATTTCTGCTCCTTCTTGTGTTTATAAAGTGTTGATTTTCTGGGGGACCGGGAAGGTAAGAAGTCACTTTACGCACCAAGCTCCTCAGAGTTGTTAGGTTGTTCTATGTATGGACTTAAAAGTAAATTAAATTAGAAACATAGAATCACACAGTCATTAAGGCTGTAAAAGACCTTCAAGATCATCAAGTGCAGCCTTTTACCAAACACACCACGCCAACAAAACCACAGCACTAAGTGCACTGTCCAGTCATTTCTTGAATGCTTCCAGGGATCGTGACTCCACCACTTCTCTGGGCAGCCCGTTGTGATGCTTGACAACCCTTTCTGTGAAAAAATTCTTCCTGGTGTCCAACCTGAACCTCCCCTGGTGCAGCTGGCAGCCATTTCTTCTTGTCCTATTACTAGTTGTCTGGGAGAAGGGGCTGAACCACACCATGCTATGACCTCCTTTCAGGCAATTGTAGAGAGCTGTAACATCTCCCCCGAGCTTTCTTTTCTCCAGGCTAAGCAACCCCAGCTTCCTCAAATGCTCCTGGTACGATTTGGCATCTGTGGCAGTGGACAGCAAAGCTGCAATCCCAGTCATAAAGCAGAAGCAAATGCTTTCAGCTCTTAAGGCACTGTACCCAACTTCCTGGCACTTGCTATTTGCCCTGCTGTGCTATAAACCTACGAGGTCAGAGTTATATGTGAGGACAGCAACACAGGAAAGGAACTATCAGCTCTGAAGAATAACTGCAAGCTTTTAGAAAGCTCCTTGTATGTGATGCTTGCAGCCCTTGGCAAGCCACCAATGCATTACTTTAACAGCTGTTAAACTGAGGAAAGATAACTACAGGACAAAAGCACACAAGTCTCAGGGTCACTTGCATTTTATTAATAAAATTAACTCTTTCTCATAGTGTTTTAAGGAGGCAAAAGAGGTACAAGGGGCCCATGGGAGACATGCCCTGGCTTCAGGAAGAGCTGTACAGTGTGTCTCAGATGCCAGCATTCAGAAGTGATGTTAACTAAGCACGGCGTGGGTGGACACGATGCTGTAGCTGAGGACAGAACAAGGCTGCTCATCCCCACCACACTCATCCCTCTGCCTTCCTCAGCCCTTTTCACAAGCACAGACCCTGCAGGAGACATGGAAACACCCAGCCCTGTAGCTGTGACCACTGCTTGCTTACTCCTCACTATGGCTCAGCTTCTGGATCACCAGAGCACAGCCCTGGAGCTGCGCTCTCTGCCTGCCCTCTGGCAGTGTGTGGCAGAGAGGGATTTGGCCCCCAGCTGAAAAGGCAAGCTTTGCTAATACACGGCATGAAACAGGCTCAGTACAGACCCTCCCAAGTGTGTGAGGCAAAGAGCCAGATCTGAGGATATACCATGTTTCAAAATGTGCAGAGCTCCCAAACCCAGACAGGCTGCTTTAAGGTGTTGATTTATCACAGGCCTTTTTTTACATGACACCATGAGTTGATTTTGTTATAGCATCTTATAAAGCCCTGGAAATGGCTTTATGTTTTGGAGATTTCAGAAGATCTTCTTCTTCCCTCTGCCGTATGCAGCTAAAACAGTTTTTGAGAAGGTGTAAATTCTATTTAGGCAAAGCTCTCCCACTTCAAACACTCTGCCAAAATCTGTCTGAGCCATCACAACTCTTACTGCTCACTATGGTGTTGTTTCTGGTGTGTGGACCAGGTTTATCCATCTTTTCTAGTTTTTAAGGAACTTGCCAATGTAGCTATGCCCATTGTAATCACAATTTCAAATCACCCTGTTGTTGGCTCCTATTGCTTTCAATAACAACCTCCTTCATCTTTAGGCAGTTAAAGTTGTTGCACATCTGATCCAAAACCTTGCTACGATGAATAGGAATGGGTCGCTTGTAACAAAACTTGATAGTTGTTTGCATTTTTCACCATCTGGAGAATTGGTATCAATGCCTGTAAGGGTATTATATATATTTTTATTGGAGAAACATGAAAAATAATTGTTGTGTTTTTGAGCTGGAATCCCAGTTCCTCACACTACATCCACAGTACTACCGGGGCAATAGAAACTGTTTGATGGCCTCTGGCTGTCACCTTTCTCCCTGGCATCTCTCAAAGCACACTGTGTTCCTGGGGAAGTAACCAGCCCTGTATTCCTAGGAAGTATCAGCGCTGTCATCTGCCAGTTTGTGTCACTGGTTTCTGCACGGACCAGAAGCGCAAACCTGGCTGTAAGCCCAAGGCTTAATGCAGCTCAGACACAGCAAACCTTTGTGATTCCATGTTTCATGGAAGCATCATACCTATTTCTGTCACTTAGGGACAGCACCAGGTTTGAATTACTATGCAGTAGCTCTAGGGAGCAGCTCACTTGTCCAGAAAGACTAGACAGATGATAAATGTGTCCAAATTCTGCTTGGACAAAGTATCCAGAAGAAAAAATGAGAGCATGTTTGGGAAACCTGCATGGATAGCTCCAGCCTTACCATATCCCAAAGGATCAGCTCTTGTTTTGACCCAAGGAGAACATCTCCTCTTCAAGTCCTTAGAGTTTTGCGGTCCAATGTGGAAGAATCAATTCCACCTTCAATTTCTGTTTAGTAAGCAACTAACAACTAGAAAATATAGGTCACCAGGACTTTTACAGTAAGACATCCACCACCAGATAGCATCAGCTTTGACATTAAATCAGTGAATGGGAGACATAACCTATTCTTATTCATTTTTATTATGGTTGTAAAAGAGATGGCTCAGGTAACTCAAATCTCCATGGCCAGAACATATTATCTGACAACAAGCCCACAAGCGACCGATCATAACATTATTCTGACCTTAAATTGTTCACAGTCTTATTCTTCAGGGCATCATGCCAGCTTATCTTGATCATTAAACCACTTGAATTGACAATCAATTATGTGTCATTCGATCTCTCTGATCTGTAGTGCAGTTTATTTTTCTGCAGGAGATGAATACTGCAGCATGATCATCCTGCACCTTCAATTTTCACTGTATACAAATACTGAATAAATACTGCTGCTTTGACATGTTGAGAGCAATACTTTCCAAAAAGATGTGTTTATTTTCAGTGGCCTAGCCTAGTTCTCCAGGTGAAAAAAAGGTTGTACTTTTATTGATGCAGAATTACAATATTCCTAAGCAGTGTGATAACATATTCTTATTAATAGAATTGATTATCTATCTAAGAAGATTATGTCTGAAAAGTCAAAGAGTAAATTGTTGTGCAATTGGGATTTTTTAAAGAAAATTGCTTTGAATAACTGTTTTGGTATGTTAAAGTACATCACATGTTAAGCAAAACTCCAGCTTTCTAAGAAAAGACATTTGTGTAGAAAGAAGTGCTGATGTTGAAGGAGTTAATGTGAACATAGAGGGCACCAGCACTGCTCTAAAAAGACAAAATTCTAGCAAGGCTGTTGAAAAAAAATTGGGCCATAATATGCTGAGGATATTAAATTCTTTAGTTTAAATCTGTGTCATTTTTAAGGCCCAAAATTCTGCAGATTTCAGAAAAAAAGAAAAAAAAAAAAAGCACAAACCAACCAGAAAAAGTATAAACCAGAAGCCACAAAAAGTTTCAAATGTGAAACTTTTTTTATCTGACTTTAAGGAAGAAGCAAATGGCTGAAGAGTATCCACTGCTGCTCCAGAGGGAGAAGGATCTCTGCAGAGGTGACTGTGAAGGTTATGGCATTGTCAGACTGAAAGCAGCAAAGTGGAAAGCAGAAGGAGGAAAGAATAATGTCATATTGATTCCAGATCATGTTTGGGGATTTTTTAATATATCTTTTTAGCAAAAGACCCGTGATGAAAGTCCACCCAGGGCTGTCCTGTGGGAACATAACATTACATGTGTGAGCTTTATTCAATCATCTCCAGGCTTTTGCAGTTGAGCTCCACCATTCTAGGGGATAGTGTCCAGTCCCCAGACTATTAAAAAGTGAATCTGGCTTCCTCTTCCTTTTATCCTTAAAGCCTCTTTTGTTGTTTGCAGTCTGATAGAAGAAAGTGACTTGCAAAGGGATGAAGCAAATTTCTTAACATCAAAAAGAAGGGCAACAGGAGGGCATCCTATGCTGCAGAATCTGCAAACATGCAAAAAAAAAAAAGAAAGTTAGTGATACTTAAAAGGGAAAAAAGAAGAAGCAGTTTCAAAGCAAATTGCTTAATAACACTTTTTTTTTTTCAACAAACAATTGTGAGTGGGGATGGGTATAGCAAGGTGTTAAGTTTAAAGATAAGACAGAAATTTAAATTACAAAAGAATAAAAATTTTCTGGCTGAGAGAAGCTGCAAATCTAATACATCCCATCCCCACCCCCATAAATAAATAAAATCGGGAAAAAATCCTAAAGGCAAGTTTTTCCATGACTAGATCATAACACTACTTTTTATGTTTTGCACAGTGCTGAGTTGGCATCCAAAAAAACCCCGTACTTGCAAAAAATGAACTTCCAAGACCCATTCATGCCCTCAGGGACCCAGCCTGAAATAAATATGAGTTTTTAAGAAGTACTGAGCATCTTCTTCCAGAAGCTTGGGTATCTTGGGACAGACAACATTACTGACCATTTTTGAAAAATTTGTGTGGAACCTTGGCTCTCTTTAACACAGTACATTTACACTGCCCAGAGCAACAGCAAACCTGAAACCACAAGCATCGGAGTGTTTTGGGCAAATTTCCTTTTCCAAGAAGCTTTCAGCTTTGGATCCTGCTGCTATAGGTCCTGTGGTTTAGTACTCCACATAGATCACCTGTTATGCAGTTTTGGTCAATGAAGGCTTGCAATAGTAAAATAAAGGGGAAAAATAAAAGATTGACCAAGTATAGCAGATTTCAAAGCTATGGAGAATGCACTGGGTCTGTAAGGAGTCTTGGGAAATATCTGACATCCCTGGGTTTAGCACTAGAATTTCAACATTATAAATCAAAACAGATAAAATCAAAGGGCTGCTGTGGGTATAAAGGAGGATGGAGACTGCTGTTTGGTGTATCCCTATTTTAAACAGCATTAGAAATTCTCCGCTACTTTTCCTACAAAAAAGAGGAAGTGAAAACTGGCCACGTGCTCCCCCTTCATACTGGAAAAACCCCTAGTTCAAAGTGGCTTTCAGCTTTCAAAAACATGCATTTGGAAAACCTACTGGCACTCAGATGCCAATAGAAGATGCCCTTTTTTTTTTACAGTCATGTCTTGTCCTCTAGGTGGGCATGCATACTGTGGTTAGAGCACAGCAGTTTCCTAGTCCCATTTTGCCTCTGAGTCGCACTGAGTTTTGAGAGAGCCAGGTCTGTTGACCTTGCTGTGCCTCAGCTTGGCCATTCATGGACTTGGTCTTCCTCACCTGGCCTAAGGTTGTTGTGAAATTTATAACCTGCCTTCAACTTCTGCACAAAAATTCAAAGAAATGCAAAGCAAACACCTCTAACTCAGGTGCTGGATACGAGCAGGGGCTGGAAGGGTACCATATACTGTCACACAGGTCTTCCCTAGTCACCTGCTGCAGGCCATTGCCAGAGTCAACATATTGATTGACTTCGGGTTTGACCCAGCAGGGCTATTCACAGGTTCTTACTGCAGCAAACCTAGAAATCTTCCTAAGCATATTAAACATTTGTCTTGGAAGTGGTGCTGACATGCCCTGCCCCTCAAGGGCTAGAAAAGAATCTCAAGTTGTAGCTTGAAGGGTTGGTAATATCCTGAAGGCCTTTTGAGTATTTTATTCAATTAGGACAATCCTATTCTCAGTGGCTAAACACTCGGGTAATGCCTTCTTTTCAAGATGTTTGTTGAGAGCGCACTGCATTTGCAACATGAGCTGAAAGCTCTTCAGTTATTTTTTATTTTGACCATAGGGACTGAAGTTAAAGTTTGCATTACAAGGCAAGGGTGTCAGCTGGATAACAGCTGGATCACTTGGGATGAGCCGACACAGACTGGCTCCTTGAACAGCTGCTTCCTGGATGTACACATACATTCTGAATTTTGATAAGATGTGGAATTTTTCATATGAAAAGTAATATTGAGTTTGGCTGGTATCTGGACTCCACTGGAAAAAAATATCCATTTTATCTCCATTTGAAATTATATTCAGAAATTTATCTCCATCTCTTTTCACTTGAACCTCTTGAATTGAGGCAACTGAGGTAGGAAACTTAAAAAAACCCAAATGAACAGCAGAGGAAACGTCAAACATTATTTATGAAAGAGCAGAAGACAAAATTAATAACCATGTACTTTAGACACTTGATTAGATTGTGTTTCTTATGCTGTGTAATTTTGCCTCTAAACTCCCTCTCTCACGTTTCCTTCCATCTGCATTAAGAAAAAACTTAGTATAAATATTCCTAGGACATACAGCTTTGACAGATGTTAAGTGATAAATATTTGCAGCCAGGTTAATTTTCAAAACCAGTGTCATTTTGTTGATTTAGGATTTTTCTTTACTTTGTATTTTTGTGCAAACGCATAACTCTGGGAAATAAATTTCTCTTAATCAAAGAAATAGTAATTAAAAGGATTGTAGCTGAAACTGCTGATGTTGCTTCTGAATGTCACAAAAAATGGGCATGATGCTTTTCATGTAGATTTAGGATATACAAAATGGATTGTAAATTTCTGTGTTTGAAATGATGTATTTAATGGAAAACACGCACACCACTTAAATTTACTGCAAAAACTAGCAAAGCAGAAAGGAGAAAAACATAGGTAAAGCAAAAAGAGATAGAGATTGAAAGAGATGAGTAGGCAAAAGAGAAACTGCCTTTTGCAAAACAGTGCTCTGAAGTCAGGAAGGCAACTTGTACACAGCTGAAAGAAGCACGTGTTAGGGGATAGCATCACTGCTGCAGTGGACTTCCCAGGGCACTTCCAGGCCAGCAAAGCCACAAACAATGCAAAAAAGAGTTTTCTTTAACATTGCAGTTTTCCCACTTTTTTTCTTAAATTTACTCTAAAAATAGAAAAGAAAAAAAAATGTGGGAAGAGAAAGCAATATGTATTTGTGGTTTTTCTTACAAAAAATAATTAATCCCTGTCTAGATATTTTATTTTATTGTTCCTGACCCTCCAGACTTCTGGCTCAGGCTCAAGCAGCAGTGTTTACACCAGCTAAGATTTGGGTGAAGAAATTTTACCTAAGCCACTGACTGAAACTTCATTGTGGACTTTATTCATCACTGATAGGGAGTATTTCTCTCCACTGGAAATGAAAAGGCAAGGAGCCTTCATTTCTGACTTTTTAAATTTTAAAAACGTCTCTTTCTTTGGATATATTTGCTTCTGGAAAAGCAAACACTGGTAAATTCATGCTGTGGGGAAAAGAAAATTTTTCTTGCCAAAGTGCTTGAGTTTAGAAGTGATCAAGGCCACACAGGCAGAAAGCCTCTGCATTTGCAAGGGAAGCAACCTCGCCTCTACCGTGGGAAAGTAGTGGAAATGAATTAAAACCACCTCAAAGGGATAGAAAAATCTATATTCCTGGTTGCTTTACTGCAGCAAACAGCACATTTCCTGCCTGACACATCTGATACATCCTGTGAAGTGTGGTGAGGAAGGAAGCCTTGGATAGGGATGTCTGGACCCTCAGCAGGCACCACTTTTTAGCAGAAGAGAGGAAGCTGTGGTGGGAAGGATGATGCCGGCAGCACTCGTGGCTGTGGCTTTTATCTCTCCTTCTGTGCAGGGAGAGAGGGCAGGGCCTGAATTACTGCCCAGGCTGCAGATGGCGTGGGAAAGACAGCACAAAGAGCTGGAAGTTCCTGTGGTTTTCATTAGGGGCACTCAGAGTTGCTGTAAGAGAGGCAGTTCCTTGGAGGAGCTGGGACCGGGTTGTCCCCAGGCTGCCTCCATCTGAGGCCATCCCAGCGCCAGTGGGGAATGAGGGAGCCAAGATTCCCTCCGGGCAGGTCACAAAAGGCAATCTCCCTCTTCCCAGGTTTGCCAGCTCCTGGCCCCACTGCTTCTGCAGGGCTGGCTTCTTCTGGGGCCAGCCCACCTGCCCCCAAGGCCACAGTGCTTGTCTTCCTTTCACCCGCCACTGCCTACCCTTCTTCCGGATGTTTCCAGACACTCCTAATCTGTTAGCACTCCCTGAGCTCTCAAGCAACACTGTGCCTTTTAGAAGCAAAAAAGAAAACTTCCATTTCATTTGCTATTATTTTAAAAAAGGAGTCTAATAAAGTCACAGAATGGTTTGGGTTGGAAGGGACTTTTAAAGACAAGACAGAATGAAGCAGGACACAAGACCCCTTGTTCTAGCATCTCTAGAAAGGTTTCTTTCTCCTCCAGCACTGAGCCGCATTCCCCTGCCTCGGTGCTTGCAGTTTGTCCTGTGGGAAGGGGAGCCTTAGAGGAAAGCCTTGGGGGACCACGAAGAATTTGGGCAAACATTGACCAGCTGAACTGCCCCTAATTTGGGGGAATGTTGCCAAAAATTGGAAGGAAAATCTACTGCTTGCATTTTGTTAATTGAAAAGAGAGAAGATAGAGCAAGGGACTTTCTATCCACATATGGGAAAAGTGAGAGAACAGAAGTCTCAATGAGTGGATCACATGCTGGAACATAGCAGAGTGAGGTCTCCGCAACCCTGAAGATTTGCTACACTTTACTGGAAAAGGTCCCAGGCAACCTTGTGATCCCTACGTAACTTTGAAGCTGACTGGTTTGAATAGCAAATTGGATTATGTGACAGTAATTATCCACAGTAGCCTAATTTTTTCTTGGACTCAGTGGAACTTTGGATACATATTTCTTTTAATGGCATTAGGATTCCCTCCTGGTCCCACCCAGCCACTATGAAAATCAAGTATTTAAAATAAAAAATTGCCCTTTTAAAAATATCCTTAAACAACCCCGTTTATCCTTGCAGGGGCATAGCATTTCTCCACCCACAGATGCCTGTGTCATATCCAGCTTTCATCTTGGTCTTCTGGGCAGTAACCATCTCTTTTGGATGTGCCTGTTTCGGGTTTTGTTCCCTCTGGGCATGACTATAGCAAGGAAAATGCATTTCTCCAGGCATGCCCCAAGGGGAGGACTCAGTGAATTGCTGAAGAGCACAAGAAGTTTTCTACAAATCTCCCAGTTCTTCTCACCCCAAATCAGGCCCTGCACCCCCTACACTGCCATATTCCCACGCAATGCTTCAGCTGTGGCCCTATGGAGTTCATATGGGGCAAAGGACCCCTAAATACCCAGTGCCATGGAGCAAAAATGCCCAAATGCCTGAGATGCCTGGGGACTGGCTCCACACCTCTGCATGTGCTGGCCCTCACACACATGAGGAAGACAGTCCTGCTTCAGCATCCCTTTCTGGGACAGAATCAGCAAAACCAATTTTAACAACCAACAGGCACCAAAGCACCTTCAGGATCCCCTGAAGACCACCTTCCCCCTCCTTCCCTCTGGCTCGGGGTTGATGGTGCCATGGTCCCTGAGGGAGCAGGCTGTGGCAAAGCTCGTGCCAGCATTTCAGCCCAGATTGCTCCTCTGTGTGGCATTTCAGGACAGGGCTGGAGGGAGGCTGTATTCATTCTGGTCTAGGAGTGTGGTCCAGAAGAAACAAAGGGAAATTCTTGCAACTGATGGTGCAGCTTTGAAATAAGCACAAAAAGTGGTGTTGCTGAGTAAGGGAGATCAAGGTGAGAGCATAATGTGAAGCGTTGATTCAGCCTCTCCTGGAACAAAGAGAAACAGCCTGTCAGCGCCAGCCAGGAATGCTTAAATCACCTGTACCTCAATGAAGCCAAAACAGAGAAAACATCCAACAGGCTGAAAAATGCTATTAAAGGTATTTATGTATGCTCACATTTGGCTTGGGGAAACCTGTTCATGCCGATGTTCAGTCTGAGAGTAATGTGTGTGCAAGGCCACTTCCACCGAGCCACGACACAGTTGTTAATAAAATCAAAATAATCACAAAGACTTTTTGCCCACGAGATCTATTGGGTGGTACCAGCCATGGAACTGCGTCTGTATTTTCCAAATGTCTTGCAAAAGCTTTGGTTCTCCTTCGAGAACGTGGGAAAAGGAGGCGCAAGGCGGGTGTTTGCCTTGGGTGTGAGCCTCGGCACATCTGCCCTGCAGTGCTCTGCTGACCACGGCCCCAAACCCACCCAGCTTTCACGGGAACCGGCTCCGAAAAACAAGTTTGTCCCACATTTTCCAGAAGATGGAGCTCAAGAGTCTCCCATGTAAAATACTAAAAGGTTTTCTGTGCCTGGGGAATACGGGAAGATAGTCATTGCTCCTGGGGAGCTACCTGAATAATAATTTTGTAGCAGAAGGCTTAAAATATCTTGTGCGAAAAGGAAGTACGCTTCCACCCCCTGCTCTCCAAATGTGTGTCTAGAAATGATACAGAAACAGCGAATTTTAATCTTCAGTAAAATGGAGCAATGACTCAAAGGTAAATAAAAAAGTATCGTTTATTTGAGAAAGAAACAGAATAAGGTGCCAAACAAGAACATCCCAACTGCTGAAGTAGGAACGAGAACATTAAATGACATTTTCTGGAGTATTTTTGTGCCCTACACCACCTCCCTCCTCCCCTTTATTTTTCTTACTGGCCAGAAAACTGCCTTCCCTGGGAAAAACACAAGTCAACAAGGAGGAGATTCTTATTTTCTTGAGACTGAGCCCACCACTTAAAAGTCAGTTTCCAGAATGGCTTAAAAGATTTTCCAGTTGCTTCAAGAGGAATGACAGACGAGGCAGATTGAACCACCTCTTAAGGAGAGAACCATGCGCATACAAGAGGTCAGCAGGAATTTGCAGAGATTAACAACTAAAGCCACCTGCACTCTGGAAAAAAACCAAACCCATACCATAGATTGTGTGGGAAATCCATGCAGTAACACCAAAATCCCTGGGGGTCCTATTAGTCAGACCAAAAGATAGCCATGAGAAAACAGTCAAAATGAAAATTATTAGCAGCTTGCTCTCTTCAGGTCCACCATAGAGCAGTCAGTATAGCTTTTGAAAGAAAAATATGAGGTAATTCTCTGTTAAGCTCTTTGGGCATTGATAACAACTTCCTCTGAACCCAGAGAGATTTTTATATCTGGTCTCAGCTTAAGCTCAATACTTCAGTATACACATTTCCAAACTAACTGAGATGATGTTGATGTGAAGTAATAAATACTTATTTTTGAGATATTGTTATGGTATCCATGTACTACTGTACCCAATATAAAGAGAAATTTCTATAACATAACTTTAAAATAGATCAGAGTAAAGCTGAACTAATTAAAAGTAGGAGTAAATTCTGCTCTGAGAGAATATCTGAAGGCCAGGTGCTAGGAAATTCAAAATCTCACAATGTCCATTTTGCAACTGTTACAAATATTATCTATCTATCTATCTATCTATCTATTATTTATTATTATCTCTATAATATTATATAGACATATTATCTATTATCTACATATGATATTATATATATTATATTATTATATTATTATATATTAATATATTTATATTACAAATCCATAATGCCAAATAGGCTGCTGTTACTGCTTGGGTTTAGGAAATTCCCAGACTTATTAAGTGCTGTTTCCTTCCCACTGCTAGACTGAGAGAACATATAAGTCTCTGACAGGTCTTCTCTGAGGGATTTCTTTCCTCCAATTCCTTCCTCCTTTGAGTTTTCCCATTATAAAAGACCCAGTGCACCTGTCTGTTTTCCTCCTTGGAGGAAATGTGAGTGCACATTGCCAGCTCATGCCCAGCCTTTCATCCACCAGTATCCCAGGGGCAGCCAAGAGTGTGACTTGGGCATAGCACAATCCCACTGCATGATGGGCCTCTCTTTTCAGCAGTATTACCTCTATACATTGGATTGGAAATTCCTCCCTGGCAAGCTTTCCAAGAACACCTATGGATTCTTTAACATATATCTTTGCACAGAAGGAGCTAATGGTATGAATGAAACAGACATCACCCATTTGATTTCAAGGAGGAGTGCAGACACTGCTGCTACAGAAAAAAAAATTAAGGACTAGGGCAGTGGAAGTGCTCTTTGCTCAAGGCTCCAAACAAGAAAAGTCCCAAATATTTACTTATACAACCAGCCTTTAGATGTTCACTGCAGGTGAGCAGAGACCCTTCTTTTCTGGTCAGAAGTGTCTTTTTCAATGTTTCAAGGAAAAAAAATTATGTGCATTTTTTATTGGATCTTTTACAAGCATCTATTTGATGCAAATTCAACTAAAGACAAACCAGTTTACTTACTTTTGTAACAAATGGCTCTTAGTTGACTTGGCCATTAACCTTTTCATTTCAAAATCAGTGTTGAAATGCAAGATTTTCAAAAAACTTCCCAAATTTGCTGCTGGAGGCCAATTACTGTGAGTTTATGCAGAGATCAGTGCAGAAGCGGACCACTCCTGAGATAATGAATAAGCAGTGCACTTTCAGGAACACTGAGGAAAGATGATAAAAAAGGCTGAGAGCAAAGAAAAATCTGATGATGATTTTACCTACTGAAAACAGAGTGTGGAAGGGTAAAAAAGTAAAAAAAAGTATAATAAAATGAGATTTAGTGAATTCCTCTTTTGTAACTTAATGATAAAATGGACAAGACATATAAATCAATTATCAAATTAAAAATAAAGCATCAATCTACAATGAATCAGAGACTGACAATTTGGAAAGAAAATTAGGTGATGAAAACTTTACTTTTGTCTGGCTGGAAAAAGATTTGTGTCAAATATTTATTAAAGCACAGGCTCAGCATCCTGCCCTAGTTGTGTGGAACTGAACCTTCCCCCATTCCCTAAACCTGCAAAGATAGATATATCCCTGAGACTTGAAAAAAAAGTAAAACCAAGGTCTGCCAGAGACCAGGCCCATCTTTGCCTAGGTACAGGTTAAACATACTTTTCCCTGTAATCCACAGGTTTTGGTTGAAGTCCAGCCACCAAAGTGTTGATTGCATGCCTGAAAAATTGGTAAATTAGACTTATGGGGGCAACTGTGTTTAACTGGGTAAAGATAAAACATGATTTACTGCTCTGTGGTAGCTTGTACCTTGAAGGAACTTGCAGCTGACTGTGCCTTTCACACAGCTGAGCACAGCCACTCCTGTTCTTTAAACGTATTTCTTCTGTTTAATTTTTTTTCTCCTTTTCTTTGCCTTTTTTTTTTTCATAGTAAAACTTTTGTGGTTTGGTTCATGGCATCCAGATTGATGTTCTGTGATACAGACATACAGATAGATAGATTATTAACACCAAGTGTAATAAACCTTGAGATGAAATGGACACATGCAGTAACTGCGGGCACAGTGGAAACCACAAGTTCTTCACTCACACATTGTGCTTTGGGACATGGGGGTCAGAGGAGCAGCATCTTGGACTAACTGCCTCTGAAACTACTTCAAATTTCCTGTTACTGTGTTCAACATGACAGATAGCTTCTCTCCTTTTCAAAATGATGACCTATTTTTCTACTGTCACTGCAGAATACATTATCATAAACTGCAGTTTTCAAATTTATTGCTCTGGACCATAGAATCATTATTTATAAGGATTATAATGTTGTCTGCATGTTTTATTTTCAGCATTAAACATGACTGAAGTTTAGAATGAGCTATTTTCCATTCTTACCTTATTTTGCAGGCCAGAAGTGCTGTGTGTGGGTGTCAAAATACAAGAGGCTTCACAGTTTTCAAAATTATAGCATTTTCCAAACTATTTCCAACATTAGGCTTTGAAATAAACTGGAATACCACTTCACATGTGTTTTTTTTTTCCTTAAATATATAAAATTAAAATAGTATCTGCTTGCAGGGTGATATGACTGTAGACTAGGTCTTTAGGTTGGAAAAGACCTGAATGCTACAGCAAACCAATAATTCTGTACTGTAAAAAAAACTGTTTTCAAAAAAGTCTCTGAAAGAGCTGGGGCTTTTAAACTATGCATCTTCATATTCTTGAAGTATCCAAACAGCTTCACCTCTGTCTTTTTTGCAAGGTCAAGCTCTTTTTCTCTCCTTCAGATATATTTGCCTGTCATTTGGATACATGTTCTTTTCTTCCCTTGCTGGGAAAGATCTCCCACTGAATGACCTCCAGTCTAGAGAAAACTTGGCTTGGAATTTGTCTTTATTTGCTGACAACTAACATTAAAAGAAGGCCTGGAGGATGAGTCTTGTTTTTTTTCTTGGGAGAAAGTGAAGGAGGAAATGTCTAACTCTGGTATCTAACATTGTTTTCCCCAGTGGTGTTCTTGAAAAAAAAAAATCCTCTCCTCTAGTTCAGTGTATACATTTTGAAGCAATGAGTCAAAGCTGGCTGGGAGGCTTCCTCTGCAGACAAGGAGGGTTTTGCACTGATGGGATGTGGCATCTTTTGTGGAATATCCATGTGGATATTTATGGAATATCTATACACATGCTGACTAGAGAAGGAGCCTACTAACTACAAGCAGGCAAGTAAGACAATGTCTCTTCTCTGCCTTCAAGCTAAGTGGGGCTTGCCTGGAAAGGAACAGGAATAAACAGGGTTTCTCCCCAAAATACTATTCCTGTGAGTGAATAAATGAAGGAAATGTTTCAAGATCAGTTCTCTGGAGACAAAATAAGGACAAGTTCAAACAAACTACCTCATGGTCACTGACAGGTACTTTTGCTCTTGGTTGCTGATCAATATTACAACCAGGTCAGAGAAAGGCAACATCACTGATAGTCTTGGGTTATTGTTCACTTCACTTACACTGAGCACTGCCATGACTCTGTTTTCTCTATGTCTCACCAGAAATCTGAGAATACAGAAACTTCCCAAATTGACTCTGGATTTGTCAACCATGCCTCTCTCAAGTGTCTACATTTTTACACAGAGGCCATGAAAGCTTTTCATATGACATTTAACAAATTTCTTCCCTGAGGAGCTGTAAAATTATAAAAAGTGTTCCCAAAACTATGGTTTTATAAACCAAACAGTCCTTCAAATGGATCCTGCACACTGCAACATGTCAATTGTATCTTTATTCTCATTCATACTCATGTCCTGCTGTGGAAAATAACACTTCCGATTGTTTTTGTGTGTGCCACACTTTGAGAGCAAGTTTTGCTGATAGCAGACTTCTTTAGCTAAAGTTAATAGCTGAAGAGTAGTAAAATATCTGGAGCCCATAGACATCCTGCATTTCTAAAATTTATAAACATTTCACATTTGTCTCTATTGTACAAATGCTTGAGTAAAAGCAATATATCTGTGCTAAGAAGAGTTCATATACTCCAGAACACAATCTGACATTTACTCTCATTTATTTTGAAATGCAAATGAATCTAGTTTATTCAGCATTCTTTTGCAGCTTACCGTCTTATTAGTGATCATGCTGATAACTTGAATTTCTGAAATGTTGTTGCTAAGCAATGCAACTTCAGGCATGTAATGAGGCTTTCCAGTGGCTACTTGAAGATGAAGAAAATTATCTCAGCTTCACAGGTTGTTTGATCATCAACCACATTATAATGGCTGGATGAAAAATAAGTTTTCAGCTTGCCCTCATTCTCTGGCAAATAATTTATTTTTGTATGGTAACTGAAGATCATACAGTATCAAGAAGAAAGTTGTATATTTTGGGATGCAAAGGCAGAACCAAAGAACTTGTGTAGTTCCTTTGTGCAACTTTCTATAAAAAGAAAATTCCTTCCTGCAGCTCATTACTTCAGGGAAGAGTACAGGAGAATTATGATTCAAGGCTGTCCCAGCAGGACCCCTCCCCACACAAGGTGATGCTGCCCCTTCACCCCTCACGGTGCAGATCTCCTGTTGGTGGCGCCTGACTGAGGAGACCCTTCAGATGTGACAGGAACAGGCAGCTGTGCTGGGCTGCGTGGTGGGGAGACTTGCCCCACCATGCAGCCCAGCACAGGCTTTGTTCTTGGGAAGCAGAGACCATACATGGAACCAGGACAAGTTAAATTCACTCAGCCTGGAGCTCCCCAGTGCATCCAGACAGTGAGCACCTGGCAGAGCTTCTGTTCCAGGTGCTCCACAGCACGGCAGTACCAGCTGGAGTCTGGCTGCTCTTCAATCATCTTTCCATTCTTTTCCTCCATCACTGCAAAGTCCAGTCACTTAAGCCTACTGTCAAGAATTTGACATTCCCCTTTTTCTGTGGGATGATCCTGGAGCTCTTCCTTTTCTTCTCCCCTGCACTGCAGACATTATAATGCCTGCAGATGAAGTACATGGGAACCACGTCCTGGACAGCTAACCTATCCTTGTGTGCACTGCTCAAGGGAAAGTAGGTCCACCCTGACCTTCATCTCCCAGTGCCTCAACCCTCCACCCTCCAAAAGAGGCAGTATCCACAAGAAAGTGCAATTAAACCAGCATCTGAAGTATTCAGAAGTAATAATAAGGCTGAAGAAAAGGCCAGGGGAAAATAGACTAATCTTTATTCAGAATTGGTTTGAAAAGTCTGTGATAGACAAGGCCTGGGGCTAAAAACTGGAGAAAAAAGGAAATAAAATGAAATATTGACCTCCTGCTCAACAAGTGCCTTACCTTCTCCCTGCACTTCACACTGCAGCAGACCAAGTGGGACAGGTTGTGTAAGACTGTGCCACAACAGTCATGCAAGTAGACTGAATTCAAGTTGTACAAATAACTGTCACATTGTCTCTTCAGTGCCTCATTTTTGCAGATTAATATTTTTGAAGTAGGTGTGTGTTTTGTATATGTTTGTGGTATTGGTGTACAGGGCTTTCCTTGAGGAATGTCACTAGAATAAAGATGTCTCCTACTACTGAAAGCTGCTTTTGCAAAATTACAGAGCAATCTTGCATTGAAAAATTAGAAGTGTAACATAAGATGATTCAATTCCTTCCCTGAAGGATGGATTTTTTTTTATATATACTTTTTCCCCTGAACAAGTCAATGTTCAGAGTGAGGCAGTAGTTTTAGAGTCATCACCCAGCCAAGACACATTTTTCTGTGGGTGAAGGAATGATATTTTGCTGTCCTCATCAAGACAAACTTTCGGCTGTTTAACAATTAAAACCTTAAGGATCTAGTCCTGGAAAAGAGAACATTTAAAAAGTTGTGGGTTTGAGCACCTTTGATTTCATTTCTGGCCAAAAAGCCGCTAAATCCGTACTTACAGTGTGCAGACACGAACCTAATCTAAACATCAAATTAATTTCCTTACCTGGGGTAAGCCAGCCTTGAAACTCATGCGGCCAAACATTTGTGTCATATTCAGTGCACTGTTCTTGTCACTGCTAAATGTTTGTGCTCCAGGAGAGATTTCTGTTCATTTTGCTCCTGCATGTTCTATGGATGCCACTGACAGTCAGTAGGTGCATCGTTGGCTGCATCTTATTATAGTCACAGCCGGCTATGTTGAATCATATAAGGAAGGGAAAGCATGTGGGGAAAGGTGGGATGATGGGAAGATTTTTTACTTTTAAGGAAGGAAGATAAATTGGAAATTTACAAAACCAAAACCTAAAGCTTAATTCAGAGCTGTTTTAAATTTGAAACATGTCTGAAGCTCAGAGTCCACATTGTGTCTGTCCTGGCAGCAGTGTGTGAGAATCAAAACCTGAGATTTAAACTCTGGAGAAAAACCAACACCTATTTTCTTTCTGCAGCACCATAGGATGTTCACACTCACATAAACCCGGATGGAAGAACATACCCCTCCTTTTCTGTGCTGGGAAAGCCAGCTGAGGGCACAGGCTCTGAGTTTCTGTGGAGAATGTCACCCCAGGTAGGCAGCACACCTCGTATTTCAGCCCCACAGCATCAGCGCCAGGCAAGGAGCTCAGTGACTTTGATCCTTATAATGATTTTTGTCTTATCACTGCTGTTTGCTGGTGCAGGAGCAGTCAGGTTTTATTGGTTTGTGCAGTTCCCTTCTTCAATGGCACATACAGTCTGTGGCTATCTGGGAAGGGGATTTATTTTCTCTATCTGTGATAAAATGTTTTCAGTTAAGTCATTAATCTTCTAGACTGACATTTAACCCTATATGGGCCTAGGATTTCAGCAGCTGGAATCCTCTGCATGAAAAGCCTGGCTAATTAATATCCTCCATTTCCAGTCAATTAGGACGAATATATTTTCTAACACAGAAATAGTGCTGTCAAAAAAAAAAAGAAAAGAAAAAGAAAAGATACAACAACTAACATTCAGTGAGAATAATCTGATAATGTAATCAAAGATTCTCTCTAGCGTGGCAGTTAAACATTCTGAACAGTGCATAATGTTCTCATCTCTTAACAAGTTCATAAATACTTTAACCCTTAGCAGCCTGGATAATTCCAGCATGTTAAGCTTGTTGGACATGGCTATGCCACACTCACGAATATGTATACACACACACACAGACAGGAAAAAAGCAAAACATTTTAAAAATAAAAATCTCATTTCTATATTGTTTTGCACTTTTACATTTCTTGACATTTTTACATTACTTTCTATGCTGTTTCACACTGTTGGTTTTTACTTCCGCTACCAGCACCTCCGTGTGCTGCTCTGCTCAGTCAGCCCGGACTGTGCTTAGGGAGTTCTGGCAGGTGGCAGTGAAGGAGATGGGCCGGGGAAGGCAACTGGGTGGTAGGAGGATGTTAGTCCCCGGGCTGGAGACTACCCCGGGGACAGCTACAGGGTTAATGGGGAGTGGAATATGCAGAGAAATGTAGCAGAGGAGCCTGAGGAAAGAAAAGGATCCATAGCAGCCCAAGGACTGAGCTTAGTGATCTGTGTCCTGATCCTCCTGGGCCACACAAATGCTTCCTCTGCGCCATATGGGAGGGAGCGACTTAAGTGGTTCAGGCAGGTCTTGCTGGGGGCTCCTCATTCATGAGGAAGCTGATCAAAGGAGTCAGGCAAACGGCTTCTAAACTTGGGGTGAACAAGAGGATTTGTATTGCCTGTGCCACCTTCAAGGTCACTGATTTCATTATGAGGTCAAGCTCATGACAATGATCAGTCCTCACTGTGTGAATGACAAAGGCTGGATGGGGGAAAGTTTAGCCTCTGGTCCTCTTGTGAATGGACAGAAATGCTTTTTAGCCATTGTAATTCAAGGATCCTCAGTCAAGAAGGAGACGGTGCCTCTAGAAATAAGATTAACAGCAAGTGAGCTTCACAAGAGGGCTTGAGGATTGATTAACACACTGGGACTGCTCGATAGCATAGAAGTGCTACATATCAACTTACCCAGGGAACTGTCAATGCTGCATGAGATTAGAGCATGAGCCCATGATCCTCAGATATACAATCTTTCTTGAAGTGTTACATGCTAGACCTTGTAATAGAATGATTGCAGATGAAGATGTGTGGAGGGCCAGTGATGGAGGTGACGAAGGTAAAGCCCCAACATTTAAGCACAGAAAACCTTCAGCTAAGGAATAGTATTATATGTGTTTGTGCGTGGGTGTTTCCTTTTGCATAAGTAATTGATAGCTCATTAACAACCCATTAGAGTGAAAACTCCTGGGAGAAAGAGCATGCCTTCTGGGTTGTTTTTTTGAAAACCTAATACAAATAGAAGAAAGAAAACAATACTGGAGTCTGACATAGTTGACTGCGGTGTAGCAGGATCTCTTTCTGGCTTCCAATTGCTATGATCAGCTGACCTCAGAGAGACAGGGAGTTTCCATCCCGACCATAGGAGCTCCAGGTCTACCAGGTCTGTAAATTTTTTGCAGTGGGTGTTTTTACTGCTGGGGTGGGTTGACCCTAGCTGGGTGCCAGGTACCCACTAAGCCACTCTATCACTCCCTTTCCCTCTGGGTCAGGGGAGAGAGTAAGACGGACAACAGCCGTCAGGGTGAGATAAAGCAGTTTTATTACAGTAAAAGGAAAGAAATAAGCAGAGATTTGCGAGTGCATAAGTGAAAGGAAAAAAAAAAAGTCAATCTCTACTTCACATTAGGAGTGATGTTTGGGCACTTCCCAGGAAGCAGGGCTTCGGCCCGTGTAACAGTTCCTCCAGAAGGCAAACCCTGAAAATTCACAAATGACCCCCCTTCCTCCTCTCTCTCTCTTAGTCTATATATCTGGGCTAAGAGAGAGAGGAGGAAGGGGGGAATTAATGAGTATATATATATATACACACACACATATACATACATATATATTGTATACTCTAGTAATTGTCAGTAGCAGCTCTCAAGTTGTAAGATCCTGTGCGACACATAGCCTTCAGCAGCCACACTGCTTATCTTTATTTTGCTTAGCCTGGCAACATGTTGAAACAAACAATGACTCTGAATGAATATAACTCCTTCTCTCCACCTGGGGTGAATTTGAATATGGGTGATATTTTATTGCAGGCTCCCATGGTCATTGCAAATCCTTATATAAGCTGCCTGATATTATTAATAACATTGGCCAATACAATTGCTACACTATGGAATTAATGGAATTTGTCATCATCCTGGTACAAGAGGAAACAACCATTGGGTGAGGAGCTGTTAAAATCTCCCCTGTGGCATGCAGTTCATGGGTGGAAAGGTTGTGTGGAGGGATTTGGGCAGGTTCCTAGGGAAGTTAACACCTCCCATTGCCTGGGACTTTACTCCTGAAGAGGCAAACAACCCTAACAAATTGGCCCAGCCTTGGCCAGCAGCATGTCCATTGTCTTCAGAGCCACCAGGGATTGGCTCTGCTGGACATGGTGGAAGCTTCCAGCAGCTTCTCACAGGAGCCATCTTTGTGGCCACCCCACTACCAAAAACTGGGCCAAGCAAAAGCAACACATTCCACCCCCTCACCTCTCTGAATCACATACTTCAGAATAATAATTAAAATCTACATTCAGCATACAATTTTCACTTAAAACAACAAAAAACAAAAGAACAACTAAACTAAACAGAAGAAAAAGTTTCCTACACCAAATATCCCAACACAAAACAAAATGACAAATTACACACTATCCACCCCCAGAACTTTCACTACAATTACAACACAAATACTTCAATCTCATTCTACTTCAAAAACGTAGCTTAATAATTGTTTTGCCCATTATTTTGTCCAAATTAGTACCCTTATCTCAAAGTCCTCATGATTGCCCACATTCTCCACCAAAACAAAAAGTTGCAGTTTGACCCTGGCCAAATGCCAGGCACCCACAGCAGCTGCTCACTTATTCTCTCCCCTGTCACAGCTGGGCAGAGGAGAGAAAAAAAAATTAACAAAGGGTTCACGAGTTGAGATAAAGGACCGGGAGAAAATGTTTCAAGGGCAAAACAGACTCAATGCTACATAGTGAAATTATTACTAACAGAGACAGAAGAGGATAATGAGAAATAAAATAAACCCTTAAAGAGACTCTTTTTTTCCCCACCCCCTTCCTCCTTCCCACCAACAACACAGCGGGAACAGGGTGCAGGGGTTTGGGCCAGTTCATCACTGAGATCTTCTTTCGCTACTCAGGGAGAGGAGTCCTTCCTCTGTTGGGCCATGGGGTGCCTTCCACGGCAAACAGCTCTCCGTGAACTTCTCCAGTGTGGGTCCATCTCATGAGCAGCAGTCCTCCAAAACCCGCTGCAATGTGAGTCTCCTCCCATGGGCAGACAGTCCTCCCAAAACTGCTGCGGTGTGGGTCACTTGTCCATGGGTGCAGTCCTCCAAGGACAGGCTGCTCCAGCCTGGGAGCAGGGACCCCCTCTCTCGACTGGCTCTTCCACTGGATCACAGCCTCCTCCAGGCATCCACCCACTCCAGTGTGGGCATCTCCCCACGGGCTGTGGGTGGATCTCTGCATTCCCTGTGGACCCCATGGGCTGCAGGGACACAGCTGCTTCACCATGGTGTTCACCACAGCCTGCAGAGGAAATTCAGCTCTGGTGTTGGGACCACCTCCTCCCCCTCCTTCTCCACTGACCTTGGTGTCTCCATGTTGTTTCCCTCACATGTTCTCACCTCCTCCTCTTCTCTGGCTAGAAAGGGACTCTGTGCACACTTTGTTTTGATTTCTTCTTAAATATGTCATCACAGAGGCGTTACCACCATCTCTAACTGGCCCAGCCTTGGCCAGCAGCATGTCCATTGTCTTCAGAGCCACCAGAGATTGGCTCTGCTGGACAGGGTGGAAGCTTCCAGCAGCTGCTCACAGGAGCCATCTTTGTGACCACCCCACTACCAAAAACTGGGCCAAGCAAAAGCAGCACAACTGCTTTGCAGTATAATTGCCTTCTTGTACCCCCAGGGATCTGATCTTCATGATGGCAGAAAATTGTCAAATAGTTTTCTTTTGGCTCAAAACCTAACAGCTGGTAGAAGGAAAAACCTCCCAGCCAGAGAAATTCAATATTTCACTTACAGACATGAAGGGGAACCATCAGCCCTGTTGTACAAGGCTTGGAGAGGGTTAGAGACTAAGGAAACAGCAGCCTGGGCAGGGAGCACCTAGTAATAATGCTATCAGCAGGAGGATGCTCAAGGCTGACAGGAAGAAAACGCTGAGCAGAGCATCTCTCTGGCAGGTGGCTCTATCCACAGGTCAGTGCTGTGCAGTGTTTAAAATACTTCACCAGCATTCTTCCGAAGGGCTGAGCAAGGTCGCTGCCTTTCAGTAGCACAGCTACTCCCCTCTTGCCAAGGGTTTGGCATAGTCACCAAGGAAATGGAATATTTAGGTCCAAGTCACACCATGCCTTTACATGCAGATCCATTTTATCCAGTAACTGCAACATAAGCCTTGAAACAATATAGGGTGAAGGAACCAAACTCAGCTTCCTCTCCACTCTCCCAGTGTCCAAATGAGACTGTCACTATCCCCACTCTTCTCCTCTTGACCCAGCTCTAGGTATCTTGTCCATGAATGAGTGCAGAAAATGTGAGTGCCTTCACAAATGCAGACCTCAGAAGGTATTGGGATAAATAGGATACGTTTTCCAGAAAGAATTAATTCTATGCAGTTATAAATCTGACCAACCAAGGTATCTCATTTGAAAAACATTGCTAAATGAACTAGAAAATAATGCTGATCCAGGGTCAAAAGCGGTTTCTTTGCTCTTATGTTTATTTCATAGCAGATCAGGGAATTAGGGGAAGACTGATGGAAGAAGAAACAGAATTGTGTACCTTGGAATATGTCAGACAGAATTTTTGTTTTTAATGTGTCTTGCAACAAAAAAGATCACTATGTCTTCCACTTTTCTAGCATGTAAATTGTTTTCAGATTTTAGCATAAATAAATATTGCATAAACGGAATCTTTTATTTGGCACTGAATATGTAAGACAGACAAGACATTTAAAAATTGTGGGAAAATTATTCATTTCCTCTGACAATTTCTAAAATCAAAGGCATGTATTTTGGAATAATACATGCTAACTAGGAAAATAATTTTTAAAAAGTCTTTCACAAATGTTACCAAATTAAATATAACCTTCTATGCTGTTTCTGAAACACATATTTTCTTATCAGATGCTCCCTGTGTTCAATTTATTCTGTTGTGCTCCTTCTACATCATAGCAATGACAATGAAATAGTCAATGACTGGAAAATACACATTTATGCAGGAGAAATAGGTGCATCAACACTTTCTTCTGAGTCTTTAAATGCTCTTTATCATTGTATTTAGCAGACAAAAGCAACTTCTCATTCATAACACAGGAAACTTATCAAAAGGCAAGCAGATATCATTGTTACTTGATCCTGTAAAATATTCAAATGGAAACAATGAGTTGCAAGTGAAGTAAAGAAAATAATCTTCATCTTAAGAAGAAAGAGAACGTTATTTTTGACAACTGGACCAAGACCAAGTAATACATGTATTTTGCGAGGAACTGTGACAGGGCAGAATGGAAAAGGTCAGTGTGGAGCCCAGATTTCCTGGGATCATTAATGCCCAGCAGCATTGTCTGGGGAGGCCTGAGCTGAGCTGATCACGACGGATGTGTCAGAGGCTGGAGCAAGGGCACAGACATGAGCCAGCCATGGGCAGCCCCAGGGTCTGGAGCCCAAGCAGGGATACAGGCACATGAGGAGCTCATCCTGCACCACCCTGCAGCTGTGGAACAGGCCCGGGGGCAGGGAGTGTCCTTCCTCCCCCAAACACAGATATTTCTTTTGAAACTGTGAAAGATAAATACAGAATTATTAATGATAAAGCCTTCAGACTGTGTGAAAGTGCGAGGGCATCTACCCTGGAAAGCTAAATAGCCCTGGAGACTCCCAGCAAAACATTTAGCAATGTTTCTCAAATGCAGCTGTGTGCTAGTACCGAAGAGGCAAGGAACACAGATTTTGCATCTCACTCCTTTCCAGGCTAAGAGCTCTTTTTTTTTCTTTCTGAAGCTCTCCTTCTGTTAGCTGAGCACTTTTCTCAGTTCAAAGTTTCGGCACAGATTTCATATTAAGCCTCATCTAAGATAATCACCAGCAAAAGCATCTGCTGAGTGCCCGGAATTAGACAGAATTTCCCCTTTCATCATAAGTGATTCCACATCCATCCATTATTCAGCCATCTTCTCAGATCAGTTTTAACCCCAGAGAGAAGCCAGATGAGACAGACCACCACTCTGATCAAACCTGAAAATTCTGGTAGTCTTTCTAGCAACATTAATACTCTACAAATCACACAGGCTTCTTTTTTAAGGTATTTAGGCACCTAACATTCATTGCAATAAATTTAAAGGTCTTTGAATAAATTCTTATGCAAGAAACTCATATTAAGGAAAGAATGCTTGTCCTTCTCACTTAAAATGAAATAAAAGATCTAAAGTCTGCTAATGAGCAGTGATATTCTTGAGTGCCAATTTAAATGGAAAAAATTGCTTTCATTATGCAGATTTTGATGCTGGCCATGTCATGACTCTGCTTTCTCCAGAGGATTAATTTAAGTCCAGTAAAGCAGAAAAGAATCCCCTTGAAAGTGATGAAGTGAACAAGAAGTGAAATTGATTTATGCAAAGTAAGAAAGTCCTGAAAGTGTTGTAGATTATGCAAATGATTAAAACAAAAAAGAACAGGAATAAAGTAATTTGAAATTTGGAGGGGAAAAAATCAAATTACATTATAGAAGAAATTGTAACACTTCAGTTAAAGGTCTTTTTATTTGATTTTGTAAATGGAATAAGTTAATAATAACTTTAAAAGAAATTAAGAATGCAATGCATATTAAAATGAGCCCCAGTCTTGCCTGGGACTAGACCTTTGCCAACTCCTGTGACAGAAATATTGAATAAGAACACCCATGTGCGGTTATTTTTAAATAGCATCACTGCCTGCTGGCAGCTCGAATTGCACTGCTTTAGAGAGTACAGAAAGAGGAATCTGATTAGTATCTAGTACAAGGTGCAAGTTCAGGCTCATTAGCCAGTGGTGATGAAAGCATTAACACCCTTCAAGGAGCGCATTTACTCTGAACACATTTGCTCATTAGGCGAATGAAAGTCTCTTTCCTCACAACTGTGTCTGGGCTGTGAAAGAGTTTAAGGAAACTCTTTGCTTTATCAGGAGCTTTGTCTCCCCATGCTGAAAACCAAAGGGCGGTCCCAGGGCACCATCATCAGGGATGGGACTGAATTTTATCGGCAATGCTTCTCATAGGGCAGCTGTTCCCACCCAAGGTGTCAGCTCAGTTTTCGCTAAGGTATATGGAGAGAAACTGGAACTTCCAGTTACTTGAGATGAACTCTGTAAAAATGCCCCCTGCAGAAAGAGAAGACACATTGCTATGATCCAACGAGTGGTTTAGAAGACCAATTTCCAGAGAATTGCCACATTACACTTGGGCAACTTGAGTTGCAGCCCCCAGCCACTGCCACTCTGGTCCAGCCATTGGTGCAGTGCATATTATTTTCCCAGGGATCAAGCCAACATTCAAAGCCAATAGGAACGGCAGCATCCTATTGCATCCTGAATGGCAGCCTTCCACTGCATCCAGTCACAGAGGTAGAAGAAATGAGGGAAATAATTTGAAAGTAGACTCTTCAAGCACTATTAGAGATAGTCAGGAGTTTCTTGAGGAAATGGCCTGGTCTTTAGCAACAGAAATGCCACCAGTAATTGCACATATTTGAAAGAAACTTTTGCTCCAAAACACTTGCCATCTTTGACGTAGGATCAAGGCTGGACAGCAAAAGAGGCAATTAATTGCTCATAGGACATGTCCTTATTCCTGTCCTCATTCTCCTTCAAATAAGGGGATTTGCTTCCAGACCCACTTGAGCTGACTACTCTTTTCCTCCTTGTTTTCCAGAAAAGAATTCAAAAGTTAGCAGAAGTGTGGCTGTAGAAAAGGCTCTTTCTTAATTCTTAGTCTCACCAAATTTAGCTGAACTATTGTGGTAGTTTTCTGGCACATGGCAGAGCAGTGATACACATGGAAGACATGCAAAACAAAGGAATTGTTCCATGTTCTTTCACAGCTGCTTAAGATTTCTTCCCACTCTTCAGCCTGTTATTGTTCCAAGAAATGCGACACACTGACACCCTTTGCATGAATACTTGTGCACAGCTTTGTTAGCCTGGTACAAGTATTCCCACAAAACCAATAACTTGTAAAGAGGGTCAAAATACAGATATATTTACCCAGAGAAAGTTTAGAGAAAAACAGAGATTGCAGTCCGTGCTCCAAGAAGGAAATGGGTTTTTATATATATTTTATTAACCCTCTCTTTCACAGGCTTTCAATGTCTTTGATTACAAAATCTTCTCTTCAGACATGATGAACTGCCAAGCCATTGTGTTATTGTTGGGAAGGACGCTGTCTTCATCAGCTTTGTCAGCATTTCATGTTGTGAGTTCCATTATATGTGGAAAAAAAAAAATTTAAAAAAATACACTGTGCAGGGAAAGATGCATATATATGCCACATAAAACCCCTCTACTGTGCCACACTAAAAAAAGGGAATTCTGATATCCAAGAAAATGATCCTATCTGAATCTTTCTTCCCTCTGATCTCCTATTAACTATGCATGGAATATGTTAAGGCATTTTATTATTTTGGGGAATATTAGTTTAATATAAAGTTACATATTATTTCATCGTCACCAGCTGCATCTCTACAAAGATGGTGACTTTGTGGGAATTGTCACAACAAGCGGTTACTCCTATAAGAGATTTCTAATGAAAGGGAATCATACTGATTATTAATGAGTTCCAAATGAATTCATGTCCCATGGTAATGGTAAGCTTAAAATAACACATAGGCAAAAAATACTGCAATGGAAAATGGTTGATCTGATCAGAGCTGTACTGAAATGTAGCTTTAAAAAAGTAATCAGACAGAACTGAGCCAATTTTACTTGCAAAAGTAATTATTTTGCTTATGTCATACCTCTCAAAACTGTTCAAAAAATAATTTTGTGCTTCACCTATCCACGATTTTTTTACCTTTACAAGATACAAATGCAAAATAGTAAAGAAGAAAAAAAGAGGGTTGCACATTCAGAAGAGGACAAAAAAAGAGTGAGAGAGGACTAACAGACATTGATCATTCCCAAAATGTGTGAAAACTAAAGAAGGCACAATACTGAGGAGGTTGGTTATCCCCTGAAGCACCCCAGTGAAGCCTGAAGATAAATGCAGTGTATTGTCAGAACAATGCCTTGTTATAAGGAAACTGGTGCCTTTGTTTACCATCCTGTATTGTAGGCACCCAGAGAACGCAAAGACAATGGAAATAAAACTATTAAAAGAGGTCACATACTGTTTTGAACAGAAGAAATACTAGTTTTCTATCCTTGGAGGCAACTTCTGAGATTATAGAATTTGCATGGCTGGCAGCCCCAGGCACTACTGTTACTGTGCATCCTATGGTATGGAGGTGAGCCAGCAAAACTACAGAAACAATTTTGGCTAAAGTAAAGCTGAAGTTTCTAGTACACAGAATTTCTTCTTCAGTGTAAAATGAATTTCTGCTGCCTCTGTTTCTGTGCTGGGCTGTGAAAGGTGTGCTGCCTTCAGCAGGGCCAGCAGCCCTCCATCCCCTGACCCCTACCCCTGTAAACAGCTGCCAAGGAAGCTTTAACAACTCGCAAGTGAAGTTACATAGAAGGAAGGAAAACAAAGTTTGCTGGAGTGTAAACAGGACAAAGGTGCCTCCCTAACATCTTTCCACCTGTGGCCATGCTCCATCAGCCTTCACTGAGATGGGCAAGGATTGAGATGCATCTCTGCCTGTGGGTCTCTGGATTTTATTTGTGTTTTCTTTGTGGGGTTCTCCCAGAGAAAGTGGATTGTGCTGTTTCTCTGGTAGTGGATGCTATGATCCCCTCTATGGAAAAAGGCTGTTTGAAGAAAACAACAGCCTAAATCAAGGGTGGTGAACTTGGTAGGGCAAGAGTCTTCTTCTGTCTTGGTTAGGCTCCATGTACCAACTGGACCTGAACAGAGTAAAGGCACACTGGGGACAAGGCAGATTACTGCGGGGTTTGGCAACATGGATTAATTCATTCTTGAGAAGACCCCTTGAAAATCCCTTTTCTCCTCTTCTTTCTTTCCACTCCTGAGTTACTCATCCAGCAAGCAGCCACATGAGGCAGGCAAACCTTTGGACACACAGCCCCTGGGAAGATTACAGAAAGAAATTGGCAGCTGGTAAATTACATTGTTAAAGACAGCATTAATCTGTTGGTGATGTAAGTATTCCCAGATAAGAGTGTTGTGTCAGAAAACTTAGTCTGTAATTAACAGAGTGCACATCCTTTGTTTCTGTTGGCATCCACAATTTAGATTCTAATGGCTTATGTAATATAGGTATGTCCCTCCCTTTTATAGAAAAGAATCTTTCCAATTTGTCATTCCTACTCAGTCTTTTTGAAGCTGTGGGATTCCAAACTCAAGCAGGTAAGTGTCTGGCAAGAAAGCCCCATCTTCCTGTGATTTCTTAATGTGTGCTAACATTACATTTCATTTCATTGTGGTAGCTCATCCTCTCAGTATTACATGAAATGCTGAGGAGGAATACTTGTGACTGATGAAAAGCACTGCAAATCTGGATGTTCCATGGGGGATCAGATAGTTTTAACTGTTAGGAATTTGGGAAATGCCAACAATCTCAGCTTTCTAAAGCACACATGATATATTTCAGGACATGTAGCTAACCAATAATGATGGACGAATACAATAAACCTTCCCGAGGGCAATGGAGTACCAAAACACATTTTAATTCTAAACCAACAGCAGCATCTTTTCTCACTCTGTGGCAGATAAACAAGGTATCTGGGTTGCATTTCCTTATTGTGTTGACCTGCTTCTCTGGGATTCTGCACAGTGCTTAACATGCTGGCATGGCTCACGCTATGGTAGGGACAGTGTGACCTTCCTCTTCTTCAGAGGGGCACTACACTGAGGTTAGGACCTGTTCTTGGCTGTGCACGGTTGCTGGGACTGCCTTTCACATGCTTATCCCTAATGCATCCATCTCCTTTTGCACTTCATGGCACTACTGAAATAATTTGCTGATACAGAAATTAAGCTGAGAGACACAAGCTGGCAAATTTCTTGGTCTTTATCAGTCCTTTTTGACACCAGGAGTGTGTGTGGCTACCACTGAGATTTTTGTAATTCCAGTGCCTGAACAGAGGAACTCATGCCATTTTGAGGACACAAAACACCTGCACAAGGCTAAGTTGTGGCACAGAACTTGCCACACAGCTTGGACCAGCGCCTGGGGACTGGTGTGATGCTCTACAGCAATTGAGACAGCCCTGCATGGCTACATGAGACTCTCACCCTTGGAGTAAAACTTGGAAAATACAAGATCTTGCAAACACAAAACATAAGTCCTAATATTTCAGTCATAATTGCTCTCTCTTTGTTTTCCCACATTTCAATGCATAGTCTCAATTTGTTCCTCTGGGTATTCCTCGATTCAACATCAGTGGGGAAAACTGCGCTGTCAAAGACAAATTGAATACCTGCTTTCTGTTTGATAAATACTTTTTGAAGGAAAAAATTATCTCACATAAGGAGAAAGAGGAACTAGACTAAGAATCTGATATTCCTGATATCTGTTTCCAAGTTAGAGTTAGTAGATATTTTGCAGTTACATGTTCTTATATACATACACATGTGTGTGTTTTTATATATTTTTTCAATAAGATTTTTTATAAACCATGTTTCTATTAATAACTTTTAAAAGGTTAACCTCTTCTTGCCCTTTGTCAATCTTTTATTGCTGAATATGAAATACTACTAGTAGTATTCTTAGAAGTGATTTATTGTCTGATGTCAGCATTTTATTTTGTGTTTGGGAAAATAAGCTTTTTCATAGCGATTTCAGAAGCTTAAATTAACCAGAAGAAGGACCAGTGATTTTGAAAAATAAAAGAAAGAGTCAGGAGGAAATTACAATGATGAAAGGAAGAAATAGAAAGGAGGCTGAAAGAAAGGACGGGATGTTAGGAGGGCAGTTTAGGCAGCATTTATCAAAATCTGTGTTTTGTCATAGTCTGGCTTCTACCAAATGCTATTTTGACAAGTAATAAAATGTAAGAAGGGTATGGAGGTCTGGCTTCAGCTCTCCTGTTCATAAGGTATGCAACTCTTTTTTGAAGAAAAGATGGAAATGTCAGCACTTCTATATTTGCAAAAAATGAGAAACAACAAGGTGACTTGTCATGAGATCTGTCATCACTATAACTATCTTGTTTGTATTCTGCAAGCTGGTTTTGAGCTTCGTGTCCATTTTGCAATCAGCTCACAGAGATACATATCTGCTCCGCAGGTGGGCATTGCTGCTATTTTTAAGCATCCTCAGGAAAGCTGGGATCAGCTGGGGACAGTTCAGAGGAGAAGGTGTGAATGGGCAGAGAAAACAGGAGAATCTCATTGAGCCTGGCTGACCCAGACTCGCTGCCGGGCTGTGCTGTAGAGAGGGAAACCACAGGCTGAGGAGAGCAGCATTTCCTCATGGATGGGCAATTGCAAGGCCATGGCTGGAGCACTGGATCCCCCAGTATGAGAGCGAGATTGACTGGAGAGGATCATCTGGGATGGGCAGGGAAATGAAGCCCATACCAAGCGAGGAAAGGCTTGAGAGGACTTTTATTTGCTAAGAAGCAGGCATTATCACAAGACAAATAACTAATAAGCTATATTACTAAAATTATGGGTAGTTAAATGGGTACTTTAAAGACTTTTAGGTGGCTCTAAAACAAGAATACCTTGGAGTTTGAGCTCCATCCCTTCCCTCTTGCTCCTGTGCAAAGCTACCACAATGCACATGACTCGGGCTGCAGATGTTTTCTGTCCATTTAGCACAGAGCCAGTGATGTTCCTTACTGCTTGCACACAGAAATACTGCAGGATGAAGGTGGTTCATTGCCATCATTTTTCCACACTCATGTTGCTGGAGCTGATTTCCTCAGTGAGGGACAGCTCTTGCCAAAGGGGCATGAGCTGCGACCTGAAGGTGACTCCAGCACAGGCTATGTCCTCAGCAGCGGGTGCTGCCCCACAGGGTCTGGCCGTGGTGGGCAGAGACAGTGGCTGTAACAAAGTCCACAAATGGCCCCTGACACATGAAGTGAAGAATAAGGACCAAGGACCATCCAGGAGCTCCCATCAGGAGCTGAAGGAGAGGAGGCAGGCTCTGACATCTTGTGTAGCTCCTTGCAAAGCAGGAGAAAGTGTGAAAGCTGTCCAGTAGTTACTCAGAGTGCAACATTGCTTCAGGCACAACTGGCAGGAAAAAAAGAAAGTAGGTATTTTCTCTCTCTCCAGGTTTTCTGGTGGATAAAATATGCAGGAATCTATTTTTGGAGGCGATCAAATAATGAGTGTGAGGAACTCACATACTCTGTATTTCTGTTGTGCTCACTACATGGGAAACAAGGAGAGTAAAAAACACCCTTACCTCACCAGGTAGTTAACCAAGAATATCCATATGCACTCACCACTCTGTTGATATTTCACCTCAACAAAACTGAAATACCAAATGGGTTTTATAGATGCATTCCTAATGACTACGATTAATTTTTGTGAAAGAAGAAAAAAATTAAAATGCATGGTGTTTCCCAAATGTAATGCTTTTGTGTTATGGTTTGCTGTGTGTGGCTGAGGTGTTGGGCAGGATCAGAGATGTCTACCACGGACCAGACCACAGGAAAACATGTACTCTAACTGCACCCTGCTATAAAAGTTCCCCTGTGGGCGTTCAGCAGCTGGAGAGCCACACCACAGCCTGCACTCCCTGGTAGCTTGTGGCTGGCACCAAATGCTGGGAGTCAGGCCACAGCCCAGCCTCAGACACAGAAGCTGCATCCCCTGAGGACAGGCTGTGGAGCCCTTCACAGGGGAATTCATGGCTCTCTTCACAGCACAGCCTGTAGTTCTACTAGCCCTGGGCCACAGCCCCGTGTTGCTCTGCCATGGAAACACAGCAGCCCTGCGTGAGCTGGGCTCTGCCGGACAGTCCTCCCCTGGCAGCCTGCCTCTTTCTAGTGGTTCGGAAAAGTTACTCCAAAGCAAAGCTGCTTTTAACCTGAAGCACACCCAGAAAAGAAAAGGGAAAAGGCAGTGAAAATAGATAGTTGGGTCTTCCTGGACCTCATCCTTTCCCTTCAGATTTTAGGTAGGCTGCACTCAGCTCTGTTTTCATGCCAGTGGATGCAGGAGCAATGAATGCTCTTGGCAGCTGCCTAAAGCTCACCGTGAGCAGGTGATGCTCTCTCCCTCCCTTCCTCCATCCCTTCCAGCAGTGCAGTGTGTGTCCGGGTCTGAGATCTGCCTCTGGAAAAAATAAACCTGTTGGCTTGGCTGGTGGGTAGGCAGGTACTTTGCAGCGAATTACAAAACCCCTGTCCTTCCCCAGGACAGAGGCCATCTCCAAGCTGTGTCCACAGCCTCAGGCACAGTTTAGGGGACAGCAGCGGCCGGGATTTAGCCTGGCCTCGCCTAAGCAGCAGGAAGTGGGTGACATAGCCAAGCCTGGTCCCCTCCCGCCTTTCCGCTCTGCTGCATGCCAGACAGAAATTATCCCTTTGTTAATTTAAATAAACAGAAACACAGCGATGACAGGTTGTTTATTATAGGCTCTAGGCAAGAATCCCTGTTTTCAGGATCACGCGGAATTCTGTGGCAACAAAGTGAGGCAAACTGGGAAAACGCCTGCACAACTCTTTGATAAATTGCTCCTCCTGCCCCCTCCCCACATTTCCTACTGCTGCTTGTCTGAATTCGTAGAGTTAATTGAAATCAGGAAATAATGGGATTTTTACAGATCTGAGCGAGGAAAAGTAAAATAATGACCTGGTTAAGCCAGGCTCAGGTACTCGACTTCAAAGCAGTGAGGATAATAATGTCTTGTCTCTACCCAGCCAGGCTGGGAGACTCCTCCAGTAGCCAAGCCTGCTTTCAAAGGAGTCCCTAACACCTCCAAGATTCCAGAAAACAGTAGGGAATCATGTGAGCCAGGAAAAGCTGACAGGCAAAAGATGTGTTTAAAAAAATAAAAATTAATCAGGGGAAACAGGATGCAAGCCTGATAGCCAGCTTCCAGTTCTCCATGTTGGGCAAAAATGCTATGTCTGCCTATGCTCCTTCAAGGAAAATTAAATATGAGTACAAATATAATGTGCAAGGTACCTCTCTTAAATCTGTTGTACTAAGAGCTGTGCAACTTTTTGGCAAGATAAATAATAACTTTATTTTAGTTAAGCTGCTGTTGCAGGCTACCAGGAGACAAGTGCTGGCAGCCCCACATCTCAAATTATGGGATGAGAATTGCAGAATTTCATTCAGGAGCTATCTCCTGGCATCTTGGGGACAGAGGAAGGGAGACAGGATCTCAGAGAGGCCCACAGCAGGGATGGTAGCACAGCTAACCCAAAAGCACTGGTGCAAAGGATTTAAGGCATCCTGGAGTGACATTGTACATGTTCTGCCTAAGTTCTTCCTGGATACTGCAAGACCTGTCCTTATAATCTTACATTGTTGTCCAAATGATATTTTTTTTTTCCTTATAAACCAGCCTGTAATTCCTCATAAATCCATCTCACTGTCTCACAGAGATTGCATTGACTTTTCATTTTTCACTCCCTGTGGCATTCTATGGTTAGAGAAAACACTGTGGTGAGCTCGTCACGCTTCAATAGCTCTCTCACAAATGGACTTGTCAATAATTAAATTAATATATTTTCAGACAATGAAGAAAATATTTTCAGCAGAGCTGTGAGCTAGCAGTGCTCTGCTTTCAGAATATTTTGAGAGACCACAAAGGCCACTGCAGAATCTGAACCTAGTGCATTAAAAAAAGAAACAAAAGCAACTGAGTTTCCACAGTCTTGATTAATTTAATTTAGCTTGAATAATTCATGTAGTATAGCCTCTCTGTAGTATATTTTATCAGGAGATGCAAAGGTTCTTTAGAAAGTTGGGCAGAGTAATTATCTTTTTTCAGGTGAGGAAGCAGAGATAATCTCCTTACTCAAACCTCAGGCAGCAGGCAAGATTTCCTGAGGCAGGCACAAAGCCCGTTTCTGCTGGGTGTCGTTCTGCAAGAAGGCAAACCTGGCCTCATGTGTTAGTAAAGTAACTCCAGAAATTTGGCTTCTAACCCTGAATGTGACACACGTAGGAGCTACACTTCTGCAAATGAGGTCACTTAATTGACCTTATTAGTCAAGTATTTAATTTAGTGCCACTGTCAACTGAATAAGTAGAAAGCTGAAAACCACAAGTGATGGGGGCTCTCTTGGCAGTCTAGTGGCACCCAGCCCTTTGGCAGTCTTTTCCCCAGCTGTGGTTTCAGGACACAAAGTCTCCATACTGCAGCACAATCAGCAGTGTTAAGGGGCTGCTGCCCCACTCCTTACACACCAGACCTTCATGCAAATCTGGCACAGAACTGGCCCAGCTTAAAAATGGCCCACTAAAAACACTGTTGGAGCAGGACTGCTGATTCATTCATCACATTCACAGTGTTGTGGGAGCAACAGCGCCTCAGGCAGAAATCTGGTGGCGGGGAAGAGGAAAGGGGGGCCACCAACACCTCAGGCTGGTACTGCCACCAAGGACCTTGCCTTACAAAGCCACAAAATCATGGTTCAACTTTTAGTAGCCCCTCCCTCATTTGAAATCAAAATTTTCAATACAATTGAGCTTACTGGTCCGAGATACCAGGATTTGGCGTTGCGTTCACCAGTCTAAGCTTTTAGAGCCCAGCTGAACAACTGTCCAGATTATTGCCAAGAGTCCTAATATCTGATCCTGTGCCATAACTATCCAGACTGGTGCAAGAGACAGAGCTCTAAATATGTTTGAAGATTATTCCTTGATAATGGAAAACTCTCAGCATGAGCCTTTCATTTTTTGCCAATCAAGGCAAAAGCTTGGTGAAACGTTAAAATCCATTCCACTAAAACTCAAGCTGACAGCAGTTACATGTGACTTTGCTATGACAGACAAAACCATTTTATCCTAAACTGCATGTTGCCAAGAAGGGTAAGAGAAGGAAATAGGACACAAGAAAGATGCTTGCTAGAAGAAGATGGAGAAATGCATCACACTGCTACTGCAATAGTTGTGGCCAGTAATTAAGGATTCTAACACTAACAAAATGTACTTATTTGTGGTATACGAGATAGCAGGCAGGGCTGAGGAAGCACTGTGATGATCAATTCTGTTACTTGGAGAAAGAAATGTTAAATGTGGTAGGAGGGACTGGAGTGCAACACTGATGGTTTCCTAGTCTTGTCTTTTTCCTTTTGTGCCTGTTTAACCAAGCATCCACATTATTATTTTTCAAATTCCCGTCTTATTCCTTTTGCTGTTGCTCATAGTGTCAGTGTAGCAATTAGCTAGGCAAGACAGGAGCTATTTACTATGATTTGCTCCTTAGACATCAGACAGACTCTGGAGGAAAAAAAGAAGTCAGACAGCAGACAGGAAGAAGTGGACCAAATAAAATCAGCAATGAGAAAATCAGGAGCAGTTGTATGAGAATATTTGTGGGTTAAAGTGAAATCTTACATGTTCTCAGAGAGAAAACCCTGATTTTGAAATTTTTTTAGGACTTGTTCTCATTGAGTTTAGAATAGTTTTTTTTTCTTTTTTCTGGGAAATCAGAGCCTGTTGAAATTAGTTAAGTCTCACTCAGAATGAGAAACTGCATGTAAACCATCTTCAATAGTTTGTTTTAGAAGAAATATCAGTCATCAAGGCACTTAAGTTCCCCTCATAGTTTTGGGGCAAGGGAGGAAGTGAAGACAAGCAACAGAAAGCCACATCCATGTAACACATTCCATGGGATCATACAAATTGTCCGTGCTTTCAAAGTGAATTGTGCACCAGAGAAGAATAAGATGTTATTTTGAGAGCTGGGGAATAATAGACCAAATAGGTTTGCATCATTACGTGGTCTGTACATAAGCTTCCCAACCCTTCTACAGGGGAAAATTTTAAGTTGGTAACATTACCTCAATGTCAGATATAAGCCCTGAGTGGTTACAGCACAGGCATAAGAACTGCCAACAATAATGACATGACAATAAGTCATCTTTGCTGTAATGGAGGGGCTTGAAAATGATGTTTGCTTGGAGGTCATCTGTCAACTGGAAAGGAAGGATGATGAAGAGTTCTCATGTAAAGTCATTCTTTGTCTTATTGCAACTGACGAGCTCTACAAAACTGGGTTTGGTAGAAATTACCCCAGCCATAAACAAAATGTTCTCCATGGAAAGGGCAGGGCTTCATAGCCTACCATGCCTGTCAGCATTTCAACCAGAGATCTCTTGTGCTGTCCCAAAATATCCCATGATAGTGTAATTGTAAGTAACAGTATATTTGAAAGTATTGCAGAGGGACCGCAAAGTCTAGGCTGGCCTAGAGAGTTTAGGAGACTCAAACTACAATTTAAGACATTCTCACCAATAATCTGAGCTGAACTAACTCTCCAGATGCCCAAACAGATATAATTTTTTAAGTAAAATTCATAGCTGTATCATTCCACCTTTGCCAGGGGTGGGACTTACCCTAAAAACAAGTGGTTTAAAGGGGAAAATTATTTAAACCAGTAAGTTTTACTTTGTAAATGTGGCCAGCTATTAATATGCAATGATCAGTTATGCTGTCTCTGTCAGCAGGCAAGGCTTTTTGCTCTGCTAAGAGGTGATTGTCTACCAGAGGCAAAGGTTGCAGAGATATTCATAGTGCATAGGGTTAACAAGTCAGGCTACTTTTGCTTACTTCACACCACTGATCTCTAAGGAAAACTTCTTCATTCTGATTAATTTTATTCTTTTAAGAGCACATCCAGATACCTTCATATGGCTCCTTCTCTGTGACACTACCAAGTCACAGAGAAGTCACTACCAGTCACTCATCATCTTGAACCTAAAAGTCACCAGCTACCCCTTTTTTATTATTTTAATCCAGTCAATGGATTAAAGTTGGCACACTTTAAAGCCTTGTGTCTACCAGAAAAGTGAGTCAGTTTAATTAAATTGATTTAAACTTAGGTAAATTACTATGATAGATGTACTGAAGCTGGTTTAGCCCATGTTCCTATTGATCTATCTTGCATCAGTTCTGCTCCTGCCATGAATGCCAATCATGATTCTTTTTTAACCAGTGCATTCAGACTGGCAAAGTCAAAAGGCAAAGAAGAAAAGTCACAGCTTAGGTTTTCTTCCTTTGTAGGAGCCAAATGGAGCTTGTTGATACCATGTTGTGTGTTGCAAAAAGCAGTGATATGATGGAAGAAGGGAAAAAAATGGCACAGAAGCAGTAGAAATGGGCAAAACACACACAGTTGGGCAGGATTTGAGGAGTAGGAATATTTCAGGACAGCAGTGATGGCTGTAAATGTGCATTTTCCATCCCATTTAGCTGTCATTTCTCATCATTAATTTTTGCTGTACATAGAAAATTCCCTGTCCTGAAGAAACCTTTTCACCTGCTGCACAATCATCCCAAAACACAAGAGACTCCTGAAGAGCTCTCTGTGTCAGAAACATCAGCAGTGCTGACCTTCAGGCACATGGTAGGGATTGTAAAAAAATTATGGTTTGGCTTCCAGACAATGCTCAAGGGGTCTCCAAGCTTCATGCTGAAAGCCTACAAAATTGTCACACTGACATTTTCTGGGTATGTTTTGTTGCTATACTGTAACTATTAAACCCTCCAGACCTTCCAGAAAGCTACTGCAGCTGCTTACACTGCTTACTGTGACATAACCTTACAGCTTGTAAGGGGCCTACCAAGATTTCTATCTTGCTCTGTGCACTGATTACCACTGCATTACCACTGGACACAGCTCCAGAGCTCCTGTTCAGCTACTCAATGTAAACACTTCCTCTGGGTACTGCAGCCTTGAAATAGTCTACAAAGCAAGAAGACAATGTCTCACTCTGTCTGAAATCCAGGCTCTCGGGAAGGACAGAAATATAGCTTTTATTTTACTTGTATAATTCTTTTATTTTAAGTAAAATGACTGGAGTATGACTCCTGTCAAAGACTCTTGTACTCATCCCCTTATACTGGGATGTATGTCACCCACAGGGACACCCAATCCAGCAGCAAGTCCAGTAGGTGGAAATACCATAATAAATTATGGTATTATTCATAGAATCATAGGATGATTTGTTGGAAAGGATCTTAAATATAATCTAGTTCCAGCACTACTGACATGGGCAGGGACACCTTCATCTAGACCAGGTTGCTTAGGGCCCCATCCAACCTGGCCTTGAATGCTGCCATGGGTGGGGCATCCACAACTTCTCTGGGCAACCTGTTCCAGTGCCTCACCACCCTCACAGCCAAAATCCTCCTAATATCTAATCTGAATCTCTCTTTTAGTTTGAATCCATTCCCCCTTTTCCTCTCACTACATGCTCTTGTAAAAAGTTCCCTCCACCTTTCTTGCAGGGTCCCTTCAGGTGCTGGAAGGCTGCAAATTAGGTCACCCCAAGACATCTTTTTCCCAGGGTGAGCAAACCCAATTCTCTCAGCCTTTCCTTGTATGAGAGGTGCTCCATCCCTCTAAACAACTTGGTGTGTCTCTTCTGGAAGTGCTCCAACAGGTCAATGTCCTTCCTGTGCTGGGGACCCCAGAGCAGCTTGTGGCACTCCAGGTGAGGTGTCTACAGCGCAGAGTAAGGAGCAGAATCACCTCCATTGCCCTGCTTGTCATGCTGCTTTTGAAACAGCCCAGGACACAGTTGGCTTTCTGGGCTGCAAGTCCACATTGTCTGGTTATGTCCAGCTTGTCGTCCACCAAATTCTTTGAATTCCTTTCAGTACAGCTTTTGCACACCCTTTTGTACACTCTAGATTCAGCATGAATGCACAAGTTGCTGTCTTGCCATGACACATGGTTTGGACACATGGCAGATCTTTATGATAGAGGAGATCCTCATCTGGAGTAAATAAATATCCCATGTGCATCTATTGTACTGACCACTTACAGTATTCCAAAGAACAGAAGGATCACCTCTCTTTAATCTACAAAGCACTAAACAGCTGACACTCACTAAATGGCAGATGCTGCACTGCAGGGGACTTGTGGTTTCTTTGCTTCTGGACCACAGTACTGAGGCTGCATCTTGCATCAAACCATCTGCTCTTCCTTGTAATTTCAAATGGACTCAGATTCAAATCCAGAGGGATTCAAGCAAAGGTGGGCTATGTTTTTTTATCACAGATTTCCACTCTTTACTAGAAGTTTTGGATGTAAAATTTGAAATGTCTTTGTGCATTTCATAGACTTTGAAAGGACACTTCCTCTCCAGTAATGTTAGCTTTGCTGCCCATTTTTCTGGTAAATTCTTTGGAAAAGTTGGGGTGGAGGTTGAGTTGAATCTCAAACTGCAAATGCAGTCTGTACTTGTCCACAGAAGGGGAGGACTCAGCAAGCAGAAAGGCTGACATTATCTGGCAGGCTTTTCATAGGGCACTAGGCAGTAGTTTACAGGATTAGTGGTCAGGCAATATATTTTAATGGGTGCAAGTCAGTCTTCAAGTGATGCTGTGAAATATTGTGAATATCTACTATTCTTCTGGTACTTTGTCTCCAGTTCTCCTGTGCTGGGTTACTGAGTCAGAGAAAGCTGAAAAGCAGTCCCAGTCATCTCAACTGGATTTAAACTCTGTTACCCAGGCTGTGCTTCCTTGAGAAGGATTTCACAGTATGTACAGGAGCACATTATGGTAGGATTTACTTGCTTTTACTTCAACACAGGCATTATATTTGTCTGCTAAGTAGTTCTTATCACTGAGGATAGCTCTTGCTTCTGTTGGCATGGCAGTTAAATACTTTCCAGAATATGATAGGCATGTTCATTAATCCCAGTGTAGGAAGAAGCAAATCCTGGCTGCTTGTACACCAGGACAAGCACATTATTCATCCTGTTCTCCTGCTCTCCATCCTGAGTGCAGAGCAGGGCGAGGTTCAAGCTCTGCATTTTGGTACAAATGTGTGTAGAAATCAGATCTGTGTTTGCCAGAGCAGTTTGTGTACCTGAAGCAAAAGTCTCAAACAAAGTAAAATTTCCACCTAAATCCTGCATCAGCTGTTTAGCGTGGGAGCTAGTTGAACGTGCTCTGAGAACAAGTTAGAAGGACCAAGTCAAGAGGAGTTAACATCCCAGTCAGCATAAAGAGCTGAATTTGGTCCAACGTTTCTGACCATAAACTCTGGCTTCCATATCTCTTTTCAAAATTCAGTGCTCACTCAGATAATCCTTTATTAACCATTAGCATGTTCTCAGACTGTATGAAGGACACGACTTCTCTGATCATCAAATCTAACCTCTGGAATCAATCAGGATTAGCCATGAAAATAATTCCACTTTCCTTGTATCCTTTATCTTGAACACTGCTGATGATGCTAACATAATGACCTCATTAGGGGATACCTTCCTAAGCATGAGTCGTCCTGTTAATCATGTCTCCTGCTGCTATTTCAGTAATTCAGAACTAATATAATAAATAATAATTTAATAAAGCCTTGAACCTGGCAGTAACTTTCATTAATCACCCAAAGAGTTCACCTATTTGCAAAGTGTGACTAGCAGGTGTGATTACCATGCCCCAAAATGCTATGTATTTAATCTTTAATTCCTTCAGCACACTAGCTTTTGGGCTTGGCTTAACAACAATCCCTCCTCCCATTCTCTTGCAGAATTGCACTTATGTCTTGCCAAAAAGGCCTGCAAAACAGAGTGAAACATGAAAAAAAAATAACATGGAAAGGCATTTTACACTTTTAAAGGAGAACTTGTTAGTACCTGGAGATCAATCTTTATTTTTAAAAGATTAACAATTTCACAAAAATATATCAGACATAATGAATCAACTGAAAACAAGAATAAATAACCCCAGTGTTGCTTCCAAAGGAAGTATTTTGATTTTTATCTGGTTTTATTAGTTGTTACTCCTGTTGTTTTCAGTTGGACACACTAGAATATCCAGTCAGTCACATACATATTGAATCTTACTGAGACAATGATTTCAAGAGGTTCTCTTCTCTGCAGTCCACCAAGGAATATGACAAGAGAGATGAATCTCTGCTATTCCTATCAGTAAATCTGAGTAATTAAGAATTTGCATTTGCCAAGCACTTTGTTGTTGCTTTATTTACATACATTTTATTTTTGTTCTTTCAGAATGCCATGTGGAAATAAGTCACTTCATAGATCCTCACCCTTCTGTGTTTTTCTGTAACTTTATCCTAACAGAATGAGAAGTAGTGAAAAAGTTACTCTTCCATGCTATTTCCCCTTCTGGATTTTTCTGACTCCATAGTTACACATGCACATAGTGCTGAAACTTAACTCGGCACAACTAAAATCCTAATTCACTGTAATGTAGGATAACTTTCCTTGGAAGGGAGCACAGAAAGACTCTGGTCCATCCTCCTGTGAGACCAGGTGCCTTGTGATTTCACTAGTTGGATCTGAAAACCTCCAAGGATGGAGACTTTCCACCCTGGGCAGTGTGTGTCATTACTTGATGGAGTTAATAAAGCACATGGCTTATTGTAACCTCTACCCTAAAGATGCTCTGATTTGGTGTCTTTAGAGCATCATCATGCTAGAAAAAGAGCATGTTTATTCTTGTGTTTCCCACACCCTAGGCAGCCTCAAGGTGTAATCAGGATTCTGACAGTCCTGGGAAGTCTCAGAAAGTTAGAAATTATAGAAAGGAGGAAAGAGAGCGCAAAGGTCAGTTGTTCCTCCCCCGTAGAATTAATTAAAGTGTTGCTGCGTCGTCTGTCACAGAGGTTTGGATCAGCTCTGAGAAGGTGGGTCTGTGCAGGGGGGCTGAGGCAGGTGGGACTAGGTGTACACAAGGCCAGAGAGAGAAGACATGAGAATTTTGAATAGATTGTGAAGGGTAAGCAGTGCCAGCAAAGATGTCACTGCCAGCAAAGACACAGCTGTGGTCACAGCAGTACCATTTCAAATGGCCACACTGTGCCAGTGAAATGAAGAGGGAAAAGCTAAACCTGCCACCACTGCCATGACCACTGCTTGAAAGCACAGCCCTTCTGCTCCCTCCTTCTGCAGTGCGTTCTCAGCTGGAACCCTCTCTCCGTGGCCCTGGGGAGGAGGGAGGACCCTACTGCACCTGCCCTCGGTCGAGGCTGGGGCTGCACTCCCTGGGCTTTTGCTTACATCTCCAGGGGGTTTAATTTAGATTTCAGTCCTCTCATTTTGTTTTCCTATGGGAGCTATGACAGCAATAATTAGAAACCCAGAGGCCTCTGGTGTTATTAACTAGGACAAAAGTCTGTCAATGAAATATATTACAATATCGCTAAGGCATACAATATGTATGGTTGGTTTTCTCTAGAGGTTAAAACATTTACTGTTTGGGAAGCCCCTTTAATTTCTCCACAGTCCATCTAATGGCTTTTCTCCCTTACAAAATGAAGTCTCATTTTTCTCCTGAGGTGATTTGCTTTAAATGTTGAAATCACTTTTCCAAATGGAATTCTTGTCCAGCAAAACTGCTGTGTCACTTTGCCCTGGAATCTGATAGTCCCGGCCTGTATCAGAAATAGTGTGGTCAGCAGGACCAGTGATTGTCTCCCCAGTACTCAGCACTGGTGAGGCCACACCTTGAATCTTGTGCCCAGTTCTTGGCCCCTCGCTAAAATAGGGAGACATTGAGGTGCTGAAGGGTGGCCAGAGAGGGGCAATGGAGTTGGGGAAGGGTCTGGGAAATAAGTCTTGCAAGGAACAGCCAAAGGAGCTGGGGTTGTTTAGCCTGGAGAAGAGGAGGCTCAGGGAGACCTTATTGCTGTCTATGGCTGCCTGAAAGGAGGTTGTACAAGGTGGGGGCTGGTCTTTTCTCACACATAATAAGCCACAGGCTGACAGGACAAGTTGCACTAGGAGTGGTTTAGATTGGATATTAAAAAATATTTCATCACTGAAAGGGTTGTTCAGCATTGAAAGAGGTTACCCAGGGAAGTGGTTGAGCCACCAGCCCTGGGGGTATTTGAAAGACACTTACATGTGGTGTCTGAGGCCATGGTTTAGTGGTGACCTTGGCAGTGCTGAGTTAATGGTTGGACTTGGTGATATTCAAGGTCCTTTCCAACATAAATGATTCTGTCATTCTACATCTCTCACCTCTCACTTTGAGTGTTTGTTTGGACCTCGCTTACCCAGAGAGTGCTTGGCCAGGAGGACCTCAAGATCACCTTCTGTGATCTCGTGCATATCACAGGCCTCTGCATCGCACTGAGCTATTGCTGTGTGGAAAAGGTGTGCTGAAACTGGGGCAGCAAAACGCCTCTTAGTGCAAGGGCGACTTCTCTCTTGGAAACCCAGGCGTCTCCTTGACAGATTGTTAATTATCTGGCTTGCAAATGGAATAATAAACCACCTCTGCTGTGAGGTGTGTTATTTCCTAAAATGTTTCCCAAGCTGTGTGTCAAAGCATGCCTCCAACCTGATCCCTGAGTCCCTCAGGCAGAGCAGATCCTGCAAGACTGGGGAGTTTTCTATAAAGTACAGAGAAGTAAGGAAATAAAGCAATATTAGATTGTCATAGTCCTCCTGAAATGGACTTTTCAAAACTTGTTTCCTCAAAAATCAAAAGGCAATTATTTCCTTTTTCTCATCTTTGTATCACATTTTCTGATTGCTAAACAGTAACAGGTTCAAAAGAGTTATTGTTTTTCTATAGAAGAACAGGTTTATTTAAAAACTTGTTATTTCTGGACAAGTAGAGACACTTAAATCAGGGCACACTGTAGGCTAACATTTAATGATACAATGAGGAAGGACAGGAATCACACAATAAAACAAATAAAAGTAATTTTAATGTGGTTTATTGAAAAGAACAAGTAGATTGAAAATGCTATTGAGCTGCACAAAACCAGAAACATATGATTTATTACAAGTTCATTTCTCTTTTGCTACCAGGTTAGGGACTTCTTCCCACTTGCTTTTTCGGCACTGGATATCAGCAAGGGAAATAACAGTCTGCCTCCCCGCAGCTTTCTGAGCTGATGAGCTGATGAGCTGTTGCTTTCGAGATTCAGCTCTCTTTCCAGTCTGAGGTTTTCAGTCTGTGAGTGACCTATGCTACAAGCAAAGCAGTAAAGTTAATACTCTTCTTAATTAATCTCTGCAGGATTCATTTATGTTTATGCAAATTAGGAAGAGGACAAGTAGGTAAACGTCTGCAACTGTCAAAAAGCTGCCGGTGACTGCATGGCTATGACAAAGTGCTGAAATGATTGCTGCAGCAGTGAAGCAAGGAAATCTCAAAGAAGAGGCAATCACATGTGAGGCAGGAGCTCTCCCCATTCTCCTCCAGAGAAGCTGAGCTATTCCAGATGTTCCGCTTCTGAACTGCTTGTGAACCTTGTACTATTGTAGGCTCAGCCATTCGCAGATTATTTATTGTACTTTTTATTGTGCCTTTGCTGCTCACCCAAGGTGATGGAAATGAATAAATTCTATTTAATTTTACCTTTTCTGTATTGTATAATCTATCTTTTTTATATGGATGTAGCTGCTTGGTCTCAAGCTCCAAAGGTATTGCAATGCAATTCTCCCTGTGCATGTCTGTGAATATTCCCCCACAAGAATGATAATTATTAATCAGTTGTTATATTCCCTCCTGCAACTAATGAAAAATATAAAATATTTTTAAGGCGGATGTGAGTAATAGGCATTGCCACCCACAACCTTCCTCATTCCCTCTGCGATGCAGGTGGGGTGTCTCACATCACATGCAAGGCAGGAAAGTGAGAACCAGTGGGGAGAACATCTCTGTGTGTGCCTCCATACTCCTCTCCTCTTGTTTCATTAGATGCAGAGTTCCTGTCTGGGAACTGTACGTGGGCTGGGTGCTGATATTCCCCACAGCTATGTTGCCTTTCCATAGATGTTCATCCACTAACGTGTATGAGTAGACATGCTATGCTCATGATTCGTGACTGATGGCTTCTCATCTCGTAAGAAGTTGTCTTGTGAGGCCATGATTATCCGTAACAATGGCAACAATGGTGCCAAAATGGGACATGGAGACTGAAGAATAACATAAAGGTTGTGCTGCTGTGCTTTACCCTTCCTTCTTTTTGTTATAGTTGGTCTCCCATGCTGGAAACTTGTCATTTCTGCAAATCTTTCTCACGTGTGTTGGGAGATGGATGGAGTAGTTGGACTCTCAGAATAAACTCTGCCCAAGAAGAGGCTTGGAAAGATTTTCAGTAAAGGGCTTTTGTGAAAACCAACACTTTGCCTCCATGGTTGTTGTTTGTCTCCCAAAAGCACCATAACAAAGGCTGTTGCCATTTCCCAATGCAGCTCTGCCTGTAAAGAAACCTGGGTTTCTTTCAAATTAACTAGACAGAAGCACTACAGATTCAGGATGGTGCTCAGCCCAAAGTCACCACAAATATGAATAACCCCTCTCTGGAGCACCATGCAAGAACAAGTGGGAAGAATTGCAGCTCTGAGCTAATGTTGATCTATCTGGTGTTGAAGCAGAGTGTGTTAATGAAAGGTCTCATTCCCTCCAGCTGCAAATATTTCATTCCAGGAATAAAGAACAAAAGAGTAACATTTGATTTCTTAGTCATAATCAAGCAATGTTTTTATAAAATAAAAGGTTTAAGATAAATGTTATATCAAATATTAAAATTTGAATATCTACATAAAAGAATATATTTTATATAAATCAAACAGAAAATATGTAATAGTCATTCAGAGGGATGAAAAAGAGATCATGATTCTTCCTCTTGACATACTCGGTGATTGATTGCGAAATGACAGGGCATGTCCTGTCTTGGCTAGAGCTGCTTCAGTACCCCATTTTTCCCACCCTTGAAAAAATGTGATGGAAGTGTCTGGTTGTCTGACTGAATCCCAATGACAAGACAAACATCCTTGAGAGTACAACACCCGGAGCTGTTTTACAGATCTGGAACCACTGAAATTTGGGGTTCTTTTCTTGGAGCTGGCAACCAAGAGATGCCAACAGAACCACGAAAAAGCAATTTCAGCAATTCCAGGAGACTCAGCTGGAAAAGGAGAGACTGAGTTAAAATTCTCTAAAATTTGGCTAAGCAGAGGTGAGAGCCTAAGTCCTCACATCAATGAGAGGACTGATCAACTTAGTTGGAGATGTAGATGCATGCCTTTATAAAAAATTCTTATTTGCTAGTACTGCTGCCCTGCTTATAAGTTTTACTGGTGCTGTGTTGTCTCTCTGGTTACTGGTTAGCCACTGGTCCTGCCACAAGTCCTTCCAGGTCTCAAGTGGGATCAGAGCACAGCTGCAAGATCAGAGCCCTGGGAGAGGACTTCCCCATCTAGCTTAAGGATTGTGCTTCAGGCATGAGGATTTAGGCTTAGGCAAGGCCCCTGGGCAGTGTGTTAGGCAGTCACTGAGGCTGCTGTTACAACAGTTTTGTGCATGTTTATTGACAGAAACTCAAAAGTAAAAAGGACTCAGTCCCCTGTGAACTCTTTATTCATGGAGACTGTTGGGGAGAAAAAAGGCTGAGACAGTTCAGTGCCTTTGAGAGTTTGGGTTTAAACTCATGTGACAATATTGGAAAACCTACACTTAAAACCAGATTTAATGCTGGAAGGTAAATTGCTTCTTCAGAGTAAACCACAGAAAGGAGTCATCAGACTAACCTCTAGCATGTTCACCTGGAGGGTGAAATGCTTAACAAAAAATACATTTTCACAAGTATACAGATTCTATGCTTATCTTCTGGTAAAATTATTCCAGTTGGGTGTTACATTAATGAAAATGCCAGATGTGCCATAGTTGAATGTCAACATGGGAAGTAGCAGTTACAAGGGAGCTGAGCATGCTCAGCACTTTGTTTGAAATCAGGTCAAGAGTGCTAGAACTATGAGGGATACTGAGCCACAGAACCAGCACCTTGAAAAATTACTAAAATGTTAAATAATGCTGCTCTCAATCAGTCCCTACTGATTGTATGAAGCAGTCCACTGCTGATATTACTAAACAGAATACATCCCGTATAATTGCTCCTCCCAGTAATTTTGTCTAATCATGGAACACCCTGCACGGCTAAGGTGCAATATTAAAAACATGAAGCCATGGGATGGTGTAATGCTACGTGTGTGGTGTGGTAGTGAGAAAAAGCAAAAAGTAATTGGAAACAATTTCATTGGACACAGCAAAATTTTGGCATTGTATTTATGACGGACCTGCATGTGCAAGAAATCCATTTGTCACGATGGCAGCAGGGCTGTCTGCATAGACCTACAGTTTTTCACTGCATCGCCAAAAAGGTGGCTGCCAAATAAGGAGGCTGTTCTGAGAGCAGGAGCTCCCTACAGCCCACTCTGTTTATCAGCACATCCGAAATTGGACCTAAGGTATGCATTCATTTGGTTTAATCAGCAGGAATAAAGCTACACAAACACTGTTGTTCTGATCCGCTCAGCTGTCGGATTAGTCTGAAACTGCTACTGAGCACCCCGATGCAAACACATCTCTGACCTAAACCCCCTCGCACTGTCACAGTGAGTGCTTCCAGAATACTCATCCAGCCGCGGTTTGAAGAAACAGCCCGTTTAACAAAAGGCACGGACATGGTAACAAAGAGGTGCTAGAAGTACACAGATGAGTGTCCGAGTTGGGGGGCGATACAGCTGGACCCAGGTGGTGCCGGCTCTCAGCAGGGACGGCTGCACCGGGCTGCAGCCCCGCAGCCAACCTTGTACCGCCCGGCTGCAGGCACTGCAGCTTCCGAGCCGCTGTCCCTTCCACTTCCAAGAGCTGCCAGGGAGAATGAACCTCATCTTCTCTCCACTTATGGAAACATGTGGTTGCCATGGGGGGAATAGGAGAGAGGAGGATCTCTTAGTAGCATAATCCGATTCAACGGAGGTTCGGCTCGCGCTGAAAACAGCTGGCTTTTTGCCCAGAACAGATAATGAACTTTACAGGATTTCGAGTGAGCGAGCCCCATCTTCAAAAGCATTCCTCTGGTAAAGCAACATGCTCCACCGGATCTCATCTGAAGACCTGTTAGACGGAGGCTGCTGGGGTACTCAGAGTAAACCGACATATTAAACATTGATATTAACAAAAGGAAGAGCTCCTATAAACAGACATTACCAACCTGAAATCTAAAAATTTAAAAAAACCAAACAAAACAACCAGAACAAGGCAAATGTAATTTCGAGTATCACATCTATCTGATTTCCCTGGGGGACGCTCCATAGCTTTACAACCACATTTCCTTGCTTATTATGAATGTTCATCTCATCTTCACAGCTTTGTGTAAGGGTCACACAAACAGAAATATAGGGGAAGAATCCTTGACAAAAATAAGCAGAGGAGGAAAATAGAAGGTGAAATTTCAAATGTATGTAACTTACAGGTCTCAGCAAAATTATCATGTAATATGTTTCAGAGAGACATGATCGATTTAAAAGACACCTCTTCTGAGAATAATTCAACTTTTGAAGTGAAATGTCCTTTTCTTTTGAGTAAGAAATATTAAACCCACGTTCATTCCATTTCTTTTCAGGGAGTCTCCCCACATTTGAAAGAGACAAACACAACCGTGTAACAAGCCTCGCCCAGGCATGAACTTCAAGTGCACTGTCTCTATGAAAAATGTATGGAGCTCTGAACTTTACAGCGACTGCCTCCCTCAGTCCCTTACGTGCCTCTGGCAGTGTAAAAGCCAGGGTGTTGTTCAGAGGCGATTTTTTTCTTTACACTTTTCCCAGTTCGCTGAAGACGACACCGGCCGTGCCGTGTTTCAGAGGACAAGTGTACGGCAACTCCCGGGTGAACGCACAGCACCGGCCAGCGGAGGAAGCGCCGTGCCGCCCATCTGTGAGCATCCCCGACCCAAAAAGACAACTAAACACCCCCCAAAAAAACACCCCAAAAAGACAACTGAGCACCCCAAAGAAAACAGATGAGCATTTAATGGGGCAAAGTTCGGGGCTCCGCCGGCGGGGCTTCCCCCTCGCACCCAGCGCGGAGATCAGCGGGCCGCAGCACAGCTGGCGGAGCGGGCGGGACTCCCGCGGGACCCCGAGGGGCCGCCCCGTCCGCGCTGCCCCGGGGTCCCGGCGCGACGGCCCCGCGGGGCG
>VZTX01027713.1:75698-95858 GCA_013400915.1 Pardalotus punctatus
CTCCCGCCGGGATGCGCCCCGCTCTCCGCTGAGGCGCAGCCCCGCCGCGATGCTCTCCCCCGATCACCACCGCCACCACCGCCACCCCCCGCCGCCGCAGCCGCCGCCGCCGCCGCACCACTCGCCGCAGCCCAGCCATGTCGTGGCCACCATCGAGAACCTGCCGGCGGAGGGCGGCAGTGGCGGCGGCAGGAGCGGCATCTCCGCGCCCTCCTCCAGCGTGCGCCAGAGGATCAGGAAAGTGCTAAACAGGTGAGGCCAGGGGATGGAGCGGGGCTTTGGCGGCACGGCACGGTGCCGCTTGCCCTGGGGCACGCAGGTCCCGAGGGCGGCCGTCGGAGGGGCCCCCCCACGGCCCGGCCCCCTCGGCGGGATGGAGCGGCGGGGCACGAAGGCGCCGGCGGGGCGGCTCGCTCGGCTTGGCTCGGCTCATCTGGGATGGGCAGCGCCTTTCCCCACGGAAGCCCCGGGCGGGCGGGGAGCGACGGCGCCGAGCCTCTCCCCGCCCATTGTTGCCTCCGAGGCGGCGGCGTGAGGCGCCAGCCCGCGCCCTCCCTACCGGTGCCGATCGCACCTGCCGTGTCCACAGGCGCAACCTGCGCAGCGGAGCCCCCGCGCCTCCCGCGGCTCCGGCTTTGCTGGCCCGTCACGGACAGGCTCGGGGCGGCGGGAGGAGGGAGCCGACATCCCCGTTGCCGCAGCCCGGCCAGTGGCGGAGGCGCCGCTGGGGAAGTTGGAGCGCGGGCGGCGGGGAAGGGGCGGCCCGTGGGGCTCCCGGCCGGGGTCCGCCAGCAGCGGCCGGGCGCGGCCTGATGCTCCGGGTTGCCGGGTGGCGTCGTGTGGGATCTTTGCCCGGCTCCGAGCAGCTCCCGTACCCGGGGAACAGCACGGTGGGGCTGCTGGCGAGAGGCGAGCCGCTGGGTTCTCCCCTGCGTGTGGCTCAGAGTGGTCAGTGCAAAGATGGGAAAACTGCAGGGTACTCGGAGTAAATTGTTTCACCGGAGGCACAAAAAAACGCTGGAACCATCTTAGTCCTTTACGCTCCCCTCTCTGCCGGTTGTTTCTTTTGCTCTGCGTTTGATAAGGGCAGAGGGTTTTACTACAAAACAGAGTCCATCCAGTGTCTAACCGGTTGCTCTCTCCAGAAGGAGCTCCTGTCTGAAAAGCCAGCTGGAGCCATCACTTCTGCCTAATGACTCTTACGTGCTAAACAGTTGCAGCAATAGGATGGTGCGTACCATTGCTGGCCTCATTGTCCCGGCTTTAGTTTCAGATACGTGTAATATGGACGAGCTACTGAACCAAGCTCTTCTAAATGGGTATTTAGGTTTAAAGATGAAGGTCGTAGACCCTTACCAGCTTTTAAATATTAGAAAATTACAGTTGCTACAAGTGTTATATTGTTAAAGATATGCGAAGCTATTTGCTCTCAGAACATCCCTTATTACGCTCACGTAATTAAGTATTACCATTGTAGGAGGATTCCCCAATGCTTCAGTAGCAGAGGAAATATTTATCTTTTGTTATTTGAGCATGACAAGGGTTGAAAAGAAGTTGAAACAAGTAAGAGCTGCTTCAACTCAATTACACATTTTCTTGTTCACATGCATTTTGCAACTCTCAGTATAGTCAGATTGACTCGATTCCTCAACCCGACAGTCCTGTGTCATTTTAGGCATTCTGTGCTTGCAAGATCCCACTCTCCTTCTGCTTGGTCATCCTGAGGTGTGTGTCAGTTCTGAAAGAAGACACTAGAGAAAAGATGTTTTCCCAGGGGCAGCAAGAGAAATATGAATATGTGAAGAATTCAGAAACAAAAGCAATAGGAAGGGTGGTAATAATGACCTCTAGGGAGTCATCAAATTGACCACAGTCTTCATGGCTAGGAGGTGTGGGATTAATTAATATAGTTTAAGCAGTTATCATGCTTATGTATGATATGACTGAGCCATAGATAAAGAGTCAAACCAGTATTTATTGTTCTTTATATATGATTGTATGATTGAAATGAGATTACCTAGGGTGGGGTAATGTTTTTGTTGGGGATTTTTTCCCTTTTTCCCCTTTTTCTTCTAAAGGGGGAAAAGGGTAGAAATTGGCTCTGGTGACCAAAGTTCAAATCTGTTCTGATTCATAAACTCGAATCTAGAAATGAGATCTTCTATTGCCCAGGAGAGCACCCCAAGGAACCGGAAGAGTCAGTCACTTTTCGTAATTGTGTTCTTATCTCCTCCGCAAACATGAAATAAGAGTAAAATTTTTACAAATGTATGTGATTTATGGAGAAGACTTTTTACCGAGTTATTTTAATTCTTACCCAATCCCACATTGTGTATCAATGGAAATTTTGCACAAGTTAGATTTCCTTAAGTTTCCTTCAACTTTACATGGGAACTAATGTCTCAGTCCATGTAACATCACAGCTTTCCACAGCTTTTCTGTTGATACAGTGAAATGAATCTTGACACAATGTTTATATTTTCATATTCCATGGAAACTATAGCATGCAAATACATGAGGGAAAGAAAGAAATATGCATGCCATATCCCTAAAGAAGTAGGAGACCAGAACAAACCAAACATTGGCTTTTCCAATTGTTTTTCTACTGGAAGAGGGTAACACTTTCTCTGTGCTGTCTATACTTTTTGTGCACCATTTGCTTGAGATCCATTAGTGAAAGGTTCCTGACTAACTCATTGTGCTTCTGTTTTCTGCTAGACAAAGTAGGGGATCTTCAGGCAAGCATCAAAATAAAAATGTTGACAATGACTGGGGCTGCCAGAAACCTGCTTATATCTGGTGGAATCTTACAATGGTTTGGGTTGGAAGGGACTTTTAAAGGTGACCTAATCCAACCCCTGCTGCCATCAGCAGGTATACCTTCAACCTGACCTTGAATGTATCCAGGGATGAGGCATCTACCACATCTTTGGGCAACCTCTTCCAGAATGTCACCAACCTCATCATAAAAAAATTTCTTCCTTATATTGAATCTTAATTTAAAACCCTTGCCCTGTCACAAGAGGCCCTGCTAAGAAGTCTGTGCCCAGGGAGGGGACAGACTCTGGTGTGGCCAAGGAGGAAACAGGACAGTAGGAGAATGGAGATAGACACTGGCAGAAACTGAACATTGTTTCTTTCTCACTTTCTTTGTAGCAGTTCCGTCACCTGGGCACTGATTTCCGAATTGCCTTCCAGGGAAATTCAGGAATTAAAGAATTAAAATAATTTAAAAATTTAAATTGTTTTACAAGCTATGGAAGCTTATTTTAACTTCACCTTCCAACTTTTCCCATCTGTTCACTCAGTAGATCCCGAGGTAATAGAAAAACACTGGAACAGCCCCTGCAGGGTATTTGAGAGAGAACGCACTGAAAGCAGAACTGATTGCCTGTAAAAATCTATTTCAGTGATCACAGCAAACACTGCACTCTGAAAAAAGTTGTGCATAACAGGAAAGCAAATTAAAACACAACAGTGAAGGCTTAGAATTAGGAAGGACTGGACATGCTTGAAGAAATTATGGAATTTACTGGAATAGTTTGTATATAAATTCTGGGCTGCCAGTGATGGTGAACAGGACCTGCTGCAACAGGATCAAACTTCCTGTTATCCTTGAAGTAGTTATGGTTCTTAGGGACATGGTTTAATGGTGGGACTGGCAGTGCTAGGTTAATGGTTGGACTTAAGGATCTTGGAAGTCTTTTCCAACCTTAATGGTTCTGAGCTGGGAGAGGATGGCTTTGAATTGCCGTTCCATTAAGGGGAAATGTTGTGGTGATTACAAACTTGCAGGTATTTCTGAACCTGTGACTTACACCCATGGTCCATAAATCCAATCTGCAGGGCCCTGTTGGTACCTTCCTTGTGATGTTTGCTGAGCAGGTGTCCCTGACTGACCCTGCCCTGCTATGTTGCAGGAGAGCAAGAATTATGATGGCTGCTTGATTGCTTGATTGCTTGCTTCCCCAAACTTCTGTGAAGTCAAAACTGGACTCCACAAACTGTCTGCTTGTAGAGGACCACTTAATAAGCAGTGATTCACCTGCTCCTCATTGCCTCCCACCTATAATGGGAAGCAAGAAAATAAATAATGTGGTTTGGAGTTCTGTGGCTCTCTGTGCGTCCACCCTGGCACCCACATATTTCAGAGATACCTGTTGGTGCATCTCAACTCAGGCTGTATCCAGCACAAGAGGGGGCTTTCCTGCACTCTCTGGGTGATCTGAAGGGTGGAGAATCACCTGGCAGATGCTGCCTGTGGCCTCTGAAACTTTTTGAACTAATTTACAGGTCGATTTTATGTTGATAAGTCTCGTTGTCACCACTTTAGGGGAACTGGACAGACAATAAACATTGCTGAAACACAGGGGGAGCAGGTTGCCAAGTAATCTCTTTGGGAGATTCTTGCAAATTGTCTCTAAATGAGAGCCAACAAGTGAGATACCTGCTTATACATGGACATTATCTATGTAGTGCTGGGAAGCAGGACGGGGAGGGAAAATGAGGTTTCTACAAGCAAAATGAGTTAATATCTTTAGATACTATGACAGAGTTATTTTAGCTAAGTAAATGAGATTATTCCTGCAAACAAAAAAATACCATAGCTGTGTCAATTAACTCAGGTCTCCAGAGACATGTCTAAGGCATTACTTTTGTATTGCTTTCCTTGGCAAGGACTTTTTTAGAAAGCTGGATGGCACATGCATTTTCCTGGGTTTACCCACTTTCTATCTCTTAGTGCTTCCTTAAGGAATATTAGCTATAAAATCTAGCTGTGCCTTATCTTGCTGTTTCAAGGTTGTCTTCATGGGCTTTTTCTTGCTGGCAGTTGCTGAACGGCACTTTGTATTTCTCAGAAGTTTCCTAAAAATCGTATCAGAATGTTAGAGACATACTCGAATCAGAAAACGGAATAAAAGTTATTTCGCCATTCAGTCCCATCTCATCTTTTAAATAGCTTTGTAGTTATGTTCTCTGCACTAGTGAATTGCAAAAGCTGTCTGTGGAGCAGTGTGACTTTCTCTGATTCTTTGCTCACTTATTTAATTTATGAAATAAATTTCAGCCTTGTGCATAAAGTCAATGCATGGTCTAATTCCTGTCTTAGGAAAAGGAAGAAAAAATGTTTATAATAAGTATAATTCATTAAACTAGGCAGTGATTTATTGAAGAAAATTATCTGAAGAAAAGCAATTTCGATTTTTTTTGAAAGAAAGCTTGTCTGTTTGGGTGCAGTCCGAGTAAAAATTTTGATTTTTTAGTATGTTACAGGCCTAATTCATCCCTGATACTGGAGTTGAGGAAGAGTTTGGCCCACTAGCTGACTAACTTTGAACTTGAACCACGTGTCAAAGCTACTAACTCTTCAGAGATGAGCACTGTTTAAATGACACTGCAAGTATCAAAAGCTGTAACCCAGTGGGGTTTTTTTTTCTAATAATATGCACCTGCATAATAAATTAGACATAGGGATTTTATGTACTAAAAATAACTTGGAGCTGAATAATAATAAAGTTGAGACAATGTGTTTCATTGCCCCAAAGCAAAAACGTCTTTCAGTTGACTGATCAGAGAGGCAAACAAACCAAATAATTTATGGCATTTTTCCTTAATGAAAAGCAAGTCAAAGATCAAACATATAATTTTTGAATCCAAAAAAAGAGTGAGTATTCATGACCTTCAGTTGCTTTGCTTTCTTCTTCAAAACAAAAGAATTTGTTTCCTTTGGGATTTTTATTCTTGAAAAGTACAAATAGCTCCTCAAAGTCTACCCAGAATAACAGTGACTGTAGAAAAATGAGCCTGAGTTCAATTCAGATAGCCATAGTTCTCCTTTTACGTAAAAATATTTATACCATTCTGAAGTAAGTCAAAGAAAATGAGATAAGAGCATGGATAAAGCAGCTAGGTTGGCTTTCTTGTGCCTGTTAGTATTATTCTTTTTGGTCGAGGAAGTAGGAAGGTCATATCTGCCTGTAGGAAAGCATCCTGGTGGAGGATATAGAAATGAAGTGATGAAAAATTGTCCACTCTTTCCTTTTCTCTCAAGTTTATGTGTAATTGCCATTTTGTAAGCAAATGACTTTTGCAAATTCACTGTGTTCCAATGATTTGGGCACATAAGAGAAATGCCTATAAAATGGGAGAAAAAGGTGCTCTTCCCCTTCTCGAAACAACTTATTTCTGTGAATGCATGCTTACTTATTGGCATGCCATAGTACACTTACAGTGTTTTGATTAAAAAGTGTAGATGAGCTAAAGTACATAAAGTTTTCATGTTGTTGGTGTAACACACACTGGAAATCGGTCCAAGTTTGGTTTCAAAGTGTCTGAGTGTCATTTCCTAACGGGTTTAGAAGCCAGGATTGGAAAGCTTTGTCCCTCTTGCCTTGTTTTTGCTCCTGAGAATTTCAACTTTAGGAGAGAAGCCTTGCTGGTCCTGTTCTGAAGCAGGAATTGTTTGAAGTGATTTGATATGGTAAGTGCCAAACCCGACAGCGCCCATACTGATTGGGAAAAGACTTTCCCCAGGAGGGGCAATTGGGCAAGGCAAAATATGTGGGTGTCTTCTGTCTACTTATGACATTCAGAATGCTGGTACTTACTGGGTTTCTGTCTGTGAGTGGGAATTTTTGACACTGGCTGTGCTGTGGGCTTTGGGAAGGGGTTACTGCCTCTTGAACTAGGGGGGTTTCAAAGGAGCAGCACCATAAATGGCTCCATAGAGAAAGCGGGAGGAATGGACAGAGTGGCTCTTATGGGATGGACAGAGCAGCTTTAATGTGCTAATGAGGGGAAGGCCAGATGCCAGCAGCAATCAGAAGGGCTCTTTGTGGCTCTGTCTCTTTGGAGATGGCTGGAGTCTCTATCCTTATCGGGGTTGTTTCTGCAGGCAGAGGGAAACACTGGGGCTATTAGTGAGGTGTTCCCTTCCTTTAAGTCAGCAGATAGCCTTACAGATTAGCACTTGAATACTGATTAGGGCTAATTACCAAGAAAGCTTAGAAAAGAGAAGTTGCTGAAGAAGCTTGACTTAAAAAACTACAAAAACGAGCCCCCAAGCCCAACAACAACAGAAATCTCATGCTTAAAGGCTTGTGAGCTGGGCTCAAACCAGCTGCAATCACCTGTTGCAAGAACAGCTGTATGGGGACTCATAAATTGCTATGACTGTAAAGTGTGAAAGTATTGGTGGTTCTGAGATTCATGTTGTGAACTGCCTACTCTACCTGTCTGTGCTTATTTATGTCTGTCATCCATCTTGCTGAGATTTTTACTGAAAACACTTAAAGTTTTGAAGTTCGTCTTTCAGCTTTCTCTGACTTGGTTTCTCCTGCAATTTAAGAAAACACTTCTTCAATATATATTCCCTCTCAGTCATTTTTCCCAGAGACACCAAAGGGTTGAGATAACAGGTTTGAGTCCCCTGCGTCACCTTTTCCTCAGTAAAGGAGAGAGCATCCCCACAGCCTGGCCGCGCTCGGTGAGTGCACCTGCACAGCAATACATCTGCAAAGGACGTATTTGCTTTTTGGGATGTGCTGTGGCACATGGGATTAACCAAATAATTTCCTGGAGGAGGTGTGTGACCCTTGATCTCACTGGAAGTCTGTTTACAAATGATGCCATGCAGGCTCCACAGTAAAAAACAGGGACACTTATTAAGCCAGTCTTCTGTTTGTAGCTGATACAGTAACTTCAGTCCTTAATTTCAGATTCCCCTTGGTGTGGTGGTCAGTTACTTCCTTACACTGTCTGTTCCCCATGAAATGTGAGAGGTCACACTCCACCTTCAGATAGGTCTGACCTGTGGCAATCTGTAGGAATTCAGGAGCTGGAGAGTGAATCTTCTTTTTTGGTATAACTTTTTTTTCCCATCAGAAAACGCAGATGAGTCAAAACCTTGTCAAGAAGGATTGGGCTTTCTTGAGACTGCATGTTCAGTAAAGGTTTCTTATGTCCAGACTAGATTTTTTGGATGGAGAACAAGTAAGATTTCATGGTAATCTGATGGGAGTACTTATGTAGGAGACTATGTTTAACTGTGCTTTGCTGCATCCCTGAAGGCTGCTCTGAACACATGTACTGTGAGGTTCCCTTGGGATGAAGAACCTCAAAAGGTCATGGTTTTGTCCTAATGCAAAACATGAGAAATTTTGAAAATTCAAAGTTTAGAACTAGAAGATGCGTTTTTGTCCCCCAACTCATCTTCCAAGGCATTTCAGGCTTCAAGGTGTTCATTTACAAAAGCACACCATGCTTGAAACAGATTGCTGCATCTCTAATGCAGATAAATTAAGTAATTTATGTCCAGTAGCAAGACCATAACCCTAGTGTTAATTCAACCTGTAAGACAGTATTAGCTGATAATAGAATGAAAACAAAATTTGAAACATTTATAGTGATGGCTATTAGTTTACTTAGTCCTCTTTGGTGTTCATTTGTCAAAGAAGCTTTTGTGTGTGTGTGTCCAGAAGCTTCACTGTATGCAATTGGACTGCACTGATTTTAAAAGGGTGCTGTCTTCTGTGCCACATTCATTCTTGTTACTTTTCTCATCTGGCAAGTGTTTTTTGATGGGAATTGAGTTTTTCTGCTGACCATTTGGTAGAAATGGAATATGAGTTAAGAGGGGTGTAAATGTTTCCCCCTCTTTAGTGAAATAGAGAACAAGCCATTGACTTTGTGGGAGCGAGATATCAGAATCTGTTCCTGCTCTGATACCTCTTAACCTCTTCAAAGTCGAAGAGAGCCCCACAGCTCCACTGCTGGATCTCTCCAACCTGATATCTAAAATTCTGATCCTTAATGTAGCCTTGGGGTGGCTACCTCAGACCTTTCCAGGGGAACGGGGAGTTTGAAGGAGCTGGGATGGGCTGAGTGAGAGTGGTGGCTGCAAGGTAGAAGCAAGGGGAGTTCTGTCTCCTTTTTTTGAAGAGAGGAGGTAGATGTCTAACTCTTCACAAGAAGGCCTGAAGTGAGTCACTGAAAGTTAAGGGCCAAATGCTCCAAGGAGGGGTAGCTGCACCCTGTCCAGTGATTTCTGCTTTTTACCAAGATTTCCGTCTTTGTCTACCCAGGTGCTTTCCCAGGGTGCAGTATTGTTCTGCATGGATCTTTTGGGGTTTTTTGCCCTGTGATGATGAGACAAATGCTAGAAAATATTTACTAAAATTAAATTAATTACCTTGTGATTATTTTAAGCTCTGGTATTATATGGAGTTTAAACAGCTCTGTATTTTCAGTGGCTTCTGCAGCCTGATCTGGGCCATTTGCCTTCTGAAGTCTCTTCTTACTAAAAGTTGAGATCTGTAATGAAACTAAGGGTTTCTTTCCTGTTGCTCCTTTACTTTCGCTGCTGCTGCTAGAGACATGAAGTGCTTTTGATTATGTTTTTTAAACTCCCTGCTGCCAGTATATTGAGGTCTGTAGGGATTGTCCTGGGTAGATTGAAAGTGAGAAAGGACAGCAAATAGCAAGTAGACTGGGAAGAGTTGAGCATGGAGCTGGAAAATACTTTAATGGGTGTGGGGTTTGATACTTGAAAGAAATAAAACTTTAATGTTGTAGCTATAATTTTCATCAGGCTGGGTATGAGCATTAAGTACCCTCAGGCAGAAAAAGTTTCCAAGCTTCATCTAACATAGTGGGGAAAAAGCCATCACCCAAATATATGTAATGATCGACTGAAGTGCCGCCTTTTCCTGCATAACCTACCAGACATGCACAGGTAACTTCCAGTCAGATTTTGGATGCCTGACCTCTGCTGCCAGGTGCCTTATGTGCTGAGTGGGATGTTTTGTAGAAAAAGGACTTTAACCATTTGCAGAAGTGCTGTCCAGCTTGTCCCAGAGCAGACAACACCTGTGGGCAGCCCTGGAGACCCTGTTCCATCACTGCCTCCTCACTTCTGCCAAAGTTGCTTTGCTTTGATTTAGTGCTCACCGGCATTTTTTTTTTTTGGACAATATACTTCTGGTGTTTCTTTTTGAGTGCAGTTTGTGATGGGGGAATCATGTCTTCATTCAGTAGATTCCAGAACATTTGGAGGATTTAATCTAGAAGCACAGGGACAAGGTGGTGTGATGGTTGTCATACATGTATGAAGGCACCTCTTACTGGCATTGAAAAGGAAAATTCCAGATTTTCTCTCATTTAAGCATAAAGGTGACAGCAGAACAACTGTTCAGTAGCAGAAATGCATTCAAGGAATGAGGCAGAGTGGTCAAGGCAAGATGCAGTGCCATGTGATGGTGGTTGAAGGGTTGCCAGAAATGGAAGAGTTACATCGGATTTGTTTTAACCAAGCAAAATCTCTGGGTTTCAGAGTTGCTCCTGCTCTAGAGAGGTTACTTGAGTTTAAGCCACCAAGTAATTCCCTTGAAAAAAAGGACTCAGTGTCTGTGACTGTGTATAAGCATGTGAGATCTTTTAGATACCTAAAATCAACTTCCCATTATAAATAAATAAATTCTAGCACATTCTAATTCGTAGAAGAGTTTCTGTTAAATTTGATGTCTGAAATGGTTCATACATATTGATTTGGTATACATTACTGTGTTAATAGAACTTATTATTACTCAGCTAGATTAATTTATTGCATTTATCCCTACATTACAACCTATAGATGTATTGAGACATGAGCCCACAGAATCAATACCAATTTCATTTCTCATTTATGAATGTTCTTACTAACATCTAAAACACTGTTACACTCAAGAGTATTTAGCTGCCATTTATCATGAAGCATTACAGTCTGACAATTTAAAATTTGTCTTATTTCTTTGTCCTTTAATGACTTTTTTTTTTCCATGTATGTGGGCATTTTCTTGAACAAAATGCCATTTGATGCATTGAGCATCAAATGAGTCATGATCATCCACTAGTCATTGGGACTAGCAACAACTTAGGTGTTTGCAAGATTAGGGCTCTGAGACCATACCTAATCTTTGAGATGTGTTTTGGCTGCTGTTCTGAGTGGCAGGCCCAAAGTGGGAGAGGGAACAAAGGTACAAATGTAATTTAAACTAAGTTGCCTGCCAAATGTAGTGTATTTGCATGTTTTGCTTTAAGCAGTGGCCATGCATGCATTTATCTTTCAGAGGCAGCAGTGTTTGGCTGCGGAGCAGTTGCAAAGACCAGCTGAGATGGGTGACTGATGTGAAGCTTGTTCACTTGCTTCCAGAGCCTGAGCTGCTGAAAGCTGATGGTGGGAGGTGAGAGAAGTGGGGTCCAGAAGAAGTACAGGTGAAGAAAGCTGTTTGATCACCTCTGCCCCTGCTGCCAGTTCAAGACTGGTAGACAGCACTGATGGCAGGGAGAGACAAATCCTCAGGCAGTCCTAACACTGGCATTTCTCTTCCCATCACATCACCAGGGAATGATGCCCTTCCTTCCTCTGGATGGACCAGAAATGTTCTGTAACTCTCAGGAAGAGAATTGCAGAGACTGGTTGGTCTCAGCCCAGCGTTTAAAAGCAATCCAAAGCAGCTCACCAAACATTTATGTGGGAGAATCTCCAGCACCCGCCTACACGCAGAGATAATGTTTCATCCAGTGGTCTGTAAGGTGAAACTGTAAAACTCGCCCTTCTCCAGGCAGTCTTTCTTTCTTGTTTTCTAGCAAAAGTTGCTGTATTCACTGAGTATACTGCTTATCTCACCAATTTTTGGCCTGTGCTTAACTGTTGCTGCTGTAGCTGCTGGTTGTGCACCACTGCAGTTGCTGGGGATTAAAAGCTCAAGCCTGATAAACAAAATACAGCATGCATAAAAGGATCAGTCAGGTGTTAAAGAGAAAACTGAGGGGAAAAAGATGACCCAAAAAATATCCTATGTAAGTATAATGTGGAAGTAGGCATCAGAGTTAGAGAAATGGGGAGTTGCCCCTTGAATACTGTCTGCCTCATCCAGCTGTGGGGTTTGGGACCAAAGCCAGAGAGAGGTGATTTGTGTCATCCTGACTGTGCTCAGCTAAAATTTGCAGGACAGCTGGTGGGCAAAAATGCAACTTGACCAACCCATTGCAGTGCAGGACAGGGAGGGGTGGGCTTTTGCTTGTTTTGTTTTCAGGAGAAGCTGTATTGCAGCAGCAGATGAAGAGAAATACTGTGTTCCAAAGGACTTGGAGAGAAGTTACATACAGTAGCTCCTGATTTACAGTCCAGAATTGGACACCAATTGGTTTTTTGACCCTGGGCAAATCTCAGTCTCGCTGGGTCTGTTTCAGCCAGCACCTGTAAAATGGGGACAATTAAACTTAACTACCTGGAAGAGTTGTTGATTAGTTAATGCTTGTAAAATGCTACACAGTGCTATAAAATAGAGCATAGTACTCAGAAGCATCTGGTTTGCAGTAACTATAGTGCTTCTCTGAAACTTTATGGGCAAACTTTGCCAAGAAACAAAATTATTAATGTGTGCAGTACATGTAGGCATTGGGAGATGAGGGACAGACATCTTTTCAAAGGTATCTAACTTTCCTGAGGTACCTCCCCTCGAAATACAAGAGGAGGTTTCCCAAGAGCACCTGAAGTGTCCTGGCAGTGAAAGCAGTGTCCAGTGAGTCTGGGATTGCAGAATGAAGCTCTGGCAGGTGGCAGAAATGCTCCTTGCTCTACTCCTATCTTCATGTTCTTATTCCTCACCCTGTCCCCAGCTTCTTCCCCCTTTATTGCGCTGGTGGAACTGTTTGCACATTGACATGGAAAAACAGGTTGGTGGGTTGATTCAGATGGGAAGAAAATGGGGAAAAGTTTCTGCTGTTGTTGGTTTGTATTTCCAGATGGATCTTCTCTCCAGTGTAGTTTATCATGTGGCTACACACACATGGAATAAGAGGCTGGTATATGGGGCAGAACAAGTGGAGTCTGGGGCAGCTGAAACTCTTCTGACACTGGAGATGATCCCACAAACCAGACACAAAAGATGTTGCCATCATAGAGCTTAGAAGGTGTGTTAGTGAGCTAACCGTTTTTCCTGCCTCCAAAGACAAGTTACATTGATTTCATTGGAGACACGTATATCAGCAGAGAGCAATCATTTGGTGAAGATCTGATCCTGGCTGAAGCTCATCACATTGTGTATGAAACTCTGCTAACAAAAGGGAAGGAGCTAAGGATGTGCTAGAGATAAGCTTGTAATAATTTCTGAGATTTGCATCTTGACTAGTATTTGAGATACTTTTGAATAGGTGCCCTATATGAATAATGCACACGCATAAACAAATATTGGTTTGGTTTAACAGGAGACTGTTAAAAAAAAAATAGAAGCAGTGATGGAGAAAGAAACCATTTCCAAATTCATCACGCCTTCATTGATATCTAGGAATTGTTAAGAGAGGGTCATGAGTTACCTCGTGAAGATTCAACTTCTCAGTCATTTCACAGAGCTAGGTAAGATAAACACGAGCTAAGGCTGAGGAATGAGTTTGTTCTTAAAAGAGCATCATGAACTGCCAAAAAGGAGGTTGCACTTCTGTTTCTTCCTGGCTCCTGGCCAAATTGCGCCTTCTGCTTTTGCTAAGCCAGATCTGGTATCACTCACAGGCAGCTCACTGAAATCACAGATCATTTACCTGGCTGAAAATGGTTGCTTTTGCAGCTGGGTTTTAGCTAACTTTTGATTAGACTAGTGCCTGGACTGATGATGAAAGGAAGGAGGCTGTGAGCAGGGAACAGAGAGGAGCAAGGGCAGAGGAGGTGAGGAAAACAGGGATGGGAGGTAAAAGAAACTGGAAAGAAGGAAAGGAAGGTATATCTTTCTGTGGTTTCAAGTTTTTTATTTGGCTCATCTGTATTGTAGTACTATGTCTAAACTGCTTATTGCCAAAGTCCTCGGCTTTCTCCTGCTCATGCTGTCCTGCCTTCTCCATTGTTACAAACCTTAGTGCCGATCTTTCTGAGAAGAGTGGTGATGAACACACATGAGATCTGTTGGGTATTGAGAGCTGGTAAACAATCAGCTGTAGCCAGTTCCTCACTCAGGTAGAGGGGAAGTCATGTGAGTGTATGCAGAGAGGAAAAAGAAGGTTGCCAGACAGTGGGGAGTGTGAGTCGGAATGGAGCTGGTGGAAAATGTGTGCTGCTAGACCTGTAAGTACTTGCTGTTGGAGGTGAGGGTGGAGGTGTGATGCAGCCCTAAACTGACAGTAATCTTCTTTGTTACAGGTTCAATTTATTTATTTTTAGGCAGGCCTGAGTTCAGTGAGGATAGGCATTTGTGAAAAAACTTAGTGTAAGCATGCTGTGTGTTTCCCTGTTGCTAGAAAATGGAAGGGGAGCCTTACCCATGAAACAATTTTTTTCACAGTAACTAAAAGAGGTGTGTGTTCAGCAGGTCTAAAATCATTATATCTGGTGTACAGCAGTGCTCCTAGGGGTTTTGTGACTCACTTCTGCCTCTCTGCCAAGGTGTGCAGTAACTTCTTTTCTGCAGCTGGTTAGAAAAATAGCCAAATCAGTGGTGGCCAAAATTGGAGGCCACTGAACCAGTTTGTCTCGCTTTCTATGATGGCATGTGATGTATTATAACATTCTCCTATAGTACAGTGTGAATAGCTGTTTTATTTGGTTGATGTGATCTTGGAGGCTTATTGCCATTCCCTGACCTCCTTCATCCTGGAGCCAGCAGCCAGGCACAAGCTTTCCCAAAACTGTGCCTCTGATCTGCAATCCCATAACTTCAGTTGCTGAAATAATTCCTTAAGAGCAAAATATCCACCAATCTGGCCACCTTGGGCATGGTCATGAGATTGTGCTGACGTAGATAGTTTTCTGGAAGCATTTCTCTGTTAGTCCTGCTTCCCAAACTGATCCTGTATCCTCCTAGCTGTTATATTTTCTCTTGCAGTCCTGTTGTGGAGAGGTGCTGCACAGTTCCCATGTATCGCTTCACAACAACTTCTCCTCTCCCGCAGCAAAGGCAAAGCTGTTGTATTTAGAGCACCAAAAGCACAGGGAAGCACAGGTAAGGAGGAAAATGGAGTGATCATGTTCAGACTGGGAAGGTATCTATTAGTAGGAGTACAGGCTCTGTTGACTTTTTAAAAGACACAAGAACAACACCTCCCCCCTCCCACCCCCAGTAAAAAAACCAACCCCCCAAAAAACAACAAAGGAAAACCATACAAAGCCATACCACCAAAGTCAGCAACCTTGCTACAGGGCATTATACAGCGATATAAGTGAGGAGGAAGCTAGGGAAGAAGCTTCAGGTCAATTCAGCCAGTGTTTGAATCCCAGTTGTTTGGAGTGGAGAAATGCAACACAACAAAAACCTTCATCTTATTTTGCCTGTCTGTGTCCAAGTGTGCTTCTGTGGTATAGAAGAAAATTATCATGGAAGGAAGGACCTGCTTCTTGCTGTTTTAGTGCTTCCTAATGACCATAGCTCTGCTCTGATTTTAGGTGGGCAGAGATTGACAAAGAACTAGCTTGCAGGGGTGCTGTGGTTAACCACATTGGCTGTTTTTATAAACTCAGTGATGGTGCTGTCCTGAAAGAGGTGGGAAATCTGTTTGATATGAAAGATTTATGGTATGAGTAAAGAAAATACATCATCAATGCAGGAAAAAGTGGTATGTCCATTCTTAAAATGAATTCCTACCTGGACCCCAAAATACATCATAACCCCAAGTTTTGTTTTCTTTGTCTGTCTGACTTTCTCCTTTCCTCCTTCTCCCCCTACATGCAGCCTCCCTCCACAGCCACAGCAGCACCACGGTTTCAATATTTCCTGTAAAGGAAGGGGGGAGTAAGGGGAGGGTCCCCCATGCCTGGTTAAGAGGGTCTATTATAGAGGATTAACTGTGCCCAAACAATGAAGCCCCTTGAGGAGCCCGTTACCCTTTTGAGATGCGTGTGTGGGTAAGAGGGCACACTGCTGTCCCTGTATCCCAGCCCAAGTGCGTGCGGTTCGATGCCCTGGTTGCTATGACAATTAATCACGCCTTTTAAGGGCTGGTGTCGACTACAGATCGCTGCAAATTGCCTGAAAGACTAGTTAAAGCTGCTCCTTAGGCACCTTTATTTGATTTTACCCCCAGAAACGGGATGGAGAGGTTTTCTTCTTCCTACTTGTAAAAAAAGGTAGAGTAACTTGGTATATGCTTTTAGACTGGCTTTCACTTTCCTGAGCATGATGAGACATGGAATTTTTCTGAAGAACAGCTACAAAATAGACAGGGATGTGGTCTTTCCAGGTCTGCGTGTGTAGCTTTCATGTGACCAGCAGATTGTGCATGCATGGGAAATGTAAGAAGTACAGAAATGTAAGTATATTCTTCAAGAGGTATGCATGGATTGTTTTGTGTTTGTTCTTATTAGAAGATTTGCATCAGGCAATTAAGGTGTATGTCTCTGGCTTTTCTTTGTACTTTGAAAAAAGAACAACAGGGAATTATTGTGCTGTATCCATCTACAGCAAGACTGTACTCTATATTTGCCTGTTTCCCTAGGTAATGGGAGAGAAATAGATGTTTCCCCATGTCATTAGTCCAGAAACCTGAACCGTAGTGAATGCAAATATTCTTAAAAGTCTTCCTGTAGGTTAAAGCCCTGTTCATTGGAAAGGCAGTCTTAACTTCCTTGGTACATTATTAGAATGGTTGAGAAATCTGTCCAGAAGTTTGAGATTTCCTTTCCTTTCCTTTCCTTTCCTTTCCTTTCCTTTCCTTTCCTTTCCTTTCCTTTCCTTTCCTTTCCTTTCCTTTCCTTTCCTTTCCTTTCCTTTCCTTTCCGGCACTAAAGTCTCTGTTACCTTTAATATTGCTTCTTGGGGAAGATAAAAAACACCAAACCCAAACCCCATGAAGGGAAACAAGTTTAAAAGTATGTTATCAAATGCACAATATTCTCTCTTAACCTTAAACAAAAGGAGAGGTACGATTCAGCACAGTCTCTGTTTTTAATGAATGTCACCTTGATAGGAACACATTGGAATACACAACATATATCTGAGAAAATTTACAATTACTTTTACTGGAGATAGTGGGCAAGATGTTGGTGTTGTTTGGTATGTCAGGTCAGAGTCAAATGAGCTAAAATAGGTTTGGTAACTTTGATTATCAGAAATGTTAATAGTTGTATGCACTCAGTGCACACTGTCCTTGTTTGGGGACACTCATTTAGCCCCATGGGCCACAGAGACATGAATATACCATCTGCAGGACCATAGGTATATAATACTGGCTTGCTTTTCATTTGTAATTTCAGCACTTGAGGAGTATCAGGTACTACTGTTGATAATTAAGCTGTGGCTGAAGAAATGGTCCTTTTTCATCTTGTGTATGGCAAATCCCTATGAACTTTCAGAACTGGTCAAGCTGGAGCAGCTACAGGACAAGTAATCAAAATGGACCCAACCCCCAGTCTGTGGCTCTGCAGCCATTACTTCTTTCCCTTATCAAAGGGTTTTAAACTGGAAGTGTGCAGGATTGCTGCTCGAGGCCTGCACGCTAAGGTCTTGTTTATTCAGTTTGTATCCTCCAGCATTAGCTTTCCTGTGTGGAAGAACAAGAACCAGTTATATAGCAGTACACTCCCTTCCTATTCCTGGTGCCTGTGGAAAATGCTTTCTCAAGTCTGCATTCTTCCTGGTCAGCAGAGGACTGTGAAAGGCCCCAAGACAGGTGGTGTTTTTGAGGTAGTACCTGCTCAGCTTACTAACAGCCTTGAAGGTACTATTCTGAGAAGAAAAAGCATCCTCTGGCCTTGCCTTGCTTTTGACACTCGGAGCCCCCTCTTGGCATCTGGAATGAGGGCTTGTAGGGAATGTGAGACAGAACAGGTTTCAGTTCCTGCCATCCTGCTCTGCATCCAGGATGACCATGATCCAGACAAAGATCTGAACCTGTGTATGCCCACACCCATGCTGCTGCCAGCACTATCAAACTGTAGCCTGTTGCTCTGTTTTTCCCATGGAACTTTGTTGAAGCCAGTATTTTTTTTTTTTTCTCAATACAATGTGTTTGTTTGGGTTTTTTCTCCTTTAATGCAATGTAATACTACAATGGCATTCTTGCTTCAGGCAGCCCTGCGTGTGTGAGCAATGCTTGCCTGGAATATGTCAGTGTGATTACACAGGCCCTGGTGCTGTGCAGTGCATCCTGTTCAGCCATCACTGTGCAGCCTTACAGAACTCCTGAGAACTTCTTTTCCTCCCTCTGCATCCATTGCAGTGCCAGGACTCCCCTTTGTGGGAATGGTGGGCCAGGTTCTCGGGGCTTATCTTAGGTGACATTCCCCCAGGTCCCAGTGGGATTGTACAGGGATGCTGATGGAGGCTGGGAGGAGACAGCCTACTGTGATGGCAGAAAGCTGAGACTCTGCTCTCCAGCTGCAGACCCTTGGAGCCCAGCAGAATCATATATAACAGCTTCTTTACCTCTGCTGGCAATGCGAGAGGAAACTCACCCTTGTTTGATACCCCCCTGAGTTCTCACTACTAAAACCCCTTAGAGCCACCGTGGTGCATGGCGGGAGCTGCTGCTGCCACTTGTGTCACTGCTGCCAGCCATGGCCCTGCTCTGCTCCATGCGGGGTGGCTTTTGCACAGAGCCCTGCAGCATTGTGCTGGCTCCATCTGCCCTGGGAAACAATTTTACTTTATTTTTGTCCTTTTAATTCTTTGACTTTTGCAAAGCACTCTTTGGTTGTCCCTTTTCCCCTGCTCTGTGGGTGGCTGCTGTTCCCTTTACCCCTTCACCTGCAGCTTCCCTTTCTTCTTTCCAGCTTGGCTGCCTCTTTTTCTTGCCCTTCCCACAGAGGAAAATATTCTTAGGCAAGGGTCAGATGCTCAGGTCTCTTGGGGAAAGTAGTTCAGGGTTCTGAGTCTGAAATAGCACAGTGGTTTTTGGTGCCTGCTGCGAGGAGTTACTAGCCTCTGTCCTCTCCCCCGACTTGTTTGGGCTCTGATGGCGTTATTTGTCCCTACTTAAATGTGCAGGCTTGAAGGGGCTCTGAAAAGCAGGAGTGAGCTGGGGTCTGTTTTCCTATGGCTTTAATCTGTTTAGGATTTTTAATTAGACATGTTGCTTTTATGAGACATAAATGCAAACTTACATTAAGATTTGATTTTTGTGATTTAAATTGTTTGATGTGGCAACCATTGGATTGCAAATAATGTCTTTGTAGCAGCAGCCTCACTTGTCATCACGTGCAGGGCTTTGCATTCCTGTTCTGGCTTCCTCTGCTCAGGGCTATGGATCTTCCAGCTGCAGAGATCAGGTGAGGCACAGCGTCTCCTCTCCTAGAAGAGCGGTTTTAACATTGCGAAGGTATACATAAAATCAGCCATTTGTAGCTGGAAAGATTAATGCTGTAGTGGGATAATTACAACGCAATGGTATCAACAAAGAAAAATGCTTCTTTAGTTTTAACCCATGTTCTGACATGCAGTCCCTGCCTTTTGAACAAGGCATTTCCCAGGTTTGCTTCTGGTTTTCCCCCTTGGATGCCAACACTAGCCCTACATCAGGAGACTTGGACTATTTAATGAAAAAACAGGAAAGATATTTATAGATGCTACTAATTTGTATTGTAAATACAGGCTGGCAAGGAGAGTAAGAGGCTAGAAAGACCATGGCACAGATATGGAAGAGTCTCTTCCACCTCTTACTGCAAGCTCACAAAAACATAAAAGGGCAGTGTAATTGGGATGCTGTTGAATTATGTATAGTATTGGCATCAAGTTCTCTATTAGTTTAATTTTGGTAGTGCTTTCTTTCTTGCCAACAAAATAGTCTCTGTAAATAAGCTGCCTTCCTGTTTGCTTGCATGGCCTGATTATATACAATTATCCCTTGACTGTTATCACTTCTTAAAGTAATTGTGAGCGCAGCTGGGTAGGTATTCTACGATTTAATCTGAAATATTCATTGCTTTAACTGACCACATAAACACACGTGGTTCAACCCCAAAACCAGAAAAAGCCATTCTGCTAGAGCTTCACTGCCTTCAGTTTCTTACCACTGGAATTGCTTGCCATAATAAAAATTACCTCCATAGTTTTAAACAGACTATACCCTGTTAACAGAGGTAAAATTGAGAGTATACTATAAATATAGTATTTCTAGAGCTTTAAAGTTGACCTGGTAACACTAAAACAAACCTGGTCAGAAGGTTTTTGTCCAGCCTTGGATCCAGATGTGTCTGCAAGA
>VZTX01027713.1:115254-250092 GCA_013400915.1 Pardalotus punctatus
TGTGGTATCAAAGTGTCAACCTAAAAAACTAAATCTCAGAAAATTTCTGGACAGCAATACTGTCTTCAGCTTCCTCTCCAGAATGCTGGAATCCCAAACTACTTTGAGTACTTTTGAAATTGCTTTCCCCCCTCCCCAGTCTTCTTTCTTCTTTGTAGTGGTCTTTTCTCTCCTGAATAATACTTACATGGCAATTAAACCCTTTACAAGTCACCAAGGATCTGGTACTGTAAGCTGTTATCTTTGCATTATATTAAATTTTCTCTAACTCATTTCCTTATTTTTCCTCTATGGAAAGCCCCAAAACAAGCAGTTCTTCAGTGGACAATGAAATAATTTGAATGGCAGCCATCCAGCCTGGCCTTTCTCTAGATAAGTGGCTTGGGTATGCTTAAGGAGCAATGAAATTTTTATTATTCAGCTATGTGTGGTGTAGCCAAAGGGGTTTTCTCCTTCTGAATGGGGGCAGTGGGAAAGTCAGGTAAAAAGGTGATTTCTGCTGTACCCCCACAATTTTCCACTGGAGATTAAAAGAAGGAGCTCCCCCTTCAATTTTTCCATTGACTGTTTTTCTCTGCCTCCACAAAGTACTTTGTTGTGCCTGCTTCGCTGTGCTGAAAATGTCAATGTTGTCATATCACCAATGTTTACAGGAGTTCAAAAAGAAAACTCCTCGTTTGAGTCAGGAGGGCTGTGCAGCTGCTGTTGCCAGGAAAGGATGGCCCCACATTTTCATCTCCTCTTCTCTGGAAGCAGGAAGGATGCTGTGCCCTGCTCACCTCCACTGCACAGACAGAGCATCACATCACATCACATCCCTGCTGTGCCTGCTTTGGGCATGGCTGGTGCTTGGAGCAGCCCAGCAGAGGCTCAGAACAACTCCACTTAAAATATTTGTAAGTGTTCTGCATTTTTTCCAGGGAGCGCTTCCCAGATTCAATATTCTTCTTTGGTCACTTCTCTTACGTCATGGGATGGCGTAAGAAGGTCCTGGCTTTGCCTTTTCCTTCATGAGGAGAAAACTGGCTCTTTCTGGCCTCCCTGGCAGAAACCACGGTGGTTCCGGTGACCAGGTGATGGATAATAAACCCAGGAGCTGCACACACACAAAGTTTTAATGAAGCTCCATCATTGCTGAGCTGACAGATGATGGCAAAATGACAGCAACCACCCCCTGAACAATTTCCAGTGTCAAAATGATTAAACACATTGGGAAGTCCAAAGTTGAAAACTGTCTTTGAGTGCAGTGAAAGCCAAAAATATAGAAGGCTATATTGATTGTATTCTGTGTGAATGCATTGCTGAGTAGTATTTAATGCTATTCTCTTCTTATTCAGTCATCTAGTGGGAAAAGCATTTCCCCTCAGAGGATTATCTCTCAGCTTTGATTTCTTTTGCCGCTTGGAAGGATTTGAGTGCGTATCACTCACCTCCCAAGACACTGCTCTGGCACTTTGCTACTGAGCCTTTGCTGGTGGGTTGCTTTCAAATGTCCCCTGTTGAGGCTGGTCAGCTTTTTATAAACGCTTATATAAAATTAAACAAGAGATATGGGTAAGAAAAAGTGACTGATGTGGAACTGAGTGAACAGGACGCTATTCTGAGAAGTGGAAGATTTCGGTGCTGTTGTTTTTTTTTTTTTTTTTTTTTTTTACTTTGTATACACCATTTGTTGACTGGAGTTTTCAGTTTTGCCAGGTTCAGTCTGAATGTTAGCAGAAAAGGTATTTCCTACCCACTCTCCCTCGGAAATTGTGTATTTCAACAGGAAATAGCATCACAGACTACTCAAGGAAAGCTTGAGGAAGGTAGTCCTGCCCTGGTGGGGGAATCCCAGTCATCCTGGCCTCCACTGTGCCATCACAGTGGGGAGAATGTGCTGCTGCATTCCTTGAAGTGTGACTCTCCTAACAAAAAACTCACTGATTATCTAGCCTTATAGGCCATAAAGCACTTCTTTTCATTAGCTACCTTGCCCTAGCACCACTTTTGCAATGTTTGAGGTATTTTTTTGCCCCAGATCACATCTTTCTATTTAGACCATGTCCATTGTTGAAGAAATTAGAAAACTCACGGTTGTGGTGGTGGTCTGATTCCTTGCTAGTACATGGATATGTCTCTGAGTTACTGTTTTGTCTAACTTACATGGATGTCAGTATTAACTGAAAGACAACTTTTGTATTCTGCTGCCACAAGATTTGAAAATAAGGATCTCTTTGTCATTTAATTCAAAAAATACATTGAGATATAATTTATAATTAGCTTTTTTCCTGTAGCTGCTAGTGTAAGTACTCACATGAGTCACTTTTTTAATCCAAGGCATAAATGAAATCAGAAAATTGCCATGGATGTTTAGTTTCCTTGTTTGCTATAATGAAATAGTTTGTGCTGGGTTTTTTTTATTTTTCCTTCATCTTGGAGAAGATCTATTAGGGTACAGTTTAAAGTGATTTTCTGGATGTCATAGTAAAATTGTCAAAGCAGATTAAAGTATAGAGAGAGCAGTGTGATGAAAAATTCAGCTTTATTTTCTGATGAATTGTTATTCATCACAGGAGTTATTTAGCATCTCCAGGTATATTTTTACTCATTTTGCATGTATCTCTAAAATTCACCTGAGGTTCTAATTCAAAAAACACAGGAAGCTTTTAATTTATTTATTTCCTTGATGACATTAGTCCATGCTTCATTTCTGGTCAGATAACACAATAATGATGTGACTTTTTCCTCTGTAAAAACTTGTAGACGTGCACTGAATATCTGCACGTAATGAATCCATTCATGCAAAGAAAGCTAAGTGACTTATTTATCATGCTAGATTTGCAAGAAGTTCTCCTTTTCTACAGGCAGCTTCAGAAGTTTGCTGCCACTGATGGCAAAACTCCACATTCTGCTCATCTAATGAGCAAGGTACAGGATGGATCTTTAGAAAAGATCCATCTTGATTTTTAGATTAGCAGATAGATTGACAGTTACGTCTAGTGGCTTGTCTATGTTTGTGACAAGTGGGTTGTGCCTTAGATGCTGACTTAAACATGAATTGAATCAGTGTCCACTGATTGTGCTGACGGGATCTGCATGGATTATAGTGGCAGTGTACACAGCTGGTGCATCCCTGGACACCTGTGCATAGACTCCTAGATTGCAGCCTGCCCACCTTCAGGTATACAGAGCAATGTGCAGAGGGGGAAGGATCGAGATGGGCACGTGTACATTGTCACATATGGGATATTTGATTTTATACGTGGCAGAAGAGGGTCTTAATTGGTTTGAAGTCAAGAAGAGAGAGTAGGGTTTGCTGAAATTTGTGGAAGAGGGTCACTATGGATAGAATTAATCTTTCAGAGAGAAATAGGGCAGTGTTTGGGTACAGCCTCCATGCAATCAGCCCAGGAAATTGAGAATATGGAGACGGTTTCCTGAATACTGACTGAGGGATGTTAAAAGTGATCAGGGCACAGTTAACTCTGTTGACTTCAAAACAGGAACAGATTAAAATAAGACATAATAAATTCTGTTCTAAGGATGTGTGTGAGGGTGGTGAGGCACTGGAATGGGTTGCCAAGAGAAGTTGTGGATGCCCCATCCTGGAAGTGTTAAAGGCCAGGCTGAATGAAGCTGAGACCACCTGGTCTAGTGGAAGATGTCCCTGTTCTTGGCAGGGGCTTGGAACCAGATGATCTCTAAGGTCCCTTCCAACCCAAGCTGTTCTGGGAGTCTATGATAAGAAAAGAAATCCTGCTCATTCTTGCAGGGTCAGTATTTTACATTTTGGTGACTTTCTGGTTTGAATAGTTTCCACAGAGTTCCTTGCTGCTTTAGGATTCTCACCTGGCTTCCCCCTTCCTTCCTGTGTATATTACTTCTGCAGGTCCTGTGGCTTGGAAGGTTTTTCCCAGGTTAGCATGGCCCACTGCTTTTGGGGACGGAACAGTTTTCTGCTCCCACTAGTGACTCCCGCCCCCTGCAGCGTGTGCAGCTGGGAACAGGCAGGCAGAGACCCTCCGTTCCTGCATCCCATTTGCACAGAACAACCTTATAATGGACTCCCACGGGAAACCAAATAAGTAAAACAGTTAGCATTCATCCCAGACCTAATGGGGGTAGAGAAGGAAAGGGAGGAGGCAGTGGAGAAGTCATGGTGCTTTACAGAGAAGTGTACTAAGAATCATTAGGCAAGGCTCTGGCACTGAAGTAGCAGGAGGAGAGTAGATGGTGTGAATTGGGATGTTGTGTTGAATGGCAACTCTTGAAAGTCATAAATGGGCCAAGGGGCATGGAAACTAAGCTAAAGCCTTGCATTTGAAGGAATTGCTGGAGACTTCAGTGACAGCAAAACCAGTAAAAGAGTCACCCATGAAATTGGTGGGAACAGTAGATGAAATGCGAGGAGTGAAATGTAGCTTTTTCACTGCGGAATTTACCTTACAAATGATGGGAGGAGGCAATCTGAGAAGCAGCTAAGAAGGGTGATTAGGATCAAATGTGGGGTTTTGGGGAAGGTAGGAGGTCCCAGCAGACTGGCACTTTAAACACAGCTCCCCTGGATATATTGAATCAGTCTGCTAATGCCTTCATTTAGCTGGCAGCAAATTTAGTAGTTTTAGGATTGTATTTCTCCATCACTTGTTAACAAAAGTCCATTCCTGCTACGTATCAATAGGTCTTATTGAAGTCTATATCTCGGGAGACTGGGCCCAGGAAGGACAAGGGAAAGGCATCCCTCTGCTCTGACAGAGATGCCTTCGAGGCAGAGATGAATAGCACAAACCTCGGCACTGTGACAGAACTAAGAAAGGTAGAAATTATTTTCTCCTTGCTACATAGTCTTTTTTTTCTTTTTTTTTTTTTAATCCTTAATTGCACCAGGCTGTTAACTCTAGTGTGGAAGGGGAGAATTTCTCTGTCACAAAGAGTTTTGCTATTGTAGGATTTTGAACACAGAGGTAATCCGTTTGTGTAATTTCTGTTTGTGTGCTGCACTGAAAGTGGCTGTAACTTTTTCTAAACTCCATGGATGCATTTTGAGCAAACCCACAATGAGTGGTAGTGCTTTGAGAGCAAGGGCTTGGTGAAAGGAAGCAGCAAGAGTATTTTTGTGGCTGTAGTGGTCCTCTTAGCTGTACTGCACTGCTGTAGCACAGCACACAAATGTAAAAGGGAATGAATGAGGCAGGAATAGAATCAAGATAATTTTCAATTTGGTACAATGAGGAAGTTTTGGCATGCAAATGTGCCAAGAAGGTAAGCTGGCTATAGTCTTAGATTTCAGAAAAAAATGGTGATTTCAGACACCTCAGTTTTTATGGTTCATGAAAGTCTGTTCCTGTTCCCATATGTCAAGACAGACACCCAGAAGCACCAGTCTTTTGGTAACATTTAGGGATTATCCCTTGATTCTGAGTCCAGGGTCACAAAGGTTGTCTGCAGTCTGGTAATCCACAACAGAAATAGGAAAACTGGGTCAGAAAAATGCTTAAGGGATTCCTGTTTCATGACATTGAGGCATTGGTGTTGCCAAACCATTTATGATTTCAAGTTCTTTCTTTTCCTTCTGTGTGGCAAGTGATTTCTAGAAAGTACAATCAATTGCAAGTTCAGGCAGCATGGAAATAAGTGCCAATAACGATGGAAAATTGTACTCTTGTTATGCCAGTGTACTGCAAAATTATCCAAAACTTCTCTGCCCTAGCCACTCTTGGAAGGCCTTATTTTATCACATTTCTGAGCTGAGAAATAGCTGTTAGATTAGAAGAATCTGTTGGGAGAGGTAACACACAGTTTAAGACTAGCGGCAGTGTTGGGAAAGATCAGCACAGAGGTAGACACCTAAACCTGAGTTCATGTCTGGACTATTCCATAGAGTCAGTGCAGAGAAGACATCTGTGGGATTGATGCATTTCATCCAGCCAGTGTCAGCCCTTCACAAATCAGAAGGAAAAAAATTAAAAATAATAAATTTAATTTATTTAACAAATTGTTCCTTAAAAGTACTTCTTTATCACCACTGAATTTCAGGGGTGTTTTAAAATAGCTCACATGTAGTTGTCTATCTCTGGTCTGACATTTAGCAAGAAAACATCCCAGAACATGGCAGCCCAAGAACAATGTCTAGCTGTTGATTTCTTCTTACTTAAAAAACAGGGGAGGAAGCCTGAACTGCTCAGCTTCACTGACTTATTCTAGGTTATAGGGCATGTATGTGCCTATGCTTTTTATCTTGATTGCAGAAAAAGAGCACAAGGAGGTGAGATCATATACAGCTCTGAATAGACTTTTTACAAATCAGATCTTGAAGCCTTCCACAGCCCTTGCTGAAAACTCTTGGTTTCAGTGTGACCAGGGTAGAACATTTGGAATGTTATTTAACCCTTGTGTTACAATAACTCCTATAAGGTCCAGAAAAGTCAGGGTTTCATACTACAAATGTTGACAAAACAGAAAATCTACAGTATAACAGAAACCTACATTTCTTAGATGTATATTTACTTAAAGCTCTCTATCCTTGAGTTAAATGTTATACTCAAACAGAAAAGCTCAAAAAAATAAATTCTCTTGCATATTTATGAAGTTCTATAGGTTAAGAAAAAAATTAAAGCTTCCAGTCCTCCTATATTGAAAGGCCTTTTTATATACAACCACCACCACCCTGCAGCAATGAAAAATTTTAAGTGTAAATAGAGGTTAAGGCAAAGCAGTTAACTTAAGGAAGTACTTAAATATTTAACATTGGGTGCTTCATCCACCAGTGACAAACTCAATTTGGAGAATGTATATCAAAAAATATAACTATTTTGGAAGACCTTATAGGATCATTGACACATTATGTTAAAAGGGACAACATAACATAACACTCTATAGTCCAATCTCCTGCTCAAAGTCAGACTAACTCCAAAGCTGTAGCAGGTGGCTCGTGGCCTGGTGCAGTTCAGATCAAAAGGTCTGCAAGAGAATCCACAGCTTCTTTGGGCACCATGTTCCAGGGTTTGCCATCTACAGATCTCCACTGATCAACATAGAAGTTGCATTTCTTTGGTTTTCTTTGACACTAATCCATTACTATCTAGAGAAAGTTGCTAAGGACTTGCTTCCAAACGTTTTAGCCAGTAAATGACCCAGGGAGCATTTTGGTTAGCTGTGCAGAATAACCTGTAAATTTGTTAATCCACAGGCTGGGAATTGTTGCAGGCCACTTTGTAAAGAGGTTGCTGCCGCTTTTTGAGCAATGCTTCCTTGGGATGCAGAAAATATACAGAAAATATCAGCAACAGATGCAGGCTGATGGTTGAAATGTGTGACTAGAGAGAATTGTCTCTGAACTCCTAATACCCTTTAAAAATTGTTTTACTTGAAAAAACTGTCTGTAGAGGTTTGCTGATTTGGTTCCTTGGCATGAAAGGCCTAAGTGAGGGGAGCTGGTTTGATGCTTTCACAAACTACTTTTTCTTTGGAAAGTACTGGTTCAACAGGACCACAGCATCTTGGGGAGTACTCCTAGTAGTGCTTTCCCCAGGAAAGGCTTTTGAAGTGCCAATAAATTATGTGGTCAAGTCAATGAGATCCGTGGGGAAGCAGGATTTTCCTCTGCAGTGGTGGATACAGCTGTGCAAGATGAGATTAATAACCCTCTGGAGATATGTGTCTTGCCCATGAACTACAGAATATGCACAGATGCAAATCTAAGGTGAGACACTTAACTTCTGCAGGGCTCATGTCAGAGGTGAATTTCTCTTTTTGTCATATATTTAAATGGTTAATGTCTATTAATTTTTTTTTTTTTTTGTGGATGTAAATTGCTTTGGAAATCTACATGGCAGTTATAGGGAAAGGAAAGAAACTGACAAAATGAGCTTCTTAAAGATCAGGTGTTGTGAAGAGTTCCCCTCCCTAAGGAGGGCAAAGCTTGGTTGCACTTTTGTGACATTCACCTGGCAAAGGTTCATTAAGGACCCTATGGAGAAGACCTGATCTCTGTCTTCTACAGAGGAAGAACCACTTCTGTTGGTTTGAGCAAATTTTTTCTGTAGCAATGTCTTGTCTGTTGGTTGTTTAGCCCAGTCTGTGGTTAGAAGTGCAGAGGCCTCTGCTCCCTCAAGTTAAACTTGCAAATTTTTAGTAGTCTATGTGTTCTTCCATATGTGTGTGAGAGAGTGGCTTTTTGCATAAATTACTGAACTGGGGTCTGACCTAGTACTGTTCAAATGCAATCCACAAAGATGAGAGACTGAGCATGATTTCTTAAGGATGAAGAATTGCATAATATAACTGTGCTTTCATGAAGAAAGCAAGCTGGATGCTTGTTTCATGTTAAACAAATGTCTTAGAGCCTGAATGAGCTTAAGTGCTATTTTAAGTTCATCTATAGGCTTCCATGATCTTGTTGACCTTTTAGTCCTGCAATCCCTGGTGCCAAATAGGACAAAAAAGGCGGATTCTCAGTGCAAATGAGATTTTTGTCTATGATTTAAGCTTCCATTAGTGGAACAGATACAGCACTGAAGACACTGTTATATGAAAAGGAAACACTTGATATTACTATGGACTTCTTTTATTACTGTCTTTAGCCATGGTAGAGCTGGGCATGTGAACAATACATGTATTTTCAGATCTTTACCCTTTCATTTCCTCCAAACCTAAGATGTTGCTAAAATAGCTTCAAAGCCAATAGGATCCAGAGCTAAACCACAGGATCAATATGAAAGTACTTGTTTCTGGTTGTGTATACAAACATCTGCTTTGTTGTTCACTACAGATTTAAAAAAGCAACAATTTTTTTAATGTTTTTGCCTAACCCACCCTCTTATTGGGGGTGTCCATCTTTCTGCAGACTTATGTGGTGTGGCTATATCCTTTTAGAAACCATTTGTTCATTAGTGCAGCAGTAATCATGGAAATAGGTCACAGCCTCTTTGGAGTTAAGCTGTTACGTCCCCACACAGAACGGCACTTAAATATCAATAGCGTAACCGGGAAAACTCGGCAGTTATTTCCCTGTTTTCTGCAATTCAATGAGGAGTTGTTCGATGCAGACCCCATTGCACTCCAGATGAATGGCGGTGATTGTGAGAAAATGATCTTCTATTAATGCAAGATGTCACACTGAGAACAAAGACTAGTTCTTACCATGATGGGATGAGCTCACTCTAATCCCCAATTTGGGAGACTTTGATGCTTGTTCAGGTGCCAATTTTACCATATATGACATACCAGAAAGAACTTTAAAAAAAATGCTGAACAGGGCAGTGTTAAACTGATTCATGGCTTCTGAATCTCAAGGTCATATTGGGTGAGATATCATATAATTATCCTTTTGCATGCAATTTCCCAGAGAACCACCTTTCCTATCAACAGTTTGAGCTTTCAGGGTGCTAAGAAAATAATTCATATTAAATTTGTCCTCATAAGTAAAGAAGTGCAGGCCTTTTTTTTGAAATCCCCTAACTGCTTCAATTTATCTTGCATAAATGTCTAAAATATGTCAGCTTAATTAAAGCCAGCTTTGCCTTCGGGTTTTTTAAACTGCAGAACTTTACATCCCCATCCTGGCATTTTGGTGTGTGGTCAGTCAAACCTGGGGAGGACTCAATTTGCCTCCCTGACACACTGTTCCTCTGCAGTGCCCACCCATCAGAACAGGAAGGACCAGGACAGAATGAGTGCTCTGTTTGATGAGCTATTAGAAATGCTATGATAATGAGATTTTTGTATAAATTTACTCAGTTATAAAATAAAAAAAAAGACACTGTCATTGTAGCTTGAAGATTTAGAAATAGTGAGATAACCAGTAGTATTTCAAATTCAATAATCCTGGAAGCACAGTTTCCTCTCTCTGATTCAGTAGTGTTTTATGCTGGCCTCCCTCTTCCACTAAGATATCTCTTCTTTGCATCCATTATCTCTTCGGCATATAACTGCTTTTTGCCCAAGATCCCTAAGAAGGCATTTGGAAAGTCTAGCAGCAAGTTCTAGTAAAAAAAGGACATGTATTGCTCGTTGCTCTAAACCTAACTTTTTCCCTTGTGATCTGATGCAGGTGGCAAACAGAGGAGGGTCTGGTGGGTGCTGTCCCATTGTCCTGCTGTTCCACCTTTGTACTGTGCTGAATCCTTTCTTTGGATAAAGGAGGTGGAGTGCAGAAATATTTCTTATGCTGTATAATCCACTCAAGTAAAATGTGAACATTGCATAACCAATAGGATCAAAGGTTGTTAAAAACTTCAAAGAAATAGCATAATTTCTTTTATCCTAATTTTGAAGGTTATAGGGAAGACTTTTTGAGGGGGTGTATGCAGGGTCTCAAGAGAATAGAAAATAAACTCCCTGAAGAAAAAAGAATAAAATATTCAGAATAGTCCTGGAACTGCCAGACTTGTATTCCTTAGAAAACATGAGTTTTTATTCTACATGCTGCTTTGTAAGGACTAAACCCTCAAAATTTCTGTTTTCAGTTATGAGTTTATTTTAATGTATGTATGCTGTGATGTAAAGTAGAAGCAGATCAATTAGTAAAGTAAAAGAATTAGGCTAATGTGCCAGAATGATAAAAACCAAAGTAATGTTCCTTATACCAAGTAGAGGCCTGTAAAATTCCAGCCCAGATTTGGGAGTGGGAAAAAAAAATAAAAAAAAAATCAATGTCAGAGTAATTGGCAGTTCAGAAGCACTCTGTTGGAAAGATGAGGCACATTTTGAATATGACAAGATTAGATTCAGAAGCAGAGAAATGTGAAGAAGACATAAAAGAAATCTAGTATTCATCTCAGTCTAAAGACAACTTAGAATTATGATTTGTGTTTGTGTTACCAAAGGTGTGTGGTTAATGAAATGCTAGAATGAGTCTGGCTACATAACTAATTTGTGGAATATTCTTTTGTTTATGCTGGAGACTATTCTTTTCCTACCTTTTGTGAACTCTGGATGCAGAATCTTTGTGGGTTACCATCAAGTTTTAGCTCAGGAACTTTTCCGAAGATTATATAATTATCATCTTCAATTAATACTGTCAGAAAGATTGTAAGTATCTGTGGCTATCATCACAATAAGCAGAAAACCAGGAGATGGAGCAGTATTGCTGTTCTTTGTCACTCATCCAGAGATGTGTGTTCTTCTCAGGTGGCACAGAAGGAATTTGACATCTGCTGTGGTACCATCCTGTGCTAGGGATGCCTGGCAGTGTAGCAACACCTCTTCAAGAGCCGCACAAAGCAGGAACAGAAATTGCAGCGCTCCTTTAGAGCACATCTCCCCTTGCCCCCTCCTCCCTTCCCAGCATGCTACAAAGCTCCAGGTCACAAACACACCTTGCTGGCTGCCAGAGCTCTTAGCAGCAGCAGGGCTTGGTGTGTTACCAACTAATGGCATCCCTCTGATTTCACATGATGCTTGTGAGCTCCTCTGGGACACTCCTCCTTTGGTTACTGCTGATTCTCAAATTCAGAGCGTGTCAAAAGCCCAACTGCAGGTATAGATGGCTCTTCTAAATAATAGTGATTTAAGCAATGCTGTGAACTCCTACTAATTACATTTCTATCATTCATCAACAGCAAGCTTTTTGTGTTAGCCCTAATGTGAAAGTGGTGTTATTCCAGCCCAGTGGTGTTATTTTAGTGCTCTTCTGGAGAAGGTACTCATTGACTGAAGTGCTTTAAATCAACCCTTTTTATGTTGTTTTGCTGGAGCTGTTGTAGTCTAAGAAGAAACGAGGGATGTGTGAGCCACAGCAAGGAACAAGTGGCTACTTGCACTACAAAATTGAAGGCCAAGTAAAATTTAAATGCATAAGTAGGCAAATTACTGTGCTGGATTCAGAGCTAGCGGAAGAAGTGGCCTAAGTTACACGTAACTAATGGATGTAAGTGGAGCTGGCTGAGTCTGAAGGAACAGAAATAATAAACTGAAAAAGAGGTCCTAATTACAGCAGTGTGTAAGTGATGCTAGAACAGTTTTAAGCACCAATCATGGAGAAGATTAGCTTAGACAACAACATGCAGAAGTTACACAGAGCTGCTGGGAGAGAGCTACTTAATGGACATATTTAGCTTGGTTGCTTTTATTGCTGAAACCCTCTTCCTGTTTTTCTTCAAGTTTGGATTGCTGCATACATGGTGCACAGAAGATTCCATGCTCTGTGCATTCTCTGAGCCTCATCAGCCCTGTCTGATGGCTAACTTTCCTCTCTATGTAAGTAGGATGTGCATTTAGGGAACATGGAGGGCTGCTGCTTTGCTCTCAGGCATTTGTGGGGCAGCAGAGGAGTACTACGTGCTGCTTCTGTCCTGCATTTTCCTTGTACATCATTAGCTGTCAGCTTGCTGAGCCTTGCCATTTCTGGTTTTGTTGTTGCAGAACATCTCAGCCAAGGCAATACATAAAATAGCATCTGGGATTTTTAAGATATAGGCAAGTGTTCTTAGACACAAAATCTTAAGTACTAAAGAGTCAGTAAAGGAAATGTTGACTTCGACTGTGGTCTCATTCAGTGAGAACCCAGAGAGTATAAAACTGCCAAGACTGTGCTGTCAATAATTGTATATTGATTGTGTGACCTTAATGGAAGTTTTCAAGGCTTTGCACACAAAAAGCTCATATGAGACACTGGTTTTCTATTTCATGCTATTCTTTTGCCCTGTTTTTCTCTATTTTCTTAATGCAATAATAATAGAGTATGGGGATCAGTAAAGCAGTTCTCTTTGTTTAAATATGCTGGGCCAGACATCAACATTGTTGTTTCTGCTCCAGTGCCCTTTCAGTTCTAGTTTGTGCAGGATTATGTGAAACTCATGTGTACATTAGTTGTTAATACAACTAATTTTCTCCACTTCATTGCTTGACTAAGTTCTGCTGCCTCATGACACCAGCACTTGATTAGAATTAGATTTGTTCATACTGGGGCAAGGAGCACTAAAGAGGTGGTTCTATATTGGAGAAGCATGTACTTATCCATGGATCGCTGATGCATTTCATTTATTTGGCAAGATTTGTTTTGGATTCGTTTGGGGGGATGGAGAGACTACTTTAACTGCTCTCCAGTTCGGACAGCAAAGACAACAGTAACCCTGGCAACTAAGGATGCTGAGATTCCACCTAATCCCTACTCATAAGTCAACAGGGTTTTGCTTAAGTAATAAATTATCAAACTTCTCAGCAGTGGCTGAAGAAACTATGAAACAAATCTGGTGCTGCAATTCAGATAAAGTATTCGTGCAGCCACTATCTGTGTGGCTGCGCAATTGAAATAAATTTCGTCAGGAATTTTCCAGCCAGAATTTTTTTTCTGTCTGAAAGTGCTGATTCACAGAAACCAAAACTGTGGGAAAAGATTTGTTTTCAAGTTTCTCATTTCAAACAAAACCAAGCAGTTGTTTAAATATCTTTTCTCTGACATTTTCTTAACAAAAATGTTAAACTCTTAACAGAAATATATTTTATGAGGTAAAAGACTGTAAATCTAGCAGCTGTGTATTACAGAGTGTTTCAGAGCAAGCAGGTGCCCATGAAAACAGCCCTGCTCCCTGTCTTGCTGGGTAGGGTTCAGCTGGGTGAGCTGGTGAGGTCTGAGTCCAGTCACAGCTGCGAGTGCCAGATCCAGGGACAGGAAGGAGAGTGAGAGGAAGGAACCAAGTCATCCCTTTCGGCTGCAGCCTCTGCTTGTGCTGGATGCAGTAGAAGGTGAAATCATGCCTCGAGTTAAGATTTTTCTCTGAATCACCCTTGGAAGACCTTCTCTTTGTCTCTCTCAGATTTGGGTTATTTTTTTTTTTGGTGTTTGGGGTTGTCTTTTTTAAAAAATGTTGACTTTTTGTCTCTGGAGGAGAAACCCTTATATCCTTCTGGTCTTGGAACAGTTTCCTATCCATTCTATGTTTATACCCACAGTAAATAGTAAGGAAGTTCCTTTGATATTTCTAGCAGCGACTTCTGTTTATTATCCTGAGAGTCATTCAGCATGATTGAAAGGCAGTAATTGTTTCTTTATAGCCCAAACCTCTCCAGAGGGAGTGGAGTATAGCTGCCTGGAACAGGACCACAAGCATGCACAGCCTTTCGTTTACTGTTACAGCCTCTTGGTGTGGGGCAAGTTGCAGTTGAAGTTAAGCTTCTTTTGAAATTTTTACAGTAGGGGGAAGTAAATATTTTTTCTTCAAGCTACTCCTTAATATAGGGATGGCCAGCCAAATAAGTGTCAGTAGGTTTGGGAGGGAAAAGAAGGCAGGGCAGTATAAGCAGGGTTTGGGGTCAGGCCAGGAGGACAAGTGTGTCAAATCTGTAAAGTGATCTATAAAGCCTTTTGGCTTTTCCTGTGTTCATATATACACACATATAAAAGAGAAGTTGCCATTACAGTTCCTGTCATGTCATCTTGAAAGGTATTTTCAAGGCTGGAGAGCAAGATGTTTCATCTTTGTCACTGTTGTACACTAGTCCCACCTTGTGAAACTAATCCATCTAATGACTCCTGTTAGCATTGTTAGTACACATTCTCATTTTGTTCCCTTAGTTTTTCTTTTTTAAGTATCTGTCTAACAGGAATTCAGTTCAGCCATGGAGGGCATATTGAACCTTGCTGTATTACTTTGGCAAGCTCAGTGCAGATAGAAGCAGACCAATATTCATATCAAAGATTTGTCTCCTGTAGGAAAATCCTTAATAACCTAGCCAAATGTCCTCAGAACAAAGGGAAATAAAGCTGGGATCTTAGAACAGCTAATTGGATCTTGTGCTACCCCTGTTATTTTTCAACAAATCAAAAGCATCAGTAGTGTTTTTGTATGTTTTGGGGTTCCGTGTTGTCCCCCCTCAGATCTCTTTCTTGGCATGACATTTTTCTTAACAAACAGGATCCAGATGCTTTAGGAAAGAGTAATAGCTACTACTTAAGTCTGACTGTCTTTTCCATTTATTGTGTGTTGAAGGCCTGTTAAGAAAGGTTTTATTACTTTAAAAGGATATGCAAATAGGCACAAAGGAATAATTTTGCTTTTGTAGATAATAAGTGTTAAAAATAATTTATAGAGTTCATAAGGCAAAAGATTCTCAAGGATGATTGTGCTGTTGTGACAGATGTAAAAGAAAAAAAAGGAAAAAAGGCTGAAAAGGCTGTAAATGGGACTATTAAGAACTTGTTAGATGAACCTTTTTGGTTGTGTTGCCAATATACTGCATGCTGCTTGCTCCTATTTCTAAGGTGAGTTAGTGCTGAAAGGGAGGACAGAAAGTGGTCCCTCACACTGTGTCCTGTGCCCAGGCAGGGGCTCCTCACTCTCAGGCTGGTTTGGCTGGTGCCCACGCTGCTGCCAGCACATTACTGGATGTGCCTGGAGGCTGCTGCTCATGTTTTTGGGAGAGCCAGCCAAGGTTGCAGTAGCGCCCCATTGCTCCCTTGAAGTTTTGGGGGGAGGGAAAGTTTAGTTTACTTTGGTTGATCTGTGTGCTGCTGCTTTGGCTTCATGCCAGTGTCACTGTCAGGTTTGCAGCTGTGCCCTCACCACCCAAGGGGGACCTTTCCTTCTCCCTGGCATGTGTTCAGTGCATGTGCTATGCTTGCGTTTGCATGGACATCTTCAAAACTGAGACCATTTTAGATCCCTGCTGAACTGAGTTCTATTCTGTTTAATTACTACATGAGCCATAATGTTACCTTGTGCAACTGGGACTAGTTTGAACAAGTCCCTTGAATTTTTAGGGTTGTCTACAGTAGTACCTCAAGCAAGATGCTGTAGCAAAGGGCCCCTAGGACTCTGCAGCATCCCTTGTCCAAGTGTAGTACTATATTGGATATATCTGTACTCACAGCAGGAGCTACAGCTTGTAAAGAGAAATTTAAGGAAAGGGAACTAATAAGAACGCAGAGGTAGGCAAGAAACTATTCTGGGGGTAAGTTATTTAGAGAAAACAGTTTTGTACTTATCCTAGGTCTAAGGCTGCTCCTAAGGCTGAGTCAGATTTGGTAAGCTTTCACATAAACAACAATGCTGATTTGGAGCATGGTGGTTCATTGTTGCACTCCTTGGATTGTGACAGCAGCATTGGTTGCCCTTTCCCCTTTTCTAACAGGGCTGGGAGGTGGAAAGGGATGCTGCGTAACATGCTGAAGCACCCCTGACAATGCACCCCAGGGAAATAAGGAAGCCCAACAGACACTGTTTGGATACAGCCTTTGGCATTCAGCTGTCCGTGCTTAAACAGCAGTACTGGTCATCCTTTGCCCAGAGTGAAGTATCAGTTTAGTGCATGTGATTGCTGTGGCAGTCAGGTTCACTGCAGATCTTTAATCTTATGGTGCAGATCTAAAAGATTTTTCTCAAAGTTGGCTTCTCCTACATAGAGTTGGCTTTTTTTTTTTCTGTATATGTTTAGTGGTGGGGGATTTTCCCCCCTGCCATTACAATCACTTCATTTTATTGCAGTATGCTGCAGGTACAGAATTTGGAGTCTTGTAATTTTTAACAAGTTTTTGTTTTATTACATTTCCTGCAGAAAGATGCCTTTTTTGTCACTAAATCAAAGGGCTGAAATGAAAACTGGTGACTTCCACAACACACAAATCAAAATTAGAGTTTCCTTTATGTTTGCTTGGACTTTCAATTGATAGAACATTTAAAAAGAGCATTTGTGCCCATGAATAATAAAGTACAACATGCTAGAGTTAGGCAAAAAGAGCATTTGTAAAACTGTGATGAGTTTTGAAGCAGCTTTTGGTTGCATGAAATTTCTGTCTAATCACTTTCTTTAAATGAAAAGTGACAGGTAGGTGTTGTGTCACAGCAACCTCATTCTGCTTCCAAGAGTCCTTCGGTAAGCAGCAATCCTACATCAGACAAACTTAACCATCCAGGATACATTCTTATTTCCATGCAGCTACAAGACATGTTTATTGGCTGTAGCATCTCAGACCTGACTTCATTTTAGTTAGGATCTTCCCATTCCACATAAAGACCTAAGTATCCTGTTTTTTTTTCCAGTTTCATCATAAATAAAGAGGAATTCTTGAAATTAATACTATCTTTTCTGCCTTCTGAGTACACTTTAAAATTTTGGAGGTAATTCAGGAACCTGGATGAAACTGAACATCAGTGTAATTCAGAAAGTCACTTCATAGATGGACTCAAAAACTTTGGGGAGACCCTTGTGTCTTTTTGCTTCCAAATAAAATAAAGACACTAGTGACAACTCAGCCTTTAAGATATCCTCACTATTGTGGTTTCATTGTTTAGTTCTGACAATCACCAAATCTGAGTTAGGAGAAAAGTTTAACATTTTCTTTTTTGTTATGTTGTCTTTTTTGTGGAAGTGTTTTTGCCAGGTGTGAGCTTTGCAGCTGACACAGCCAGGTTTCTACGGCATCTCATGTAGTGTACAAGGACAGGAAGGGGACCCTGTACCTTGGAAGTGGTACTGTCACGGGGTATAGACTGACCTGTGTTCCCTAAATGCTGTGCCACCCATCTCAGCTCTCCTGCCTTCCCATTGCATCCCTGAATTTCAAAGCCATCCCTTCATCTCCCATTGGGGCTGAAGTAGTTCCATAAACGCAGCTACTCGGGGTTTTTCCTTCAGGTTGATTTTAGTCTTCGCTTATAGACGTTGATTGTGAAGTGGTGAATGTGAGAAATCTGGAAAGTGAGAGCCAGCATATGGAGCTAGCAAATGAAGATGGTAATGATGAACTAAATGTCGCTTTGGGGAGACATGATGTTAAGCATTTGGCTTTTCAGCTTTACAGCTTAGACTGTGTAAAGCTGATTTATACTCTTCGACCCAGTGATGTCTGTCTTCTATCTGTTTATTGGAAATGTGATTGCAGTTTATGTAGATGTTTTCATACAATAACTGTGTTGGCAAAAAGGGGATAGCATATCTCCTCCCCCCCCAAAATCACATGGCTCACAGTCACCGTCCACATTTTCCTATGAGTATGTAAAATTATTTCTTTACTTTCTTTATATTGGAGTGTCTTACTTGTGTGCAAAATTAGTGGACTCTAAGGCACCTATTATTCTTAATGATACAGATACTATACAGTAGTGGGCAAAAGAAAAAGAAAATTACTTAATTGTTGTTTTATTTTAATGTTCAAGCCTTCTTGATACATTTTTCTCTACAATTCCTCAGGCCTTCTTTATACATTTTTCTTTACCTTTCCTCAAGTTCACTCGAAGTGCCAGTAATATTAAAGTAGTTCTGTATTAGTTTTTGTGGAAGGTTGTTTAATTTTTTTTTCTATTTTTACTGAAGGAGGAAATAGTCTCCCCTTTTAATAAAGCTGTTCTTCCTCTAACTTCTTCCTATACAGAAAGCTAGCAACATAGTTTTGTAAAGCAAAGTTAGAAAGCATCAATAGTTATGGAAGGAGACGCCAGTGAAAGAATTAAAGCAACAGTTGATCGGATTAAGGTTTTTTCAAAAAACAAAAAAGAAGACAAGTGAAAAAAAAGTGAAAAAAAACCCAACGAAACCCAAAAAACTCTGCTTTCAAGCATTTTACTGGGATACTGGTAAAATTGTTCAAATTAATGCCACTGAAATACATGATGCAATAGCATTTCTGAGTAGCTTTTCAAAATTGCTCAGAGCTTATAATGTCAAGTACCTTTCCAATACTGGAAAGAATAAAAAGAGAGAAGGAGGTTATGCAGATTTTGAAAGTAAAATAAATTTATTTCTAGTAATGGGACTTAAAGCAACAATGCAAGTTTCCAGAAGCTTTCTTATCTAGTACTTTTATTGGCAGAGTGAAGAAGGGTGTCTAGTGGAAGGGGTAGGCTTACAAGTAGTTACCCACCCCTGTGTGTAGAGGATAACTGGGTCTCACACGTGTTTACATCTGTGGCTGTGTGCCTCACTGGCTTTCATTAATTCTGATAATATCTTAGCAAGTATTCAATGAGTCACATCATATGCATCTGCAAATCATAATTTGGAAGCAGGTATCAATTTAAATGGCAGGAGTTTGATTCCAGCCACCACCCCTGGTGACGGCGCCAAACAACCGTGGATGCAGTGCTTTGTGGGGCTGGCCCCTTGTTAGGAAGCTCTGTGGTGTGGCTGGCTGCAAGCCTGTCAGGCTAAAACAGTTCATGTGAAAAGAAGGAAAAGTCCTGTTTTAAACACAGTGACTCGAGTCTAACCGCTGTTCATGGGCATGAATTATCTGCTTGAGACCACAGGAAACTTTCCTTGAGAGAAGAGATTGAGCCACAGGTGAGAATGGCTGTGCACTTTTTATAGAGATTCACAAGTTGTATTGACGTTTAGATTTGGGTTTTGTTAACCTCTTCTCAATGCTGGACAGTTTCTAGCCAGTGAAGATACTAAATATAGTTCCAGAAAAATCTAATTTTCTCTAGTCAATTACCTGGAACCAATGTGGGTGAAGTTGTTTGGCTTGGCATAAACTCCACTAAGAAGGTTTGCCCATGGTTATGGCGGCCAAGACTGATTTCTCCTGAAGGAGGCTCTCCTTACAAAAAATAAACAATTTAAATCTTCTGGAAAAGAGCCCAGATTTTTTATTCTTAGGCTTAAAATTATGGCCTTTCATAAAAATCTGGAGACACTAAATCTACATTTTCAGCTAAGATTCACAATACAAGTGAGCAAATGCAGGTCCATATGTTTGTTGCAAATCTTCAAGGAATGACAAGAGGGCTCTTGGTTTTGTTCTTCTGTTGGCAGCAATGGCTTTCTTAAGAGTCTGACTCCTTTATACAGGATGACTTTTCCATGAAGGTTTTGCTGCCCTTGTGACAGACTCCTTCTTCCTGAATGGCAGCCAGTGTCAAATACCAAGCACTCTTATTGAACTTTTACACCTTTTTGGTCTTACTATCACTCTCCTCACTTCATTCTCAGGAAATAGACTGCTCCTCTAGGATCTCTGTGGATACTGAAGATGACTTGCTCCTTTTACAGTAATTGGCAGCATTGCCAATGTAAAGGGTTTTTTCTGGACCCTACAACTTCTGTGATGTTGCTCTTGTTCTTTGCATTTTGGTGATTCTTCCTTGTTCTCCCCCCTTCAAAATGGGATACCTGTTACTTCTAAAATTGCTTGCAGATAGCAGGAATTAATCTCATTATAAAGCTTATCTCATTCCCCAGTCTATACACACAACCGGGGTTGCCTCATCACAGGTGCAGGATCCGGCACTTGCTCATCTTAAACTTCAATATGGTTGGTGATTTTTCCATCTCTCTGATTTGTCAAGGTCTCTCTGCAGGGCTTTCCTGTCTTCAAGGAAGTCAACAGCTCCTCCCAGTTTTGTGTCATCAGTACACTTACTTAGTATCCCTTCCAATCCTGCATCCAAGTAATTTATGGGAATTTTGAAGAGCACAGGGCTGAGGATGGAGCCCTGCAGAACCCCACTAGAGACAGGTCACCAGCCTGATGTCACCCCATTCACTGTAACCCCTTGTCCCCAAGATCCGAGCCAGTTGCTCACCCATCATGTGATGTGCTTATCCAGCTGTGTGCCTGACATTTTGTCCAGAAGGATCCTGGGACAGGCAGTATGGAAAGCTTTGCTGAAGTCCAAAAAGATTACTTCAACTGGCTTACCTAGATCAACTAGGTGAGTTACCCCATCACAGAAGGAAATTAGGTTTGACAAACAGGATTTCCCCTCATGAAATTGTGCTGGCTGTGACCAGTGACTGTGTTGTCTTCCAGGTGTTTTTGAATACCTCCCAGAAGAATCTCTTCCATAAAAAGATGTTCAGGCTTTGAAATAAAATGACACATCTTCAGTAGGCTGGGCACCAGATGACTATAAAAATTGAAGCCATTATCTGAAATAGGCTTGATTTTGTTGCTTACATTAGCCACTTATATGCAGTAGACTTTCTTATTTTTTTTCTTGTGCAATCTCAGAAACCTAGTTTATATTCTATATTTTCAATATAAACCATTTACATTCCATGCTCTCTTAACACTACTGTGTACTCCTTTATCCATACATTTCTTCTGAAATTGATGCATCTGCTTCACGTAACCCTTACTTAATGCCTGATACAATCTTTTGATTGCAAACATTGCTGTGGCAGGTTTGCAAAAGTTTAGTTTTTAACTGTATTCTTAAATCAATTTCATAAATATACTGGAAATAATAAGCAAATTATATTTCATCTATAAATTTGTTCCCACATGGCTCTGTTAAGGATTCTGTGAAAATGTTGCTTACCTTGTCATTTACTGGGAAAAAGCCTTAAAAGAAGTAGTTAATGCTGATGTGATTTTCCTCAAAAGAGAGGTTTCCTGCCCTTGGTCTTGATCTCTTATATGTTTATGTATATAAGAATAGTGCCAGTGCAAGAAGACATACATTTACATTTAAACTTAAATGAATAAATTTCTTCATAATCCAGGCTGAAGCCCTATTGTGCTGGTGGCTGGGCATTCACTCTAAAGGCTTTGGAATGCCCAGCATCAGTTAATGATCAGAAATCAGTCTGTTTCTACAAGAAACAGGTGCTGGACCTGGACCTGCTCAGGCTCAAAGCAATACTGATATTAAACTGTAAATGTAACACTGAGGCAAAAAGACAGATCACTAAACACTAGAGAGTAAGAGTCCAGCAACAGTGTTAACATTGTCTCATTTTACAGTAATTTTAAATAGTGTAAAATGTAGTACAATGTTAAGATGTATAGTTAATGAGAAAAGCAAGACTAAAAATATTAAATATACATAATAAGGCTTAATTAATATCAGTAGCAGAACAGTTATTTAAAAGTTTTCTGACACTTCTGACTTTTGATGGAAGTCTATTAACACTTCTTTTTCTGTTTAACTCCTAATCAGTAAAAAAACCCCAAGCTCAAATATTGTCAATTCTGCATTTGGTGAGTAGAACACTGGAAAAAGAAATAGCATACAACCTTACTTCTTTTTAATTAACTTACATTAGGGATGAAAATGACAGTAAATTAGATCACTTCAGGTGATTTGACTTTTTGAATTCTTTGAATGTGCAGTTGCTGGTCTTTGATGCAGTCATTTTTCTTTCCCCAGGGTGGGGCCGGAAGATGGATCCATGACTCTTGTAGGGCAGGTGCAGGCAGTGGTGTGTGGAGGCAATGCAAGCCTCAGGGCACAGGGACAGGGGGATATGTCTGGATGCTTCCTCCTACAGTCACATGACTGTAGCAAGATTAACATCTTTCATTTTGAGGACAAAGCCTCAGTATGGCAAGTGTCAGAAGTCAGAAGATCGATAGGTTAAAAATATAGTTTATTTAGCAAGTATTAAGGGCTTGAAAAAAACCTCCACCGTCTTAACTCTACAGTTTCCCTCTCCAAATTTTTAAATAAGGTATACAATGTTGAGAAGAAATAGACCATGGAAATTTTCAATTTGAAATGGATTTATTTTTGAAATTATCAGTCCATGACTCAGAGCCCCTAATGGAAATTTCTTTGTAAATGGCATGCCTACTGAAAGTAATAGTGAAAGTCTGATTTGCAGTTTTATTCCAGTCACTCTGATGAAATTGAAAGAGACAAAGATTAGCAATAGATCAGATGGAACAGAAAACTTCTGTTCTCACTCTGTCAGTGAGATAATTTTGAATTCCCACTTTCTTCTGGGGGGACATAGACGGTAGGACTGTTACCTGTTAAGTTATAGGACACTTCTGTTCCTCAAGCTTTTAAATTGGTACACAGATATCACTTTACATAAAAATGTGCATAAATGAAGTCTCTGTCACATGCCTGACAAAATCAGCCAAGCTGCAGGGAAGCTGTGATGGAAATAGAGATTATCCGCTAAAACTGATGGATCGTGATGGAGGAACTCCAATGACAACTCAGAAGCATCCTCTTGACTACTTGCATATAAAATGTTCCTTTTGCCCATGAAATAGGGAAAGTGGTGTAGTGATTTGAGGAAAAAAAAAAGTAGAAATCAAGGTTCTGATTCTGCTAAGACTTTTTCAAAACACTTATTTCTCTATATATGAGTATATTTCTGTTACTATCGTAGGGGAATTAAAAGAAAGTCCAATGAAAATTTTTCCTTTATCAAGAAAATGTCAAGTTTCCATAGTGAAATGCTTAAAAACAGACAGTATCCACTGTTAAGATTGCATAGGATTGGTATCCAGCTCATAATGTTGCTCCTTCATGTTTTGAATTTTTTTCTTTTTAATTTTTCATCTTCGTAATGGCATTTCCTATAGACTAGCTAGAAGTAAATAAGCATGTAAAAGACTTGAATAATGTCTTTTCAAGGTATCCTTTCCATCAGTGGACCTAGTGCAGAATTAGTTTTCATGTTAAGAACATCAGAGCACTAAAGCAGATGATGGTGCTCATCCTTGTTGTGACATTTATAATTCTCTCTCAAAGCAACAGTGCATTTCCAGTTTTGGCCTCCTCCAGGCAACAAATTTCTCACTCTGCCTTCTCATTCTCAGGGTCCATCCATTACCAAGTAATTTTTTCATATATTGCATTCTAAGGCAGTATCAATTTTTCTTTGCATAAAAGTGTGTACTCTGCTGGTGGCAGATTCTGCATGACCTTATAAGCTCCAGACTCCATCTGGCTAAGCACTTAAAATAACTTTTTTTGAGAAGCTATGTTTTCCTGAAGGCCACAAGTACACCTTACTGATTTTTTTGGGCCCTTATTACTGTATTGACATTCCTTACCTATTTATCACATTTTTTTGACTGATTACTTTTAGAGGAGCATCCATAAAATGCCAAGCGTGATGGAAGTTGGCAAAGACAACTGGTGCTATGTTGGAACCTGTGCTGAGCTGTTCAGCATGAGGTGTCACAGAAATAGATTATGCAGCTTTTTGGGGGGGGGGGCTCAGCCAAAGAGTTGTGTGATGGATTGCTGGCTCCTCAGGAATCAAATTACTGATACATGCAGAGCCTTGCTACTGTTCTTGTCATTCATGTTGTCAACTGGAGGAAAAAATACTTGAGTGTAGTGCTTTGATGGAAAGCCTACACAGGAATTGCTGTTCAGGTTGCTACTCAGGACGGTAACTAAGAGGCAGGACAAATGTTCATGGAAGTGATACGAGGACATTGAAGAAATAATCTTTTCATGTGATGTGAGGATACTTGAACACATGTTCTCTATAAGGTTAAAAATATTAATTTGTTTGTCTGCCTTCCTTCTTGGGTCATCTTTTTCCTCTCCTACTACCCAGTCTTTTGTGCATAACAAATTGGTGAAGTTGTGTTTTATGTTTTCATGAAAAATGGTAGATGATACATTCATGTCTCCACCTCCACTGAAGTCTGCCTTCAGCTCTCTGCAGACTGCCAAACTGCATTAGCTCCCAGGAGCTCAATACATTTGGCTCTTTGAGCAAGAATTTAGGTGCTTTTAAAATAAAGTTTGAGAAATTGTAAAAGAGGTTAATCAGTAAACTAATTTTCTGAGGACTGGGAGTAATACTGTCTGCACAGCTCTTCTACCACAGCTAGTTGTCAATGTCTTGCAAGACTGAAACCCGTAACACCTTACGGATCCAAGAGTTCAAATTTGCTAGAGGGTATCACCTCTAGAATATGGAAGAATAGGAAAGAATATGGAAGATGGCCTTAGTGAGCCTTGTGGGTGGGGGCACCTTGCCTGGGCACAGGATGATAAGTTTTAATTGTATTCTATTAAAGGCATTCACAAGAGAGTCAACAGACACTTGTTAGTATGCTGATCAACTAGACCTTTTAGCTTACCAGATTTTCACTACTGGCACATTTCACGTTTTTTTGTGCCATAGATTTCTGCCCACTGTGCAAGGTGATGCCTGCCCTTTAATGCTTTAGATTAGTTTCTCTAGGGTTCCTTGAGCTCTCATGGTAAATCTCAAGTGATTCATGTTTTCCTGCATAGTTCAAATGCAGATTTCTGCATCCCTTTTGCAAAGAACAACAATACTGGAGAAGTTGAATGCTATCACTTCATTATGTCATTGAAAGTTCCCGTATTCAGTGGTCCAAAAATTATTAAAATTAGTTGGACATATATGGTTATTCTACACTTGGTTTCTCTTGGCTGCAGTAGGCTGTCTATCTTATGTTTAGAGGGTGGCGCTGTAAAAGATTGACCAACTTCTTGAATGTTGTATTTTTTTTTTCCTTTTTATTATCTATATTCTGTGCTTTCATTTTCAAGTCTCTTGCTCTCTGTCTTGGCTCAGTGAAGCTCCCTTCTGCTGCCAGCCTCGTACGCTGCAGAAAGCAGGAAAAGGTGTGCAGTGGTCATCTCAGGAAGCAGAGCCAGAACCCTCCTCATACACCAGATTTGGAGCATAGCCAGACTGTGTGTGCTGTTTTCTGCCTTCTCATTCCCTTTTCTATGTCTGCTGGAAGGTGCTATTAAGCAACTGCTTTGCTAAAGATTTGAATTACTGGCCATGAAGAGTTGCACTTAAGTAGGTGTGATGTTTTGTTGATCTGTAGCAGTAACCTGTTTGCCTTAATGGGTTTCCTGATGTAGGTGATTCCTTTTAAACTGGGTTTCTCTGCTAAATTTACCCTGTGCTATTTGGACTACTGCATATGCAGGACAGGGGCTGCTCTGCTCACTCCTGACAGGAATGCAGTAATTACAGACAGCAGCAGATGAAAAGGGCTCTTTATCGGCTAACCCGGCTGCCCTAAACACTGCACACCAGCAGCATTTTATTGGCAGATTAAATGTCAGGTGCCTGGCTTTAGAACTGGCTCCTGCTGTGTTTTGATGAATACTAGTACTTTCCCAACTCACAATAAAAGTGCCTGGAGTCCACTAGTGCTTTAAAACCCAATATTTGAAGCAGTCTGCAGTATCATGAAACTTTTGTCATCTTTTCTGTATAGCCCGCCTGAAAGCATTCCTGCCTTGGAGCAGATTCTTAACATGTACAAGAGATTATCTTGAGCTCTACAAAAAATGAGCCATGTGTTCTCTGCACAGAACAGGAACATTTGCAGTAAAAACAAGTTATGAGAATAAATAAGTTTACCTGTCTCCTGAGCACAGCATCTTTATAGTATTTTTCATAAAAGCAGTGGCAAAGGAAGTTTTGAAAGTACAGTCTTCTGAGATGTTAGCATGAGCTGTAAAGGATAAATCCAAGTTGTAGGATAGAGATTCTGATTTTTATGTTTTTTTAATATTCCACATACTACCACTCAAATCCATCAGGAAACATGTTTCTCCTTTAGAAGGAGAAAGGCTCTGATGGTTGATGTGCACTCCTACCACAAAGACCTCTTGTTTTCTCTCCTGCCCCCTGACATGTGTTCCTCCAATGCAGACAAATAATTACGTGCTTACGCAGTTTCTGGTGCTCAGATGAGAACATAAAGCACAAGGTTCACTGTAGTTCCATGCTTGATGTTGTAACTTTTATCAGTCTGCAGTGCAGATGCTGTAATTACAAAGAGAAAATGACATCACTTTTCCAGGTGCCGCCCTGATAAAAATGTACATGCTGAACTTGTTCATACTGTATTTCCATTAGATTGATTAGGAGAGACACAGGGAGAGGGTATAATGCCCCACTGACCTTTTCACTCTCCTCACCAGTGCCATTTTTTTGACAAGTAAGGTCAGTAACTGCTCTGTACCTTGCTTTGTTGTGAATGTGTGGTGAGGTTTTATTCTCTTATAGCCAGACAATATAGAAAGGAGAATTTTTAGGGTAGGCAGGCATATAAACAGGCCTACCCTAAAAACCTGGCATAGCCTGTACCTGTTACTGATACAGATACTTTACACTTGATGTGTAAATTGTAAGCTCAAATCAGCCCAGCTGAACATTTAGTCACCAGGTTCTTCCCAGGTCTGTATAGCTGCTATGGCACCACTATACACTTGCAGCTTACTAATGGTCCAGAGTGGTGGATAAAAAATATGTCAGAAAAAACATGCTTTTCAAAATGAGACTTTGCAGTCATCTTGAGGCATTGGTGAGGAAGATATTTGGTACATTTTTTTCTAATGGAATGAATATATCTCACTTCAATGCTTCAATTAAATAAAGCTGTGGCAAATATATACTCTTCGGCACACAGAAGTTTGGGTTTGGGGTTTTTGTTTTTTTTTTTTGTTTGGAAGGTTTTAAAGGAGTTTGAGTGCATTAATTTGAAATGCTTTGAAGTAGTAAATTATTTTACAGACTATTATCTAATTGATTTGTAGGCCTATTTTTTCCCAGTGACTGCATCATTAATGACTGCATACTATTAGCAGATTATGGAGTCCAGTTAATAAATGCATTTGCATATTAGACACCTGACAATGTAAATATGCATTTGTTCGTATTTGATTTAACTGAGCTACTGCATATTTATGATTTAGATTCTTTGGGATTTTGGAATAAAAGAATTATTAACTTGATAACTTTAAGAAGAGTTGCTTTCAGAAATACTTTAGCCGTACCCTTAAAACACTCTTTGGATGATGGTCTAGTATGCCAGTTTCTAATGGCTGCAGAAACGCCGTGTGACAGGTATGTCAGGTGAGAGATCCCTTACAGCTGCTCAGTGCATTGTGGCAGATTGTGGGTTCGTGCAGTTCAGTACCACTCCACTAAAGCACTGCATCATGGAAGCTTGTGGGGGTCTTTTATATATCACCATTCATCGTCATCATCATTGGTACTACCTAACAGTGTCAATTTGAAGTTGGTTTTCTCTATTAGGCTCTAACTTCTGACCAAGTGGGCTGAAGTTTTCCCATCAGTCTGGACTAGAGAGTTGAAACATGGCTGGGCTGTCACATGCAGAATTTTTTAAAAGTAATGCTCTATGAATAATTTCTTTTTTTTTGTGAGTTAGTTTATTCAACTGGAAAAAAAGAAAGATATTTCAAGTCAGCTACAATGTAATATTTTGTTTTCTCACCAAACTAGAGAAGAAGGTGGCTTTGGATAAATGTTTAGTTTAACATGCCATGCTTTACCTCTTTTTTTTTTTTTAATGTTGGCAAGAGTAGTAGCTTTTTTTGGTTTTGCAGATGCCTTTAACTTTCTTGACAAGCTCTTACAAGCTTAGCAATTATTAATTGCTCAGACAGGTTTACCACATTGCCTTTTGCAGGTAGTGCTGAGCAGATGCCATGGTGTGGTGTCTGGTGGGCTCACTCTTGACTGACAGGCAGCTCATCTTTCTGTAGACCTTCAGCTCATCAATACCCACGACTTACTTTTAGAAGCTTCTAAAAATGACAAGCAGTATAGGAATTTTCTGCCTACATTTTGATATGACACTAAAGCTTCCATGATCTGTGTGAAAGCATCACTGTCCAAAGATTCCTGCATAGTTATGTGTGGCTCGTACTCCTTGCTCAGTTCTAAAGAAAAGTACATTATGAAACATGACAGCAACAACTCCATTAACTCTCTGGACAACACAGAGCAGTGTCAACCTGGCTGTCCCCCGAGGGCTTGTGCACAGCACAGTGCATCAACCCCAGCTGAGCTGGGGTGCCTGCCCAAGCTCTGTTGCTAGTGCTCTAGCTCCTGGTTTGGGTGCTCTGTCAGGACCAGCCTTGGTTTCTCCGTGCAGTCTTTCTGCACTGTGGCCATAACTATTGAGGTACTGTTTGCTACAGACACACAGAGCAGCAGCAGCCAAATTTGTCAAAATACACTCTGGGGATCATTCCTGCTGACTAATGGAATTGTGTTATTTTTGATTAAAACAATGTATATTAGAGCACTGGCAAGGAGCACACTGGTGTTTGTGTTTTTTATAGGCACTGAAGGTGATCCAGGGTATCATAAACTGGTATGCTGTGCCTCAGTATCTGGCTGATTGAATTGAAAAAGAAAATACTGCTATCAAGCAGCTGGAAAATCATGACAAGATGAGGTCAAAAGAGCATGACTTCTGCGAAGGCAGCCTGTGCTTTGATAGTTAATCTTCTTGAATTGTTTTAATGCAGCAATAGAGGAGCAAATAAAGGTAAATGGCTGGTACAGTTTATGAAAATAAGGGAAGGTCAATGAAGTGTAGAGCTATTACAGTAGAGAGCAGAACAGAAAGTATTGAAGGCAATTAGACCCGCAGTGTAAGACTGTAATATCTTTGATGCAGAACAACAACTACCTTACCTAAAATCTGGTTAAGACTTTGGTCTTCTTCCTTATACATAGAAATTATTGCAATTATTAATAATGGTTGTAGCATCAAAAAACCCCTCAAATAGTTTTAAGAGGAAGACTGTAAACAAAAATTCTGAACAATTTCGAGTAAAGGTATTCTGGTGTTTAGAGTGAAGTTTGCTTTAATGTTTTTAAAAAGTTGAATGTAACTAGCTTTGGTAATCCATACCCATGAAAGAATAAAAATATACAGAAAATGTGAAGGATGCCTGTATTTGAGATAAATTTTGAATCTGTGAATTTGTTCAGGAGTGGGATTTAGATGCTCTAGGTCAGTAATTATAAGGAATTTGTATTGTGAACTGTTGACCTTTCTCTTTTCACCCTAAAAGATGATGTACTATAGCTACGAAAAAATGAAATTTAGATTTTAAAAGCCGTTGAAAAGTTACAATGCTGCTGTTTTCTGCTTGGTTTCTCTTAGTCTGATTACTTCATTTAACCCTATCTTGGCTGCTCCGTGCTTTTGCTGATGAGAAGTGTGAGAGCCAAGGAGAAGACTCTGCTGCCAGTGTTTAGGGAGGCACTCTTGTGGTGTCTGCTCTGATGAAGAGGTGCTCAACCCAGAATGGCTGTAAGATGTAACTCATGACATAGAATTTTGCTGAGTTTCCTCTTTGTGACAGCACAAATTTGATTTGGAGTCAGGCATGCCTTCCAGAAGGATGCCCAGCTTTGCCTTGAAGACAGCACAGATGGAAAATGTGGCATCTTCCTCAGCTGTTTGCCTCAGCACCTAAGATCAATTTATCTGGCTTTTCTCTGCATTTTTTTCAGCTTAATTAAAGAATACTTTACTGGGGAATAGTCTCTTTTTATAAGAGCATTTATATAGAGTATAATGAGGATTTTTTTTTTATACTAAACCAATTATACTTTCACAATGAGGTGTATTCCAAGATCTGTAGCCTCTTTACTGACTTTTTATTAGACAGCCTTTTATGCATTTTCTGAGTCTTTGGAGAAGGGGTTGCATCAAGGGAAACATAGCCAGCAGATTGTGAGAGCTGGTTCTGCCCCTCTCTTCTGCTCTCGTGGGGACACACCTGGAGTACTGTGACCAGACTGTGGGGCCCCCCACACAAGAAGGATGTGGACCTGTTGAAGTGAGTCCAGAGGAGGCCACAAAGATGATCGGAGGACTGGAACACCTCTCCTACGGAGACAGGCTGAGAGAGTTGGTGTTCTTTAGCCTACAAAAGAGAAGGCTCTCATGGGACTTCATAGCACCTTCCAGTACCTAAAGGGGGCTGCAAGAGAGCTGGAGAGGGACTTTATCCAAGGGCATATAGAGACAGGTCAAGGGATAATGGCTTTAAACTGAAAAAAGGTAGATTTAGATTAGATACTAAAAAGGAATTCTTGACTGTGAGGGCAGCGAGGCACTGGAACAGGTTGGTCAGAGAAGCTGTGGATGCCCCATGCCTTGAAGTGTTCATGGCCAGGTTGGATGGGGCTTTGAGCAGCCTTCTCTAGTGAAAAGTGTCCCTCCCATGACACAGGGTTAGGAATAGATAATGTTTAAGGTTCCTTCCAACCCAAACGATTCTGTGAGTCTGTGATACGTAGCATAAGGATGCACAGCATTCCAAAACTAATCACAGTCGTGCCTCTCAGGAAAACACGATCACCTTTTCCTCCCATGCTTAGCCCAGGTTCTGTCTTCTGTCTTCTTCTGTTTGTTTGGGGTTTTCTTTTAAATTTATTTAGTACTTGAGTGACTTGAATAGCTACTATTTCTGCATTTATACCTGCCAAACATGTATTTTATCACAGATCCATTAAAAGATTACATTGTTGTAATTCCGGATTAGATTTGGAGAGGATTATTACTTTACATAAATATATGTGTGCAAAACACTGGATTACAACATACCTTGTTAAATAGACTATACCTTTGCAAAGGTTATCAATTTCTCTTTTTACGTGTTAAATGTTTTTTTAACACACCAAAAATTCTTTGTCCAAAAAGAGTTTGCCACAGCTCTAAAACTGCTATCTAAGCATTGTAGAGATCATGTTCTTTCTACAGCTCAGATAAATTACTAATTACAAAGCTGAACTCTAATCCAAAGTCATATTTTAGTGTGTAAAATGATAATTAAGATTGTCCAGTGAAACTTTGTGGTGCATAGTGCATGACCTTTTATCCTTCTAAAGGAAGATATGTTGATCATATTGTTGGGTATTTAGAATTCTTGTACACTCAGAGAAGAAGATTTTCAAATAGTCTGGGATTCCCCTTCCCTGCATCCTTGCTGTCAACTTGGGTATTTGTCAAATGCTTTACATTTGGTAAATCTCTTTACCGCTTACTGGGTTTGACTTACATCCTAGTACTGAGCTAGTTTTTCCTCTCAGCTGCAGCAGCGTGGTGCAAATCGTGTCACAGCGTTGCTGCTGGGAGAAAGTAGCCTAGTGTCTTGTTTGATCCCTTCAGGGTGAAGCAGATACCTGCCCCCAGCTCCCTGGGACTTTTGCATGGAGTTGATTCATGTTCATCTGCAGCCAAGGCTCTTACCCCCTTTCTCACTTTCTAGAACTGTCAAAATGAGTTTTTGGCTTTTACTCAGAAATGGTTTGGTACAAATGTTATGCTCTTCTTTCCCTTTTGGTTTGCCTGCCCACCACCACTTGAGAGTTTGTGTGCACTCATTAGAGGCAGAACATGATGATGGACGAGTACTCCCCCGTGAACAAAGCCCTTCCTGCTAAGATTTCATTCTGAAGAACATTTTAAAATGTGACAACTTAACTTTGGTGTCTCATCATTTGGGGTTTGTATCCCTTCAGGAGCACAGTCTTGCTGTAGAAGCATAGACCTCTTGTGATTGCTGCTACAATCAAGTGTTACAATTTTAATTTACAAATTGAACAGGTTTCCCAGAGCAGCTGTGGGTGCCCTATCCCTTGATGTGTTCAAACCCAGGTTGGGTGTGGCTTCAAGCAAGCTGGTGTTGTGCAAGGGGTCCCTGCCCATGGCAGGGGAGCTGGAACTAGACGATCTTTATAGGCATTTTCAACCCAAATCACTCTATGAAATTTGGAAAAGAACTTGCTCAAATATTCCCAGTTAAAGCCCCATTTCTGATCAAAAATTGCTGTGTTCTGGCTGAGGGCTGTGTCTGATCACAATAATATTTGGTTCATTATCTTCTAATCTGCAGCTTGCAAACTGGCTGTTTTCCTGTGACAGTGATGTATGGTCCATGACATGTAACTGAAGTTAACATTTTTATTGAGCGTAGTGATTTAAGTACAGTTAATCTCTTTTTTAATGCTGATTAGTAATCTGCATGATCATGTTTTCATTTCTGGTTGACAGAGAGAGAGCATTTGGTTAACTGTGTGGTGAAAGCAAGAATGTGTCTTTTTACCCTAATTAGAATTATTTCTAACAGTTACTATTGCACTTTATAAATCACAACAAGAAGAAATAATGAAGAAAAAACACTGTGTACCACATTTGAAACAATTAGCATATATCTCACTATTACCTTAATGCATGGAACTCTGCAACTTGATAAGATAATATCACTGAAAAACAAGCAAGTTGCCTTACTCAGCTTTGGCCAATATCTCTGCATGTGAACAAAATAGATCAGATCTTCCTGTCTTTGCTCTGTCCTCAACAGATTGTGATGACCTTGGAATTTCTCCTTGGCCTTTACAGTGCAGACTGTCCATTCTTAGTTGGCCTGGCACAACTGTTTCTACTTGAAGAAGGTTCCCCCCTTCTGCCCTCACCCTGTAATAAGAAGTGGTGTGGAGTGTTTTGGCAGAGTTGCTGACTCAATTAAGAAACGCTGTCAGAATTGCCTTTCTTTTAAAGGAGTCAAATTGGTACTTATACATCTGGGAGCAAAACCAATATAACACATTACTGAATGTTAAATTTTCCATCTGAAGATTTATTAAGTGTTCTTTAATCCTGAATATTTAAAGGATAATTGTATTTCTGGAGTTGTCTGTGTTTGAGGTATAAATCACCAAGTGTTTTAATTCAGGCCAGGTATTTGTGTTGCTTTGATTGATTGCATATTTAAGGCAAAAGAGTATTTTTTTAATCCAGGCTTAACATTTGCTCTTGATTAAAAGTGCCTCCTGGTGACATATCAGAAAGAGGGTTTTTTTCACTATCTTCTTGGCTAGTAAGAAATCACAAGGTAACAATTCTTCAATGTTTTTCCTGCTTCTCTCCACAGGAATGTATTGTGAAAATTCCATGCCCTCCTAAAATAGCTGAAAGGGGAAGATAGGGATTATACATATATGTATATACAAATACACACATATACATATATCTATTCCTTTTCAGAGGACAATGTTTTCATGTACTTCAGCAGTGTCACTACCAGACCATCACTTGCAGGCTATCACAGAGCCCCACTGCTGTGCAGTAACTGGTGAGAGTCACAGGGTGTGCCAGCGGAGGGTGTTGGTTCCTCTGGATTCACTGAGTCTTGTTTTCAGCACAGATTTCCCCCATCTTAAATTACCTGGATGTGTGCACTGCCTTTCCTGGCTGCCATATAATGTACAACTGTAATTAGATGCTGGCTTTGGATGGGGAAGTTGCATCATTAGGAGAAAGGAGTAGGACGTTTCTAAGTCACTTTCTTAAACCAATGGAGTCGGAGCATCACAAATCCTGCTGCTGGTGTGTGGAGGGAAAGGTGATAATCTCGTTTGCAGAGCTTGAGGCCTTAGTGTTTCACATTGTGGGCAGTTGTTTAACAGAGGTGAGGCTGTAGACGGTCTGTGAGATTACAGTGAAGGTGACAGTTACTGTGATGGACACAGGACAGACAGAATGAATGAGCAAGCCCAGCTGGAGCCAGTCTCAGCATCTCCTACACCTCACTGAGAGGGACAACTGAAAGAAAAACCACTGTGTGAAAAATGCCACATTTGGGAAAAGGGAGAATTGTGGAAAAATGCTCATGTTAAACAAAAAAAACCAAACAACAAAACACAAAAAAAAACCAAACAAAAGAAACAAACAAAAAAAAAAAGTAAAGAGAGAAAGCAGGCACTCTTGGGGAGCTGCTGATGGCCCCAGCAAAGATGCATGGACTGAACCCCCCTCCTGGGTGAATAAGTTGTGCTGTTGTAGCTGGTACAGCCAATATCCCAGGCAGCAATGGAAAGGAGTTTTCTCGAGCAGGCAGTTTCTAGAGATGGAGACTGAGTGATGAATTTCAGTGGCCAGTCACCTGGTGTTTTCAAATTATACTTTTTGGCCAATGATCTGTGTGTGACTTAAACAGAGTCATCATCCAGAAACATTTTCATACCGATGAAATAGTATCAGTGCAGAGTGAGTGGTGTTGGTGGTGCTTCAGCTGCACTGTTGGAGGTCAAATGACAGCCCCACTAGTGTAGAAGAGATGAAAGCAACTGACAGGCACAGCTGGCCAGTGACACAGCAGCCTTCAGGCTTTGAACATGGTGTTGGGCAGCAGAAAGCAAGCAGTGTTATGTGGAAGAAAGGTGCAAGAAAAACAAGGCCCAAGATCTCATGAAAGACCTCAGCCCAGAGTCTGATAGCCTTCCTATCAAAAGCTAGGGAGAAAGGATTTCATGTCACTGTCTTAGCTTCTCCAGACAGAGAGTGCAGATATGAAAAATATTTTGTGCAATAATAGGGAGTGTGAGAAGTCTTCCTGCAGAGAGGAGTTCCATGCTGGTGTTTGTTCTTGGCAAGGACCTTTTGAAATATTGAGACAGCAATAGCAATTGTTCACCTGGATACTTCTCTGGGATGTGGAGATGCGTGGTAGACTTCTTAATAAATATATTAAGTATTAGTTTGGTTAGAAATATGTTCCTCTTTTGCAGTGAGCCTTACCTACTAACCAAGATTTCAGTGTTCAGAGGAGATTAAATAGCAGTTCTTGTCACTATTCAAGAGGTTGGATATTTCATATCTTCCTGTTGCTGAAGTTCATTTTATTTCAAACAGATGAGTATAGCAACGAGGTAACTGCATTTTCTGGTGATTAACATTGCCCTGATGTAAAGTATAAGAGGCACAGCCTCCAAGATCACTGTCTTCCAAAGTTACCCTATCATATGGCCCATTGGCAGAGGCAAATGAAGTTAAGTAATTTAATTAGCTATGATTAGCATTTAAAGCTCTCTACCCAGAAACCAATAAAGAGGTTCACAATTCATCCTGTATTATTTCACATAAGGCTTTAACAATATTAGTTGAAGGCAGTCTAGTTCAGGGAGGTAGTAATTCAATCTGTCCTCCTCCCCTGAATTCCTAGTTTAAAGCAGTAATGAGCAAAGAAGGTTGTTATTAGGCAGCTGTTACAGGTCTGGTGGCGAGTGAGTAGGTGACAGCAGCCTGGTTACTCCAGGACAGCTGTGTATGTGACAGAAAGTGTCATCCTGGGTGGTGCTGAGCTGCCACTTGGGTTGGCAGAAGCAGCGTTTACCCTGGCTGGCCTCATGCCTGTGCCTGGCATCAAATGGTGCCAGGAGAAGGTGTGGGAAAGGCTGCTTTCCTCCCACTTTCCTTGTCCAGGCTGCAGTTTAACACAAGTCTGGCTCTCTGAATTGCAAATTTGGCTTCTTCAGAAGCGATTAATTCAGTTAGGAAAGCCAACACCCCCCATCCTACTCCCTGTTGCAACTTTTAAGGATGTGCCAGTTGGGCACGCCGCAAAAGCCATTTACAGTTGGAATAAAGCAGGACCTGGGGTGGCGGTGCCAGGCCCAGCTCCTTTTTGAAACCCCAGGAAAGGCTGCTGCAGTGTGGGTGCCTGTCTGTACTCCTTTATGCATTAACATACGTGCCAACTGGGCAAGTGTGGGCAAAGCCAGAGTCTGGCTTAATGGCACACAAAGCAAATGTCAGCTAAATAGGTTTCCTTTATCTTCATGAGTGATGAGATGTTGGCTACGGTACAGCTGTGCTGGATTCTGGTGCAGCGGTTTCCAGCTCTGCTCTCTGCCATCCATCCCAGCCAGTTGCTGAAGTGGCACTGCCGGCCTGGGTGTCCCCCTCAGGGGCAGGTCAGGGCTGCCACCTGGACATCCCATCAGAAACACTTGGGGTGCACTCAGCAAAGTTGCCTCCTGAAAGCCTAGTTCCATGATTTTCCACCAGGCCTACTGCCCAACCCAAATGGCACCCTGATTTTCAGGCTTAAATGTACCAACAAACAGAAAAAGACAAGGCCAAATCATACTTTAATGCTGTTAGAATTTGTCACCCCAAAAAAAAATACCATGAGCAGAGCTGTTAGTCAAGGTGTTAATGAACATTTTAAAAGGATTAATGGAAAATCCTATACTCTTTTTAATACATTTTTTAATTTTCACAGCCCTTCAAAAAATCAGGGAAATAAAACAAGCTGTTTCTGCTTGTTACTTTTTGCTGTGAGAGAGGTTTCTAGCCCTTTGGACCATCTCTCGCTTTTTTTTCACTTCCCACCCAGTACAGGGGAAACAGGATGGTGCCATGTGTAGCACAGATGGGGACTCGGCATATGGGTCACGCCAGCGAGAATTAAGAGGGGGAGTGAAGCGTGAAGACATGTTGCCCCTGACACCTCGGTAAGAGCTGCTCTTTGGGATGGTTTCTTTCTCCGTCATGATTGGATTGGCAGCAGGGCATAGTACAAAGCCTTTCTTTAATTTTTGTTGCCTAGAGGAGAAGGGTTTTCCGACTTTAACAGCCCCAGTGCCTTTTTGTAATCTCATATGCCTGCCCAAAACTACCATTTCAGTAGCTCAGTGCATTATTTTTATAAGGCCTGTAAGTATCTTAAATAGCTGACATACAGAATGTGCCATTTGTCTTTGTAATAGTGCTTTCTTTTTAAATCATGTTCCTTCTTTGCAGTTTTTCTGCCAGCCCTTGGCAATGTTTCATTTTAGCTCAAAGTGAAAGAACATCCTCTTAAAATATTCCATAATCCTCAGCTATTGTTTGATTAGTTTTAATTTAATTTCACTGCAGTGAAAATATAATAGGAGGATGAACTCCAGAATGTGCAGTTCAAGGAAAGTTGCGCTCAACATTACCAAACCTGCAGCCAGGTCTTGAGACAGCAATGGGGATCTAAGCCTAGCAGCTCTTTAGGGCATGGTCTGCAGCTCTGCAATTTATCTGCTCAAGTGTGAGGCATATTTTTCAAAAATTTTCCAAAGTAATCTCTAAGTTTTGAGTAGATGCCTTTTGGGATGTTTATTTGAAATGCCTTGGGGTGTGCCTCTCTGATAGGCTTGATTGCCTTTCATTTAACAGCAGTGTTCTTTGTCCTCAAGCCTCTTTATAAGCAGGCTTTGAAGACTTAATCAAAAAAGTTAGCACTTGTTCAGTGTGCTTTCAGTGCAGACAGAACTCAGAAATCTGTGATTATCAAGACTGCTATTTTCTTCTCTTTTTTAGCCTTGTTGTAGGAAAGAAAAAAAAAAGCTTCCTTCTCCCCTAGACTGCAGATATTCTACTTTGTCTAGGTCCTCTGATATTCAACAGCATTGTCGTGACTGCTCTGTCTCTGATCTGCATGTCCTCCATCCAGCTTCAGCCTGTCTGTTGCTCTGTCGGGATTCAAACGCAATTTCTCACTCTTCACAGGAATTATTTTTGGAACTTTAAAAATACTCTATCCGTAACACGGTGTTCCTACGCAAGCTGCCTGCCTCTGGAGGATGACTTGGAGGAGGAAAGTGAGGCTACAACCTGCCCAACAAAGCTGATACAATGCTGCCTTTGTATCTGGCCCCTATTCATGCATGACTGTGGCATAAAAGAGCAGTCCCAAAGTAGTCCCACCCTTGGGTCTGGTCCAAGACCTGCCTGGAGGTGAGAAGGGGCTGCCTAAGGGAAGGATTCTTTACAAGAAACCTGTACTCTGCCTCCATTTTATGAGCAGCTAAAAGCTCTTGCTGGAAGATACAGAAGTTAATGTTGGGAGCTGCTGATGTTTGTTAGTTAAACTTGATAGTGGCTCCTGAGTAAGATAAATGGTGGCAGGGCATGATCTTTTCTCATCTTTGTTTTCTTTGGTCTTTAAATAGCTTCAGCCAAAGAAGTGAAGGTTAGGTCAGATGCTCAAGAAAGGTGTTTTTTCTTGTGAACCCACCAGTGGTCAGTGTGCCATCCTGGGAAAGCATCCCTGTTCCTGCTGGCCTGAAAGCCATACCATGCTTGGAAATCCTGCTGCCTCCAATCTGAATAACAGTGGAACGTATCTTGGTGGCCACGGGGAAGACCTAGAAACATCATTTCTCTCATCTTTCACAGCAACAGGCCAGGTTCAAGGACTACTTGTATGATTTCCTCTTCCCTTAATGTACTGAGTTTCTTTGTTAAGCAGCCAGTTACTTTGATTCCACAAATAGAAATTAATAATCTTGCTGTGCAAAAGGAAGATACAAGAATACTGATACTGATCCATTTCAGTGGCATCTTTTGGCTCTTGAGTGATTTTTTTGTTGTTGTTTGTTTTTTTGTTTCTTTTTCTGGGGCTATATATATGTGTGTGTGTGTGTGTATACATACATATATGCACAAATGCACATCTTGCAGGATACTGTTGTTCTGAGCAAGTTCATTGTTTTTGATATGTTAAGAGGTTGGGGTGAAAGAGACAGGAAATCAGCTTTCTACAACAGAGGCCAGAAGAGATATGTGCTGTTGGTGAGGTAGCAGTGACCAAAAACTAGTCTGAAGAAAGGGTGGATTACAGAAAAAATGTTTGCAGGCATTCACAGTTTCTGGGAAGAAGCACTGGTGCCACACAGGCTGTTGCAGTGTGGATCCAGTCGACATTTCTTTTGGGAGTGGGGTATACATAGGTCTTTTGAAGCAGAATTTCCTGGTTCAGAGGGTCTGAGAGTTGGGTCTTAGAATCCTCTCTGTAAAGCTGTGATAATTCAGGGGGTATGAGCCAAAATGGGCTCTGTGTGCAACCAACCTGCACTGACACTTTAATTTTGATTAATTTGGAGAGGGACATGCAAGTAAAATTTACTGTGAAATGAGATTACTGTCATGAGTTATGCTTGACTCCAACCAAAGAGTGCATGTGATATAGATGCTTATCAGCCTTTAAGAAATGTCATAATACTGGAGGAATATAAGATCATAATATACAGTTTAAGATTGTGGCCCCAATTGCACTCCCTTGTCTAGGAAGGCTACAGAAGTATCCACTTAACTTCAAGCTTACACTTACACTCTTTTCACTTCAGAGGGATTTAATCATGTGCTGGAATAATTTCCAGAACTAATACTCTCCAGATGTACAAAGGAGGAGAATCAAAAGTTTAAGACAAGCAGTTCTTTGCTGTATGTTGTTCATTAGTGTGGGTTGATTACTGATAAATATTTTAAACTAAGTTCATTAATACTATTTCAGGGGTAAATTTATTGTTTGTACCATGAGTGTGCAAACTCTACAAATCCGCCCTATACTTGCAAACTCAGAAAGAAGTGCTCTCATCTACTCACCTGATCAGTTTTGAACTGTCAACCAGCAGCTATGAAAACATCTCCACTTGCTCCATTGGCCATGCATTGGTGAGGGTGTTTGCCTCTTAAAATTCAAAGAACACACAGAAATTATATTTATTTGCCACTAGTACGGTTTGACCTGGCTTGTATGGGGTAAGGCTGATGTTATCAGCAATCAAACAGGAGTTTAAATAGGTGCCTGGAGCCCACCTCTGCTCCCACCTGACTGAAGGCTTCATCATCTGTGTGTCACCTGGAATCACTAATGCACAGCAATTAGATTTAATGAAGGGAAGTTGCTGATATCTTAGACATGCTGACAGCCCTTCTTTTATTTTTTTAGGATAATGGATCATGCAACCTGTTTTTTCATTGGAGCAATGTTGTGTTTTTATGATCTGCTTTTTATTTTTTTTTTTTAAGAGTTTAGTTCTTTAGGATCACGAGCTCATGTGCACTCAAAATTTGTTACAGGCTTCCTCAAGTTATTTTGTGTTGGTTTTCCACTTTCTGGGTTCGCAAAAATGGGTTTTTCCACCCTGATTTAGGAAATAGGAATTGCTCATCTACAGCAACTGTCACATATCTCCTTTCCGATAGAGTTGCTGTGGATCTGGTGGCCCCTTCATTCTTCTGCTTTCTGTTTGCTCTTTGTTTTGGTGGCTTATTCTGGGTGGATGGCACTTCCTTGCTTGTGTGCTTGCTGCTGAGGTGGCACCCACCACTGGGAGTCAATGGGAGAGCCTTTCACCCAGCAGCTGAGGTTCATTGCCGGGGTATGGACACCTTCTGGGAGAAGAGCATTTGGGGGTTGAACAAAGAATAACTTCCTAAATACAGCTTTTATATCTTACTTTGTTCATGATGGTATTTAAGAAGCCCTTCTCCACCCACTGTCTATTGTTCAATTGGATGCACAATTCTGGCAGGCTGCACGAATTGCTCACATCAGCTGTTAAGCTGTGCCACTTAATCTTATGTTTTATCACTAGGAGAAACATAATTATATTGGACATCTCCAGATGTTCCCACTTAAAAAAAAAATGGCATGCCTCTATTGTCTTTACAATCAGTGTTCTTCAGCTGCTGGGGCTGTTTTTTAGGGAACTACAAGGCTTTGCCAACAGAAAGTCTGGATTTTCAGAAAGTGAGAAGTTTGGTTATGGGTTGTTGCAATCAGATGGGCCAGCAAAAATATATTCCAGACTGAAAAGTCATTCCTCTACGTTATTGTCTAAAATGGGCAACACATTTATAAGCTACATATAAGTGTAAATCTTAAACAGCCCTGAGGAGCTGTATGATTTGATTGTCAGGTGACTACAGTAAATGAAATGTGAGGGAAAATGTGCATGCAGTCTCTTGTTGAAGACTAATTGGGCTTGAAATAGATGTTTTACTAATAGTTTGCATGTTTTAAATATATCCTCTGATCATTCTGTGTAAGAGCATATCAGTAACAACATGAGGCTAGAATTAGTAGGAAATTTAAAACCAAAACATTTGGGAGTGCAGATGCTTAGATTATACCCATTAAGCAACTTGGCCTAATTATTCTTATATGTACTATTCTTAGTATTATGTGTTTCTATCACTTCACCAGCTCAAAGCAGCAGTAGTAGGTTAATCTAAACAATGTATTAAATACAGCTGCATTTTGGTGAACTTCAGTGTAAACATAGAGATTTCTTTATTACTGCTTTGGAAGTCACTGAAAGTAATCCTCATTTGATCAAAGTGCACATCAGAGTCTTGAGATTCAGGGAAGCAAATCATATGCAAAGGTGAGTAAACATCTGTTTTCTGAAAATCCTTCTGTTTGCTTCATGATACATCTCATCAACTACTTTAATGGATGGGGATATACATGTATGTCTATATAAAGAGAAAGCACTTAAGCAGCAATCTTTAACTAGCTACTGGAATTTTAAATTACTACATTCAGATGTTATAAAGATAAGACAGATCCCACCCACATAGGGAAGTCACAGTGAACTCTGATTATTCATCTGTCCACTTACTGCGTTCAGGAAGGCAGTTGTGTTTCACAGCTTGAAAAAAGCTACTTTATTCATTAGGTAGAGTTGAAGAGTGAGACTTTTGAACAAAAAAAAACCCCAAAAATTGATTTGATGAAACAATTTTAGATTGATTTATTGTTTTATATTTACTTTCTTGACAAAAGAGACTGTTAATGTCAGGATTGAGAAAGAATTTCTTGCAGTTCTAGTCTGTAACTTAAGAAAAGTGAGTTACTGTAGTATACATGATGCCTCTCTCCAATCAGGTAAGTACACATACATGTAGACTGAGTATAAATGCTGGTGAAACAAGAGATTTCATATATTCATGCTTTGACATTAATAAATTGGAGAGAGCACTGGGATGTGGGTTCAAAATCAGTTATTACAGGTTGCATATAATCAAATAACACAAATTACAAAATACTTCTGTGATTGTTTATATACATAAAGTATTCTGCCTTATGGGTAATCCTAAAATTGCTCCCTGTATCTCACACTACTTAGGTACACAATGTTATTTTCTTTATTTTAGTATTTAAGATCCTCAAAATTATCTTTGGATAGTTATGGGATCTATTATAGTTAAATTCCAGAACTTTTTAAATTAAAAGTTTATTTAGAGGAAGCTGTGTAGAAGTAGGCCTAGAGCTGGAATTTCAGAAGTTGTTTCTGGTGTTTTTGTAAAAAAAAAACCCCACAGTTAAAAAAGCCAAAGTGCAAACCCACTTGATGCTGAGCTCCTCCAGAAAGTGATAACCTCTCTGTCAACCATGAATTAGAGCAATCTTAAAATGTATACTACAAACGTTTCTAGTTTACCTTGGGGATCAGATTAAGCTAGACTACAAATATTTGTAGTCCATTACAAATGTTTGGGGAGAGTTCAGACTTGTTTTTTTAAATAGCTTTAGTTAATTGGCAGTCAATTAACTTGAGATTTTAAAAAAAAAAAAAATTACCAGGGAGTGAACAGGGACAGTTCTAGAGGAAAATTACTTCAGCATGAAGACATGCACAAATAAAGTCTCGAAGACATTATCTGCAGAAAAGGAAAACTTCAGAAAAACTTCCCCTGGATAGTAAGTTGTGCTTGGTATCTTGTAAGTGCCCTAGCGTCCCATCAGGATATGTGTTTCACAAATGTAAGGTCAAAGCCTGTGTTCTCAGTGGGGTCTGGCTGTGGGGCTGCAGAGAAGAGGTGCTGGGAGCTCTGTGCTGGCCCCACATGTGTGTGTGGATGCAGGTGCAGGGGAGATGGCAGCCCTTCCTGGGGAGTCAGACACTCGGCCTTGAGCAAAACTGTGTCAGAGACCAGCAGACTTTACCCCTGAGAAGAGATTTAGCTTTATTTGGCCCATAGAAACAGGAAGCCTAAGGATGATTTTCTCCAGGTCGCTTCTCTGAAACTCACTTTTTCCTTGGCTGTGCAGCATAGGAGACCAGCCACATCTAGAAACCGTGTCCACCAGCTCCTCCCTTTCCCATCTTTCTAATAACGTTGGAAGAGAAGTTACTGTACCACAATAGTTTTGTTTGGAAGTATTTTTTTCAAGCTAATAATCCAATTCTTTCCCATATAGTTAACTGCTTTGAGAGGTTTTGTCTAACCATGTAAACAGTTCTGGTTTAAAAAAAAAAAGGTTGCAATTTATTCTTTTGCATTGTAATTACAGAATTAAGTTAATGACAGTAATATATAATGTGGATAAGATTAAAATCTTGTGTTGCCTTTGAGTGAGTTTAGCTACACCACTAACAGAATGGGTTATGTACTTTAGCATACAAAGAAGAAGATAACCTGAATTGGTGTAACTGTATTTTTTCAGTAAAAAAATTTTGTAAGTTGAACCTAGCACAAGGAAGCTACATAGACCCCACTGCACTTGACCTTGAAATTTCAATATATATTCTCATGTTATAAGAAATTAAGCTAGAGAAAAAGGTCTAAATGTCAGCAAGGGACTTTAACAAATGAAACCATACAAAAAATTTGTTGCTGTGTTATTTCATGGTTGGGACATTACTCTTCTTCCTGACTTGCTGTCAGCTGGCCTGATATACTTTTGTTCTGATTAATTGTGGTACCCTTTTGGATCAGACAGGCAGTGCTGGTGGAGGCTTATGAGGATGTGTGGCAAAGAAAATTCGCAGTTGCTGTCTGAACTTTTAGGAGAAGAGGTTGTATGGTGTACAATGGAGAAAAACTAATCTTACCAAGGCTGCTGCTAACTGATTTGGCAGGAAATATTTTTTAGTCTGTTAGGGGATATGGCTGTGCTGGTTTCCTGTTGCAGTGCTCTGAGGACTGGATGAGAAATATCTGCAAGGAGTGATGGGAAATGTAGGAAATGTTTTGAATTGTCTGCAGTATCCTGAACATAAGTGGAACTCTTCAAAGTTTAAGGTTTGGGGGGAACTTTTTTAAAAAATCCAGGGCTGCTTCATAGTGTCAGTAAACACCCTTTAATACCTTTTGGTTGCTTTCTCCATGCATAGAAGAGGTGTTGAAGAGGTGCAGAAGAGGTGTCATCTCTGGTTTTCATTAATTTTTTGTTTTCTCATTCTGCTTGATTTAAGGTCCATGGCTAAGCTGTTTCCAGCATCCATGGGCACAAGTCTCTCAGAAGTCTAGAGGCTTTTTTTATTCCACTTTACTTAAGTCCTCAGCAGTTAAGTAACACTGCAGTAGGTAGTGTGGGAACATTGATCACTGTAAAGTTTGTTCTTTCATCTCAGTGGGAGAACTGTGTTGCGGTCCTAAACCACTCCCAAGAGCCTGACCCTTAGGACAGAACTCAGACCAGCCTAGCTGTGTGTATATGTGATTTATGGGGGAGTCCTTGTCCTTATTAATTATTGATAGTTTAATTATCATGTTACAGTTGCTATTTGTCCTGTGGACCCCATAAAGTTTGTGGGCAGTCTTGCATGGTTTGCCAGCTTTCACCACCTTTACAAATGCTCTGATGGGACTTAAAATCTTTGATTTTATTGTAGGAATGCATTCTTATGGCAAGTGGCAGAAGGACATTTGGAAAGTGGGTTGCAGTTTGACATCCCTACCACTAACTAAGCTGCTAGATCATTATCACTTGTCTTCTGCAACAATTTCTTCTTCCTATGGCTCAGTCAGAGAGCAAGGTCTGTCTTTGGGTTTAGTCAAGAAGAATTAAGGGGGATCTGGGCTACATGCTCCCTGCTGTGAAGACGCATCCTACACAAAGCAAATGATCCATTAGACAAAGGAATAGCTCAGGGCACCCTTTGCCTTACAGCCTGGCTGAAGCATCCTGAATTGGCCACTAAAATATTTTTGTTTGTTTTTATAATCTAATTTAAAAAAATTAACAATAGCTAATATCTCCAGTGCCTTGGGGATTCTGATATAAAAATATTAATTTTGAAAAGTGAAAAATAAGCAAGACTTTAGCCCATTTGTTGAATGAGGCTGTACACTCAGTAAAACATCACTGCCCATTCCTCTGCTCAGGTTTCTAACTGTACATGTCAAGCATGATGGATACATTCTTTCTTCAGCCTCCTCCAGCCTCCAGGGAGTTGTACAGTCCAGCCCTGTAGAGTCAAGTCAGTGGAAAGAGTTCAGCTTAAACTGGAGTGAAAAGATTGTTTTGCTCCTTCTGTTAGCTTTTCCAGAACATGGTTATAGTGTGTGTCTCTTTGCCAAGTTACGGGCACTGGTGCTAACTCTGGCACTTCGGTAAAATAAATCAGCTCATTTTATTCAGTTAAAAACATTCCGTTTTCTTCATAATGACACAAGTACATAAACCCTTCCATGAATGGGTAGCTATTAATGGATACAGTTCTGCCTATTTTGGAAAAAAAAAAGAGAGAATCACAGAATTAACTAGGTTGAAAAGACCTTTGAGTCCAACCTATGACCTAACACCACTGTGTCAACCAGACCATGGCACTAAGTGCCACATCCAGTCATTTCTTAAACACCTCCAGGGACGATGACTCCACCACCTCCCCGGGCAGTCCACTGGGTAAAGGCTTTCTGTATTCTTGCAAGATGGGATCACAGACAATGTTAAGTTGGGCCAAACCACTGAAATAAATTATTGTGATTAAGATGGGGATGGAAAAAGTGTAAATATCAGTGTGGGGAAATGTGATGCATCAAAATGAGTTACATAAAAACAAATATTTAACAAAAAGAGTGGGAGGTGTCACTGTTCAAAAGCATCTCTAAGTCATCACACACAATGAAAATTTGGAGGAACTATTTGTTGTATTGTCATGAAAAACATTCGGGCTGTTTACAAATATCAGTGGGAAATCACAGGTTTTGTACCTGGTAAACTAGGTGGTAAATCTTTGCAAATTCATGTGTAGGAATAGCTTTTTTCTGCCTTTTTTTCTTTTTTTTTTTTTTTTTACTAGATAATGGCTTAAAGTAACTTGTGCAACACCACAGACACTGACTGCAGTGGGGCAAACGTGCAAGCTGTAAGATAGCATCCCTCTCTGTGTGGCAGGGAGCAAAAAAGCCTTGGTGGAAAAAGGAGTGTTTAGAAGATATATTGAATATTTTAGGGAGAGTATTTTAAGATCAGGAGTGTGATTGGTGAAAAAAAGAGGAGGTAATGTGAGCAAAGCAAAAACCAAATAAGATGTGTATGAAGAAAATCTATTTTTATGAATAACGTAGGTAAGATGTGGGAATTAGAAAGGCTACAAGGTCACAGAAATCACATTTGGAAAGAGGCATAAATGGGAGCATATGCTATGTTAGCAGTGGAGGCGGGGAAGGGTAGATTTTAGGCATAAATGAATGAGCAGTAAAAATAAGACATAGGTAAGGATGTGTGGAGGAACTGCAACTTCAGTGGCTAAGGAGGTTGGAAACCGCTTTCCTGGGAAAAGATGAGGAGGTGAAAAGCGGGTATCTGCATTCCTCTGGAGCAGGAGCACCTTGGTCTGACTCTGGGGGAGGATGTGCTCATGCTCTCCAAGCTGTGCCTCCTCTTGAGAGATGCAAGACTTGTTTCCTCAGGCTGTTGGGCCAGCTCTTCCTGTGCTTTGTGGAAGGGAATGGCAGGGAAGAGAAAGAAAAGCAAAATATTTTCTCCCTCTATATAACAGATATTCACTGTTGGATTATGTGTAACATAACACAAGGTAACGTAGATATCTGAAATACCTTCAAATTCATTAGATAAAACACAAAAGAAACATAAAACATTTGCCATGTACATTCCAGAAGAACTTGTAACACTGTTTTCTTGCTTAGATCATTCTGGCTTTTCTGTATTGTGCTGAGAACAGACTGCTCTGCCTTTTAGCGGGAGGGAGAACTGCAGTGAAGCCAGCCATGGTTTGCTCTTGGTTGCTCATGCAGATGCACGAGGGTAAATGTGCTCGGTTTTTGATGCCAGGTGTGTTGACATTGAATCCCAGCACCAGTTAGGAAGTTTCTGCTTGGTAGTGACTTGAAGCTGCAGAGCCTGAAAATATTTCCTTTGACACAGAAAAGTATCTGAAGTCTTATTTAATAATTTTCTTTCTAACAGAAAGATTTTATTACACTAGCTGAAATACAATCAGTCAGATTAGAACTGGCACAGTGTCCAGAAGATATTTATTCTCTGAAGATATTTGTCATTAGCACCAAGAGTCATTTGGATTCTCCATTGGATCATACAATGGGCTACTGAACATTAGTTTCAGCACTGTAGTAATAATAGAGAAATAACTGCTTAAACCACAATTAGGTGGGAATGTAATGCTCCCTTCATGAAAAATTTAGTCATTAATTTTATGCTGATATCTTTTTAACATTGTTAAACTGTACACTGGAGACAGTGGTCCCATAAAACACATTTTTCCTATAGGAGCTGTATGACTTAGATATCTGCAGCCCAGTATGCATTAGAAAGAGTAATGAAAATGTTAAGATGACAAATGTTATAATTAGGTGTGCAAAGAGCATTGGCAGGCGAACACCAACTAACAGCGTATATGTGTTCGTGTGTGTATGTGTACATTTATAACACATATTCCTTGTTTATTTGCTGGGTTGCACAAAGCCTCTAAAGTCTAATTAGGAGATTTTCTAATGTAATTTTATAATCTCTTCAAGTATGTACTAGTGTGTCATGGTGAACTGGGGCCTGCATACAGACATGCATTTCTTCTTTACACAACATATTTAGCCAGAAGAAAACAGCTGTGTTGCATTTCACAGGGCAGAACTGAAATTGTTCTACAATGTAGATAATTTTGATGGAATTCAATTAATGTTTTTTTATCTGACTGAATGTAGTCCTACATAAGTCTTATTTGGAAAGAACACTTTTAGTTCACTTTTGGTCCATCTAAATAAAACAGGCAGAGATACACATCTGCATTGTCCTGAGTTCAAAAGAGCACTGACAGATGACATCTAGGATTTTTAAAGCTCTCAATTGGATTTCACTGATGTCATCAGGTGTCAGGTTTTCTATTAGGTATGGTGGGTTTGGTTTATTTTTTCTGTTGCCAGTCCCTGTCTTTCCTTTCTTTTAAGTGAAATGGTTATGCAAAAGCCCTCTTCAAGGTCAGCAGCCTACAAGGCTTCAGATGTATTCACTTAAATGATGACAGGAAAAAAAACCCCAAGAAACATCTATCGGGATATTAAAAAAGAGAAGACCACAGTACAGCCAGTCCTTAGAGAAGTAACTCTAGGCTCTAAATGGATCAATCAGCAAATAACTTTACACTGAGTGATGGAGTTGTCAAAACTGTTCTTGCAGTACCTCAAAAGTCTTGTTGAAACTGTGGGCATTGCAGACTGTAGCTTAGAAAATTGGTCTCTTTTTCAGAAGTGTTTTTGCAAAGTAGTATTTACACTGCCCTGTGATCTGGACACCACAAATGTCTCATCTGAGAGGACTTTGCTTTTCTTCTGAGTCTCACTCATGCTTGGTCCAGACGTGGGTCACTCCACAACACTTACTTGATTGAAAGGAACCCCTTCTTTCCCCTGTCCCAGGCAGTGACATGAGGCGATACAGAATAACCTCGCCATGGCCACTCCTGGCTACTGCAAAAATCACCCCATCCTGTCCAGAACCTAGACAGGAGTCTAAACACAAATATTAGAAGGTGATCCCAAGCCTGCATGTCCATATGGATTCATGCATGGTAATTTCCTTGCCCTTGCTGGACTACAGGATGTGAAGAAACCAAAGTACAATAAAGCAGGGACCTGATGGAGGGAGTTATCAAGTCCATGCTTGTATTTCTTCTGGTTGATTGATACTGGCTTTCTGGTTCTCACTGAGCTGTTAGAAGCTGAGCCAGGTCTGAAATAGCACAGAAGTGCTTGCAGTGTTTTCTGGTGCTTGCTCTGTGGTTGAAATGGTGATTGAGAAGAAGGTGGGAGGCTCTTTGGTTTGGTCTGGGCTCCAAATAATTTCCATGCCTAAAATCCATTACATCCAGTAACCAAAGGTTTGTACAAAGCCTACCAGTTGGCCTTTGACGCTTTCTTTTCAAGTCTGGCTGATGTGCTGTTGCCAGCACTTGGATTACACATATTGGCTAAAAGCATTGCAGTGCAGTAAAACATGGAGTAAAACTTCTGTAAGAGCTGATTGCACTACAAAAGACACTGAATCATGTCAGATATTTAGAGCAGCACTAATATACTGCCATTGGAAATCTTGGATTGAATCGATTTTGAGCTCTGGAATGCCACATGAGAGTGATTTGTGTTTGGAATTGTAGATTTTACAAGAGGGCTCGAAGTAGTGACCCACTAAATATGTCACTCTGGTTTTGGGTGGTAAAATTCATAATTTGGATGCTGGTGTTAGAAATACTGTTGAATAAGAAAAGCCTTGTTGTTCTAATAACTATTCTCTCTCTCTCTTGCTCTGTTTTGTGTAAGAATATTTGCCTACAGGCTTTCCCAGTTTTCTTTGCCTTCCTTCTTCTACAGATTTACAAAATACTGCATGCATTCCTGCAGGCTGCTTTGTATTTTTTTCCACAATTCCCTGTTCAGCAGCAAGGGCTATTCATGGCCTGAATGTCAGATGGATGTGCACACACAGTTTACCTACGAGCAAAGAGCAAGGGAGTGCTTTTGTGGAGCAACACATGCATGCATAGGCTTAATATGTGGGAGAGTTTATATAAATCTCATTTACAGCATTATTTACATGGCAGCAAGTGATAGCTGGGAAACCTGCAACAGCAATGCTTGACACCAGCTATGCAAAATATGCTAATTGTTAAAATAAATATCACTGAGGAAAAAGCTTCAATAATCAAAAGAAAAAAATACCAATTACACAGTAGTTATTCCAGAGTGTAAATGTAGATAATGTGACAATGTGGAGGTTTTGACCCCTTACTAGAAGGAAGACACTGAGAGTGCCCAAAGAAGGGCAGCAAAGCTAGTGAGGGGTCTGGAGCACTGCTCTTAGGAGCAGCTCAGGGAGCTGGGGTTGTTTAGCCTGAAGAAAAGGAGAACCTTATCACTCTCTACAGCTACCTGAAATGAGATTCACCTTGCAGCAGGGGAAGTTTAGACTGGATATTAGGAAAGATTTCTTCATGGAAAGAGTTGTCAAGCATTGGAATAGGTGGCCCAGTGAAGTGAACTTCCCTGGAGATATTTAAAGGACATGTACATGTGGAGCTCAGGGACATATTTTAGTGGTGTCAGCAGTGCTGACTTAAAGTTGGACTCAGTGATATTACATCTCATTTAGGTCTTTTCCAACATAAATAATTCTGTGCTTCTGTATAGCACTAACAGAAGTTGTTGCACAGCCCAAGCCAGTTGGGGCTGAAGGTGACCACTCAGGGGTCCTGCAGCTGCACCTGTTGTGGCTTTTCTCTCTGCTGGGCTCCATGAACGCGTGTCCAAGGCAGCCAGCTTCTGTCCCAAGGCAGCCAGCCTGGCTCTGCCACACACCTGCTGGCTCCAGTGGGCTTGGGAGGGAAGGGGGAAGTTTGGGAGGCCCCATGGGAAGAACCTGCATGCAGGATCTGTGGGAAAATGCAGTGTTGAGGGCAGTGCAGCAGCAGGAGTGACCGATTGCACCAGACTGAACAACTGTGGGCAGTGGGAGGAGGGGCTGCTGGGCCTGATTAGCAGCGAGGCTCGTTCACCCACCTGCAGCACAGTCCTCCGTCATGCAGCTGCCTAGGTCTAGGCTAACATGGATGGCTGTGTTACACTGTTCCCTCAGCCCTTAGAAACCTCTGGGATCAGCCTTCTTTCCACTATGGAGGCTTTGCCTAGTGGCTGCCCAAGCGAGGGTAAACTTTAAAATTCACACAGGAAAGAAAATCAAGACTTTTGAGCTGGTGAGCAGAAATAAAAAAAGAAAAAAAACAGAACTGCAGACTACCCTGGCCATAAAAGTACATCCTAAAACCTCACTGTTTGTGCAAGAAAGGGCTGACTCAAGTACTTATCACTGCTGAATCTTTTTTAACATAGCTTTAAGTTTGACAGACCTTGTGGTTAATTGATTTAGACCTCGAGGAAGACCTCAATTTAGACTTTGGTTTTTTCCTATTTCATACATCTTAGCCTAGAGATGAAGCCTGCTTCTTTCAGAGTCCTTAATTCATTTGCTCAGCTCCTGAAAGACAGTAAAATGTGCCGTAGAAACTGAATTTGCAAATGAGTTCACTTGGCAGAGCAAATATAAAAAAGCCTTGCAGGTGTGCAAATGCTCACAGCTGATGCTGGACTGCTGCCATATTTCCTGGCACTGAGGTAACGCACAGCTGTGTTTCCTGGCCTGTCCCTAAACCAAGAGTTTAGGTTGTCTTGAGAGGGGGAAAGCAGAAGGCAGGGTTTAACATTTGTAGAGCTGTGCCCCCTTCATCCAGGGCTCACCTCCACTTGCTGCAGGAGATGCCCTCAAAATACCAGTGGCACCCTGTCAGCACAGCTGTAAACAGCTATTTCCAGTGGGCAACATGACAGTTTATTTATTAGATGTTGTGCAAGCTTTAGCAGGTGGTGAACAGGCTCCAGCACTGACTGTGTCAGGCACAGGACAAGGAGATTCACAAGGCTTAGTGTGTCTTTCTGAGTAGGTTCGTGTAAAAGTCCAGTGTGGCAGGTGGGAGGGAGAGTGTAGAAGGTGTCTGGGATTGCTGTTTGGCATCTGTGAGAAGCTGCCATGTCTGGGTCAGACAGTGTCCTGTCAAAAAATCTGTGGAGGAGGAACAACTGATGTTCCTCCATGATCTGTTTATCCCTTTCCAGAATCAAAGGAAAGTAAGGCTGAAAGAGATTGTGTACTGCAGAGGTTCCCAACACCTCAGCTGCTTTGTGGAGCCACTAGCTGTTGCAGTAGCTCTTCCTGATCCCAGACCATAGAGCTGCTTTGAAATTGGAAGGGGGGGGAAAGGGAGGGGAGTGGGGAGGTAGGGTTGTGGGGTGTGTCACAATCTGGGGACACCATCTTCTGCTGCCTTTAATTCCCTCTTAAAAACCTTGAGTGATGCAGATTTTCTAGCCTTCCTCTCCTGATGCCTCTCCTTCCTCATCACCAGAAAGTTTTCTTTTTGATGGAATGTGGAGATGTGCCCAGAGGCAAGAGGATGCCTGGCTGTGAGACCTGTGGAGGTGGTTCCTGGGAAGATGTCTAGGATTCTGAGCAGGCAATAGGAGGCTGAGAAACTGCAAGTGGCTGTGGGAATCCCTATGCAGTGTCAAATTTATTTGCAATGAGCTGGTTACATTGCTGGTGCTGCTGCTATGACCATTATGCTCCATCTGCTCCACCCTGCCTCCTTGTTGATCTCCTTATCTGTGTCTGGCTTCAACAGCGGCAGAGGGAGAGGCAGAAATCCTCTCTCTGGGACCTCAGTCTGATGGTGAGTGCAGGTGATTGCTGCTGCAGTCCATACACTGTCAGCCTTGCATACCCAACCCATGATCATGCTGTGGTCTCTGTACCCCAGTTTGCTATCTGCAAAACAAAGGTAGCCCTGTCCTGAGTGATTGGAGTTTTGCTAGGCTAAGTGTGCAGACCTTCCAAGCCAGTGGGTAATCAGTAGCCTCGTAAGAGGTGGAGTGTGGCTGCCAGAGGAAAGGCAATGGCTCTTTGGCTGCTAAAACCATCAGTGCAGTGGCATCTAGTGCACACTGGGCTGAATTACAGATGTCCAGCAGCCCCCCAGCTGAGCTGGGTGTCACTGAGGAAGGACTGCAGGCTGCCTTTTGGGGAATCTCTGGTGCTGGGAGCCTATCTATTCCTCTCCTTCTCTGTTTTCCTGAGTGGAGCAGGGGATCTCAAGTTTTAGGGCAGCTCAGAGTGCCACAAGCTGCTGCTGACTTTTGCTCATGAGCACTCAGTCATCCAAATGCAAGATTTTGGTGTAGGGGGAAAAAAAAAGGGATAAACTAGTTTAGTCATGTACAGAGGAGAGTGGATATGGTCAGTGTTCCTGGTGGCAGGAGCTGCTGATGGGCCAAAGAAGTGGTAGATGTTTTAAGTGACAGGGGATAAGTGTCCAGGCACCCAGAATCTTGTCACAGCAACAGCCTGTGCTTATCTCTGTTGCTCCTTGAACTGAAATGTGCTGGGTACCAAACGTGCATTTCACAGAGTCTGGCCACAAAAGCCACTGCAATGCCACATTCTGCTCTTTTTTTTCCACATATAAGAGACAAAATCAGCACGTAAAATGGCAAAGGCAAATAACTGAGCAGTCCTGGGTCAGCACTCTTGACCAAGGGGAGACTAAAAAGGACAATGGTGCAAATAAGAAATCTGAGGAGTTTCTATTAGGTGTAAGTGAAAGTCTACTTCCATTTGGTGTTTTGGGTCTTTCATGGTGAAGTAATCCTGATGGGTGTCACCATGTGCTTATTTGTGTAGGGACCTTGTGTGCTTGTTTTGAGCACCAAAAACGTACATGCATACACGTGTTGTGTGTACGCTGTGTTGCATTTTCATAGCAAAGAACAGGTTGTACCTTACTAATACTGACAACTGTTTTGTTGTTGGAAAGTTTTTCCTATATAAAATATATGTAAATGTTCTAGATAAACATAGAAGTTTGAAAGAAATAGTTTACCATAGAATAAATATACTTTTATCAATGGAACACTTAATTTTACTCTTACTGAAGTCAGTGATAATCCTTCCATTGTAGTGGTTGGAGCAAGACTGACCCTAGAAACCTTCCGTTTCCAAATGATCTCTCATAAATGACAATAGGTCAAGAAAATCCTCTTATGAAAGTACTGGAAACTCTTGGATTTTGCCCTAAAGAAGTGGGAGTCAAAGTTCCCTCCTAGCAGCATCGAAAATCAACTATGTCCTTAGTAATTTTCTTTTCCTGTGTATTAGCACATATGTACAGCTTGTAGGTATTGGATGAAGCCTTCAAATCCCATTGATTCTCAGTCTGAAGACTCAAGATTCTTAAGCATGCAAATCAGAGCTGCCTAACACTGAAGAGGAAGGGAATAATAAGTTTGTCAAAACTTTAGCTTCATGTGTCACAAAAGGGTACATTAATTCTATTAGAATAATCTGCTAGATAGTTTTATTTTAGAAATTTAATGCATTATTTACTCTCCATGATGAGACTTGTCCAAATGTCTCTTAATTTTTAAAATACTGCTTTATCTACCAAGCTACTAAACATTTCTGACCCTTTCACACTGTTCCTGCAGATCTGTTTTTCAACCATCCTGATGTACGTGACCTTCCTTCCTTTCTGACAGGAGTAAAGAACGTGGATCCCAAGCTGAATGTTGCTTTAAAAGTGTTATTTCCCTGGGCTGTAATATCTAGTTAAGAATCTATTTTCTCAAGACGGAGAATGCCCTAAAGAATATTATGCACATCTTCTTCTGTTGTCTGTACACATCTCATTGATCTGATCACGGATGATCCATGGGAGAATTTCTTCTGGATGGAGTGGGGATGTGGGGGCTGCTTTTGGGGAAGTGCCTCTTCATCCGGGCTGGGTAAGTTGAACTTGAAAGTATGCTTCGCTTCTGGAAGCAGAGGAGATAAGACCCAGTTTATTTTCTTTCTTTGTCTTTGTATTAAAGGATTATTTTTTAAAAAGTGGATTTTATAGTAAATGATGGATTTCTTTTGAATTTCTTTATAATCCCTTTGGCTATCATCAGATTGGGTGTTGCAATAGCAATGCTGTAAGTATTTATTTATAAGATGGAAAAATATTTGATGATACTAGCAGCACAGTTGATTATCTGGTAGAAACAAATTTTAAAACTTACAATGGTTGTGAATTGAATTTTTTTTTAAAGCTCTGCTTGAGATCAAAGGTAAAATCCTTCAATTTCTCAGATAGAAAAAGCAGTGCTGCAAGAAGAGTGCAGTTATCAATAGCTCCTGGAGAAATTGTTTTCAGAGTCTGCACAACTCTATAGTTATCTTTTCTATCTGAAGCCTGTACTGGAAGCATCTGCAGCTGCCTGTACATTGCTTTTGACTGCAGTTAGCTAGGATGAAAAAATTTAATGGTGCCAGGTGCTAAATTTGTTATATGCAAGGCTTTTTCTGCTGCCTCCAGGTGTAAACACCAGTTCCTGCACACATTCTGCGCCTCCTTTCTACATCTTTTGTCTACCACAGCCATATTTTTTCTTACTAAGTAAGTAAGATGAAGTAAGTTTTCATCATTAAAAAAACCTAACCAATATGCTTTTCTTAATAATAACCCATTTGTCATTTCAACAAGGAAGAAGTTCAGTCGTGGGCATTTTTTATTCCATCTGCCTCAGCCACTGGTGAACCTGAGAAGGGCAGATGTCAGCTAGGGCTGCAGTGTGCCCTGCACCAGCAGGGGTGAGGTCAGGGAGAGCATAAGCGGAAGGTGCTTGCTGAGCTGTGAAAATGGGACCTAACAGAAGAGGCCACATGTCAGCGGAATCTCAGAGAGCTGGGAAAGGACCCCCTCTGGGATAGTAAAAATGCAGCTATTTTACATTGTCTTTCTAAATGTGCATTGCCTGATGACTTCTAGGTTTCCTTTTACATGCCTTCTTACTTGGCTATTTTAATCACTTTTCCTAGTCCTCTTTTTCATTTTGTAAAGGCATTGTAGATATTAGGGTAGATGAAATGGCTGTTTAAGTAGCATCTGAAAAAAAAAGAAAAGGTGTCAGACAGAAGTGCTCAGAAAGAACATTTCTCTGACTTCTGTGAAATTAATCTTCTGTGTGTGGAAAATTAGGATTTGAACTGTAAGGAGATTGCAGATTACAGTGCTGTCTGTTTATACAATGCAATGAGAGTCCAAATCAAAGTCTACTAAAATATAGACAGATGAGATGTGTTACAGTTATGAGAAAATTTCATATGAAGAACTGAATTCTCTGTTAGCATAATCTGATGGTTCTTCACTGTTGTTGGATGAGTAATGTCATTTATGCTCTCTGTTATTTGATCCATAACTGATATGATTGTCCCCTGGCTTTTTTGTTTATGAAAACTTGGAAAAAGTCTTTCAGCATTGATGAAGTGACAGCAACGTGGTAACAATACAAAGGAGTGGAAAGACAGTGGGTTTGAACAGACTATTTTGGCACTAATGAGGACAGAGGCAGAGGTCAAGAGCCAGAAGAGTAGCACTGAGCAGAGGAATTGTCTGTTCTTGAGGAGTGCTCAAGAGATGTGCAGCTGAGATGGTTCCTGGTCACCACCAGAGCAACATAAAGCAGAAGCAGAGTGAAGAGTCCAGACAGAAATACACTGTAGCTGCTGTGTGGTTTGGATTGAATTAAGAACAGAGCAGGCATCGCTAGCCTGAGCTTAGCTGACCTATGAAACACTGTGAGAGCAAAGAGCATCGCAGCTTGACGCAGCAGTTATTTAGGTAGGAGCATAGGGCAAGACAGAAGCACAGTTCATGCAGTTCTCCTGTTCATTAAGCCAGCAGTGTATTGTTCATAGTGTGGCCTTGAAAGCAAGGTTCAGCTGCTGTGCCACAGTGAGGAAACCACAGAGCCCTAACATGTGGTGGCACAACAGGAGTTCTGCTAGGGATGTGCCCGGTGCCTGATGGCTGCGCTGTTTCCTGTGGTCTGTCTCTTTGTTGCTTACTTGACTGATGGTACCTGCCAAGGGCAACACACCTACAATTATTATAGCTTTTGGTGTGCCTCGTGACAGCCTGCTATGATTCTCGGGACCAATGTGTCCAGTCAGTTAGGACTAATCTTCTTCCAGAAGCCCAGGGTGTTCCTTTTCTAGTTCATCTTGACTTCACTGTCCTCATGCCAGGCATTGTATCCCTGCTGTTTTCTGGAAATCAAGTAACTTGCAGCTCCATGGCTCATAGGTAGGGCTGTGCTACCGCTGAAAACAGAACTGTTTGCAGTCTCTGCAAAATAGTGGGAGGACACCATGACACCTTTATAAGGCTTCTTCCTATTCTCCTTTCCCCCTAATTTTCCGTTTCTTTTTCTCTCCTGCTAAACCTGTTAAGAAATGTTGGTGGACTGAAAACAACCAGGGCTGCCTTTTTTCTTTCTTTTTTTCTTTTGCCTTACTAACTTTTCTTTATGTGCTGGGATAATTGTGCCCAAATTGCTAAATATAAAATATCATGCATTGCATGTGTTTTGGCATGTATATAGTGCTAACTTCTATGTAATATGGAAGGACAGCAAGTGTTTTTTCAGAATTCAACTGAAACAAATCCTAGTTTGCCTACAGCTGGTCAGGGTTTCCTTCAACCTGTGCTAGAATGCTTTTGGTCCGCGTGTTGCAAATTACTACCACCTGGTAGTCTGTATTCAATATATTTGGCCAACTCCTATTGTATTTGAGAAAAATGAGTTTTACTTTCTAAATTCAAATGAACATACAGTGTTTTTCCCCTACACTGAAAATTTTGTTTCTCATGTAAAGTGGTATATGCTGTTTATTTTTTAAATTTCAGTAGAAGTCAGAGCCCTCCCCCATGCTTGCCTTCATGCCTACAGCAGGCATTTCTGCAGTGGTGACTAGTGTATGTTGCTTTGGCTGCAAGGTCCTGAAAAGGAGGGTCTCTTGCGTGGTTTCTTGAGGGTTTTTTCCTCATTTTCTTTTCTTCTGGCTGGTATGAATGCCTGAACACAATCTGGCTCATCATCAGGATATTTTATCTTAGTGTTGACAAATGCCATCTTCTGTGCTATTGCAAAATTTTTCTTTTGGGGTTGCAGTAAGCAAATCCAACTGTCTCAGTGAGTAGATGAGGCTGCAAAGTTGCAAGTGTCAAAGCTGCTGTAGATGCAGTGAAGACTGGCGGGGTAGTGGGTCCCTTTTCATTGCACACCTGTACAACACAGCCATGGAAATAAATGCAGCAGGCATTTTTTGAAACTCTTTCTGAATAGTGGCAATGTGTCTTGGCCTTGAATCTCAGTACCTCAGATAGTCTGGGCTTTAGAAACTTTACAGCAGATATGTTTCAAAGGCAATAAAACCTGGTGTAATGCTAAACTAGAAGTAGGGAGGTTATTTGTGAAAAGCAGCTGTTTCAAGGAGAAACAGAAGCAAAGAAGAGGAGCCAGGGTTTTGCATGAGAATAAATGTGATAAAATTTTGGTCTGAGAAGACTTGGTGCCTGTGCTTCCCTGCTGTTACTGTGTTTTAGTTAGTCAGAAAATAAATGACCAGTGACAAATGCTTGCTCTGTGTAGTTGCTTGAACAGTGGCATGTTTTAGGGTTGCTCAATAGTTGTGTTCTGAAAATGAGAGCAGCTAACAGACTGAAACAGATATCTGCTCTCCTACAAGTAACAGAGGTCAGGACACACAGCCCAGGCCCCTCCTGCCCACCCACCTCTTCCCTTTCTTAAGCAAAATCACTCTGGGCTTGCTGTGACCATGAGTTGGCCAAAAGGAAATCTTCTCACCTGATTTCCTTTTAGGAAAAGGTGTGTTACTGCCTGGCAAGCCATCACAGGCAGGAATGCTCCTGTTTCTCCACGCACAAGCCTGCCTGCCTGCCCTCTAGCTGCCCGTGGGGACCCCTGGTGCCCCTGGGCAGCAGCTGTACCCTCCCTTCCATGGAGCAATAGCCCAGAGAAATACAAGCCTGGCAGTTCAAGGTGCATGTGGAGCTTCTGTTCAGCACTGACCTGCCTCCCACCATCTTTGGTTTGGATCCAAGCCCAGCTAGTTTTCTCTACACAGCAGAAAATAATTCATGGATGAATAGTTAGTGGTCCCTTGGCTGTGAGTCAGGACACTGTGCCCAAGCACTGGTAGCATTGTCTGGTGATGAATCTACAAACCTGCTGTTGGGGACAAGGAGGGAAAACTGGGGTGAATCTTTAATGAAAGGTTAATGGGAGTGCTGCGTCATGTGAAGCTGTTTACTTCTCATCATTAATGCTCTGCCTGAAGTAGATGGTCGGAGTTTAGCACTTGACTTTGTGGATGCCTTCAGCCTCATCTGCTCAGGTCAACTTTCTAGTGAGCTTCTCAGAGAAGGTGGAAGCAGAGGATTTCAGCAGGAATTTCTGAGAGGCTAAGCTGGGCGCAAATGAAAAGCAGGCCACCCGTTGCCTCCCATGAAAGTGTTGACCCAGTCATCTCTTCCCATTGTGAAAGCATATGACACAAACCTTCCAGTCTTCCAAATTTTTTCAATCTCTGTTAGATTCCTCTTCTTAATAATAGCATAGGAAATTCAAACTATCTCTGGACAATTGCAGCAATTCTTGGATGTTGAAAATTTAATATCTGATCCTGCTATTTGTGGTATGATATTGATGGTATATACCCACAGGTGTATTTCTGCCATGTATTATTGCTTAATTATAACAGTTATGAATCAGTCAAAAGAAGCAGCAGAATGGACATAGAATTAATTCTCAGTTTAGATATATAAAGGGATAGAGAAAAGAATAATGCTGGTGCTCTGCTTCTTTGAAAGCAGGATGCCCACTCACACTAAAAATAAAGGGCAGAGACTTCAAAATGGTAATTAAAAAGTGAGTTAAATGAAACTACTATGCACTGTAATCAGAACACTAAATTTCCAAAGTTAAATCTTGTTTCTTGCCTTTCAGGTCTATTTCAAACTACAGATTTTTTTGTGTTGCTAAGAGTAGTGCTCTGGATATACAAATAGAATTTATTGTGTAACATACCAGCAATACAAGACAAAAATCTTAAATCTCTTGCTACTCAATTCCTCTTTTATGTTATTCTTCCATATAATCTCTTAAGTCTTCACTTCCAAGTTTCATTAAGAAGAAAAAGGAGAAAGCACATTGTTTTGGAGGCTGTATAATAAAAAGGCAGTTCTGTTTCCCAGAGTCTTTGTCAGGTTGAAATATGTATTTACAAAGAAGGAGAAAAAACATTATTTTTGCTAAGAACAGAGCAGTACATGCAATGCCACCTGGGGAGAGGAAGAGTTATAATGATCACATTAAAAGAAATCTTAAAAATGTTAAATTAGAAATCCCCAAACCCTACATGTGACTGAAATTTTAATGTACCCAAAGGAATACCCTAGCATCCAATCACACTGTAGTTTTTGCTGTGTGTGCCTTTGATTGCAGCATTGTGCCACAGCCTCAGCCTCAGCATGGCAGAGTAGGAGCCCATGCTCCAGAAAGAAGGTGCAGCAAAGCTGAACAGGGATCATACTCCAGTCTGTCACATCGTAGGTGCATGTTCCAACCTTCCGCTTTAAGAATGCAGGTGGGCAACTCGTAAATCATAAATGCGGAACTTGGGCTGCCTGAGAGAGCTTTGAAGACTGACAAGGAGGTGGGTGACCAACTTCATGTGAGCTGAGTGGGAAGTAGACTAGGACTTGAGTAGGTTGAACAAGACCACTCAGTTTTGACTCATCCTGTTTATTCGACATACAAATACCGTTCCTTAGAGCTGACCTGGAGGCTCTGCAGCATCCTTAGTGCATTCATTAGCACCTTAAACTTTCTGACCCATAGGATTATTCCCAAGGCCCTCAGCTGCCCTGCTGAGGGCATTACTCCTGCTTTGTTAGACAATGTCTGCCCTACTGTAACAGAAGAGCCTCTGTGGCTTAATGCAGAGTTTCAACACTTGATGACAGGACAGAACACCAGGGAAGTTGTTCTTCCTTCTTACAGAAAAAAAAAACCTCTGATTTTGTTCAAGCTTTTCCATTTTAAACAGGAATGAATGACACCAGAGACACAAAGGTTGTCCTTAACAAATGCAGCATTTGACATGGACTACAGGAAATGTACACTTGCTAAGGTCCAGAGCCACCTGAGAGTGCTTCAGGGCACACACACGTTTGCAGTGCATGAAAGAAGTATCATTGCACTCATATGTTCTGTGCTCAGGGTATAAATGATGCCTCTCAAGGCCAATTACTATGTCAACAAAAGTAAGAAAGTGTAATTTTCAAGTTGGTTGAAATCGAGATATCTCAGTGGACCTAATGAAGTCGTTCATTTACACATGAAGCTTTACAATCTGGCCTACAGTGTTAGAGTTTATAAATTGTGGAAAAAAGCACCAAACCTTTAGGAGCTGTGCTAGCCAACAACACGAGTGCACTTTGTTGTCCATTGAAATCCACCCCTGAACTGACCTGAGGGTGCCATCGAGAAAAGCAATATTTTTTCAGTGTGTGAACTCCACATAATATGTATCACAATAATTTTCTCCAGAGTATGAAATTAACAGCATTTTTTTGTCTATAAGTAGTTCTAATTTTAATGTGAAATTTTCCAGTCACAATTTGGCCTGTTGGTATATTTCAGCTAAGAGTTATTTTTTTCTTCTATGTTTAGTTTGTTTTGGGTTTTTTTCTGGTCTCAGAATGGATAGAGATTTTTGTCTTTTTAATAATGAGATTTGGACTGCAAAACATGGTCAAATAAATTTGATTTATATATATGTATATATAAATACACACACATATATATTATTTTTGATATCAAGCAGAAAGACATGACCAAACAAATCCAGAGATTGTAAAAGATTGGGGAAAAAAACCCAGAGCAACATTAGCAGGGAGATTATGTTAGCGTAATGGAGAGAACTTGATAAATAATGGTCAAAAAGGTAGAATTTCATTTTATTGATAGCACATACATGTAGTTCATGTCTCCAGGGTTTTGGGTACAGAAATTCAAAGCAGCCATGCTGACAGTGAGCGATAGTGGGGAAGACAAGTAAGTTGAGGGGTAGAAAGGTGGAAACAAGTAGGGAACCAGTGGTGTTTTAGCTGACAAAAGCCCAGGGATGTTTATGTGATCTTTTCAAAACACTGTCCCTGTGCAGTGGGGGAAGGTTGTAGAAAGATGGGAGCGTTGACAGCCAAGTTTGTTAATAAATTAATAAACTTTTTTGATTGCTCATCAAAACCACATGGGTTTTGGAAATTACTTTAAAGCATATAGTTTGTTACTGGTAAAATTATTAAAGTAGATTTGCTGTATGCAGTGTGACTCAAAAGCACATCATCATTGTGCAGACTTCATTCCTCTTCTGGGACAGAGCATTTGACAGGAGAAGCCTTCCAGGGACTGTATGCAATCTTTCTCTAGTGATGGTTTAACATGTTTCTTTCATCCTAAACTGCTGAACAAATAAAACTGCATGTAGGAAAATCAACCTCCCAGACAAAGGCAATGAACCGTGAAGAGAAACCGTGTTCCTTCAAATTTATTGAAGTTCAAGTGTAGATATATTTCTTCATGTCAGATAATGTCTTTCCATTCTGTCTGAGCAGTCATGATAGAATAAATGTTTCCAAATGGCAGTCACAGTGCCAAGTCCAGCAATGCTATCAGTAACCTGGTTGGCTGGCTCATACATCTCAATCTAACATGGTTTGGAAGCACATACTTGATTTAAAATACAAAATGTTTCTATGAAATAAATAGTGAGCCTAAACTAAGTAACAGTGATAAAGAGTACTCATTTTTGCATTTCCCTCCTTTTTGCATTTGACATTATTCAGTATTTTCCACATTCCCATGTTTGTGCATATGAATGTACAATGAATTGCTGAATGGAGTCCTCCTATATGTGTATTTTAAGAACGCTACTGCATTTTCTGAGCTCTTTTGCTAACAATTCTGGGAATTCATCCTGCAATTCTGTAAAAAAAGCCTTACTATTCCCACCAGGACCTCTGAGGGAAAGAGCGATTCCGTTTCAAAGCAAGTCCTTCACACAGTGAATAAAGCCCCAAGGAATTGCAGAACCAATAAAAGGATCTCCCATGTTCCCTTTGCAATGCCAGGAAGTGTTTTTTTCAGTTGGTATCACATCCAGAGCAAAATTATGCTGTAACAGTGAATAATAATAATAAAATAATTGAGTATTCGATTTTTTTATAAGTGCATTTCCCCCCTGGTCCCCTCATTTGTTTTTCTCTCCTGTAGGTAAAATTTAAGTACAACAATATTGGAACATAAACTTTTAAATTTTTGGTGTGTATTGAAAAAACTAGCATGCAGCAAATATTTAAGTAGCCTGACAGCTTTGCTCCTGCTCTCTGGTTTGTGCTATACATACGGGCATTAAAGATTCATTGACATGTGTACGTGGGGGTGCCCGGTGCCACCTTTTGGGATGCTGCACCCACCCCTGTTGCTGAAGAAGGCACATGGGCTGAGGCAGGTGGGAATGCCCCATCCTGTACAGCAGCCTCTCCAGCTGAATTCCCCTGCAGTTCCCGTTGTGTGTGGCCAGACGTTTCCTCTCCTGCCCAATCCTGTAGTGCTGCCCAGTGCTGTTCAATAGCTGTGCATTTTCGCATTATAGATGGTTAATGGGAAAGGGTTTTAACAGGGTGAAGTGATTAATATTTACACGTTTTTATCTGCAGTTGCTGAAAGTATTTTGTGTTCCAGTGGATTAAAAAATGTTATACTTGCAAACTGGGAAGTTGAGTGGACCTTCACGTTAGGGAGGTCTGGCAGTAAAGAATGCCATAGGGGATGGGCAGATCTGGAGCTTCCTGGGCCACGTGGTGGTGTTGGAAAAACAGGCCAGGCTGTGTGTCTCAGAGCCACGCTGCCCTGCTGGGAGCTGAGCCACAGCTCAGCCAGGCTTTTGGTACAGTGAAGGTGACTCAGAAAAGAATCAAAAGAGAGACTGGAAAATATTAAAGGGAGAGGTTTGATGAATTTGTTCCATTCAGTTTAACTTTCACCTGGATTCAACAACTGTGGAAATTCATAGTCTCAATGTACGCAATGTTACTTAAATTCTGTGAGAGTTTAGAATGGTGTTCACAGGGGGAAAAATAAAGATTTGTCTGTAAGTAGAGGCCTAGATGGCAGGTAATAAATGCTGGGGAAATCTTTGGTCTAGCAAGGGTAGACAAGATCCAAGGGCAAACAAGTCAAGGTAAATGCAAACTAGATCTTGGACAGTGAAAACAATCTGATACTGATAAAGTTTATGGCAACTGTTGATTATCATCAGTGGAAATTTAAAAGTCATTATTAATTTTTTTTTTCCTTCAAAATTAAAGCCTTTATGCATGTAATAGTGTATTTTTGCACATGATTATCCACTTGATACAGATATATCTATTCAACTCTTGCTGAAATCTTTGTATTTCCTTTTAGGAGTCTTGTATACTTCAAAAATGAGTCATTTTTTCTAATTACTTGTAATTAATACTTCTGGTAAATGAATGACATGTCTGATTATTTTTTGTTTCTTTGCTTGCTTCTTTTTCCCAAATGTTTAGGAGAGATGCAATGCATTCATTAGCAAGATGTTAACATTCATTTAACATAATTACCATCCTTTTTCCTAAGTGGAAAGATTTCCTTTTCAGACCAGAAAGCTGTGCTTTGAGCTGATCACAACATGGGAAAACTAACTTTGGAGAGGCAAAAGGAGAGTGCTGAGAAAAGCCTGGGGAGGGGGACAGCCAGAGCTTAGCTTCAACCAGGGAGAAAATGGGGGGAGAATGCTAATGCAAATACTTCCTTCTCTTAAGCATTAAAATGTCAAAAGCTTATTCATCCAGCAAAATCATTACCTTTCACCAAAAGCAAAAGGAAAATTCTTAGTTTTATTCATTGAAATATTGCTGCATTCCACACAAAGAGCTATTGTTGCACCCCAAAAGGACTTTATGGCTGCGTAGGATTCACATCATTTAGGGAGTATTTCAGTTTCATTTGCTAATTATCAAATTCTCACAAGGTGTCAACTAGCACTTTTCTCTGAAGTCTGTTCACTTTTTCTAAGGTGGACTAGAGCATCCATTTGAAAAGCTAAGCAATGAAAGCCTAGGCACCATTCAAATCATATGTAAAAAGCCCAGCTGCATTATAGACCTTGTACATGCAGGTGGGTTTCACTCTTTGCTGCTGATAATTCATCCAGGACATGGCTAATCAATTATCTTTTTCACTGTGTCTGCTAAGTCACTTCATGTTTTCCTTTAGAAACAGACCCAATATCAAGAGGATAAAGAAAGGCAGGAATGTGTTTCTTGTCTTTAGAAAATGTGGATCATGGCCCCTTTCACAATGATGCTCGTGAAATGGAGAATAAAGTCTGAGAATTGAAAAAAAGGGTTGGAACTGATAACCCAAGAGGACAGGATATGCCCATTCAGGCATCATCCTCCCCTAGTGCTGGAGATTTTTCCTGAAATTGATGAGGCACAGATGATTGAGTCCCCTTTTTATCACATCCATTTTTATACCCTTTCGTAATGTTTGTTGCCTTCATTTTCAACACCTTTTCCTAAGAGAAATAAAGCTTTAATATTTATTCCAGTTGCCCTTTGAGCGTATCTGGTTTTGTGGTCTTAGTTCAGCTCAGGGCTGACCAGATAAACAGGCTTAGTACAAATGGAGGACAAAATACAGTAATGGCTGGGGAAGGCCTATCAACCCAGGCTGCAGGGACACATTTTTAGCATGTTAATGTAGCCTTTCAAAAAGCTGAGAGTGTTAGAAGGGGAAATTTGCTTCCTGTGACTGCTGATATCAGGAATACAAATAATTCTCATTACATTCTAGATTACAGCAGTATAAGATTTGCATGGGTGTGCTTTGGTTCATCTCCTTGCTATTTTTCTATTTTTTTACTGTTTACTGCTAGTCTTGTATACCCTTGTAGCAGGCACAGTTCTTAAAAAAAAAAAAGAAAAAAAAGTGGGAATAAAGAAGCTTTTTTCTCATCTCTTTCCATCAGCTAAACTTCCCATAGAAGCTGAACAACATCCTCTTTATCAAGATTATGGGTTTCCACATCTTGGCATACTATTTCTTTCCTTTAGTGCATGCCAGCAAACTGAACTAAGAGTAATGAAAGCGGAGAATAAGGCATGTATAAGGCCATAGTTATTCACTTACATCAAGAGCATTTATGAATGGGGCAAGTGGGATATAAGTTTCATTTAGAACTATGAACAGCACATACCTGTGTTTCAAAAAATGACACATCTGTAACATTCAGCCTTGCATGTGAAAAGAACTGGTGTTATTCATGGAAATATGAATGAAAGAAGAGAGCTGCCAGTCTTTTGAGCCATTTTAGTACAAAACCAGAGCCCTACACCCTGCCCAGAGTGCAGCCTTGACTTGCACTGACAGGGGAATGTGGTGCTTCGACCTGGCTGTTGTGGAAATATGGACTGATGGCCTTTTACATTAATCATGCTAAATACATATTTCTGAGTCATGGAAAAGCCACTGAGAAGCCAGCCCCTCTCTGTTGACAGTCTGAGTGCTTTTTAATTCCCATTCACTTCTGTAGAAGGTTATGGCAAGCAGTGTCCTGGGACACTGGACATTATATTTGGTTCTAATACACTGAATCACTCCAACATGAAAAGCCGCAGTAGAAAAAACTGTGGCTTGGTAGGTTTGGACTTGATATTAGGGAACAATTCTTTGCTAGGAGGGTCCTGTAGTACAGGAACAGGTTATCTGAAGAAGTTGTAGGTTATCCATCCATGGAGGTTTTTAAGTCTAGGATAAAGAAAACTAAGACTGATCTGATCTGATCTGATCTGATCTGCTGTGGTGATACAGTAAAAGGTTGGACTAGATGACATCCAGGCATCACTTTGAATCAACATTTCTATGATTCTGTGGGTTTCTCAGTAAAACACATAGAAATTAGGCTTTTGTTTTTACTATACCCTCTTTCTTAAAAACAAAGTATAGACCATTATTTTTACAGAAAAAGTAAACCAGGATCAACTCACATTTTTGCTGGTAAATTGCCATCATTTTAATAGTGAAAATAAGGTTTGTTTCCTTGGATCACTAATGAGCAACACAACTGATATTTCAGTGAAGCAATAGGGAGAATGATTTTAATTTGAATCCAGCTGTTGTTAAAATGAAATTCAAAAGGCAGTGGAGGCCATAATAAGGAACTAAAACCCTGTGGTTCAATAGTCAGCACTGATCTCCCTCTTATTGATTTCAGGGAAACCAAGATTTCATTCTATGGTGTGAAGAGCCTCATAAGAACTTTCCAGCGATTAATTTCCTTTTAAGTCCTTCTCTGATGGCTCAAGTAGTATTTTAAAATTAAGCATGCTCATTTCTTCTGCAAAGATGGTTTTTACAATTTGTAATGGATTTTAAAAAGTACAGACTTCTTACATGTCCAGGTGCAAAACCTCTGGTTTGCTAAAAGAAAAGAGTCTTTTATTACTGGGACAGATCAGTTAGACTCATGTAACTCTGATAACACAGTTACAACATCCTTTACCTGCTGGGAATTATTTTTAAAAATGTTGTTCTTACCTATCTTGAAAAACTTCAAAGTCTGAGCTATAGAAGCACAGTCACTATGGATCAGCATAGCAAAGCATTCATCCCTATGCAAATTATGTTTTGGAAAACAGTATTCAGTCCATGTAGTGAAGGATCGTGACAGAGGGAGAACAGTAAAACAAATCTGATTTGGACTACAGTGAAGTTTTCTTTAGGTTGAAAGTTTCCTGACATTTAATGGAGCTCAGAAATGCCACCAGTCTTGACATTACTTGCACTTGAATGGATTTCTCTGACTGAGCACATTCTCTAGCTATTTCTCTGGTCTTCTTTTTAGTTTTTCTGAAAAGTGTTTCATAGCATTTCTTAAAAGAGCACCCAAAATATTCTACCTTCCAGTCAGTTGTGCTTTCATGACTACATTAAAAAATGAACAAAAAGACTTAGAATGTATAACCAATGAAAGAAAAGGAAAGCAGGTGGGAATTGATGTGCAGCAAAAGCTGAGGACTGTAGGAAGCATGTGAGGCTAGGAGAGACAGAAAGCAGAAGGAGAAGTGTTTTTTCTTTGTTTGGGGGTATGTGGTTGTGCTGTCCTTGCGGGGGGAGGGTTCGGGGGGGGGAGTTGTTTGTTCATTTTGCTTCAAGAGAGAAAAGACGGATTCTCTGAAAAATCCAGGTAGTGTATTGTATGGCAACAACAAAATACTTCCTGTTGCAGCAGCAGCTAAGGAAGAGATAAACCAGAAGCTGGACACTTGTAAATAAGCAAGATCATGCAATGTGCATCCAGAGGAGTGCTCTGCACTGCTGGTGCTGGTTGGTAGTGAGGAGGTCCAGAGAAGAGGAAATGAGTTACTCATACTGGTTTATTAAGGACCAAAGAGGTGATTCCAATATTCATTGCCCTATCACCTTGCCATTGATCTGACATTGCAGCAGATCTGACATCTGATGAATCAAACATTAAGGAAAGGTTAAAGTAATTAGTTTTAATCAGTGTGGGTTTATTGTGAATACCTTTTGTCAAATACCTTTATGCCTTTTCTGAGGTGGTTGCTAGTTTAGGGACAGTCTTGAAATCATGTATTTCAACTCTCAGTCTTTTCAACTTGCTAATACACAACATTTTGATTAAGAAAGTAGAATGATACAAAATTAACATTGGATACATATTAGATGGTGTTAAAACTGGCTTAGTGTCAGTTTCTAAACCTAAATGTGTTTCTTGAGCACAGAGGATGCCGAATTGCATGCTATTTTACATTATTATCAGTGAATGTGAAAGAAGACAAAAAATTTTTCCACATAAAATTTGCAGATGACACAAAGTTAAAGGGGTGCAATAATTGTTAAGAGAACAATCTGTTGTACAGAGTGGTCTGCTCTGATTGCTGTGGACAAAATGCAAGAAAGCAGTAGGAGTTTGTATGAGGACAAGTAAAAGGACTGTATATAGGAGTAAATACCGTGGACCATGCTGATAGAATTGTTTGCTCTGTCCTAGAAAGCAGTATCAGAAAAGGTTGAGACATTGTGTGTGAAATTAGCAGGGTATGACCTCTACTATGAGCATGTGGTGCAGAAAGGATAATGAGGTTTTTGCTATATGAACAAGGGAATATTGAGGAGGTCTTGGTTATGGCATGACTGGCTTTGGGACACTGTCCCATTCCATTGTTTGAAAGTGAAGAATAAGGATAAACTAGAGAAGTTTTAAGTGAGAGCCACAAGAGTGCTAAAAGAAATAATATTTTATAGTGAAAGGCTGAAGAATCTTAGCCTTTTTAATTAAACAAAAGTAAGATTAGAGGGTGACTTGATAGAATCTTGTATATGTTAAACAAAAATTGGTAATAGAGCATCAGGAAGCAGTGGTAGAAGAAAAGCTGATGCTACACAAATTCCTCCTCAAAATAATAGACACAGATTTTAGTAGTTACATAATTAGTCTCTGGATCATATTGTCAAGACTCTGAAGTCTCTCCATTGCTGAACAATGGACAGTATTGGATGTCTTTGTAAAAATATGTACTCTGATTCAAACGGACATTAATTTTGAGAGGTTCTGTGTTCTGTCTTATGCTGGTGGTCAAAGGAAATGGACATGTGGATCCCTGATGACATTACAGCTTATTATATCTACTTTCTTTTGTTGGAACTTACACAGAGCTCAACCTAGTCAAATGCAAGTGCAAATTTAAAAAAAAAAGAAGGATAATAAAAAGAGAATGAATACCTGCAATAATTCTATTCATTTTAATTTTCATTTCAAACATTTTAGCTGTCACTGTAACAGACAGCTTCACTGGAAAAACTTTTGTTTGCAAAAACCCATTCTGCAGTAGCTTCCCAACCAGAAGCAGCTTAGCCAGGATGCCAGGTCATGCCGAGCACAACTGGTTACAGGGCGAGCCAGCTGCTGGTCCCTCATAAAGCTCTTCTGAGAAACCAGTTTTTCTTCAATGTGTTTTGAGCTTTATTTCTGATTGTTCATCTAAACTTGAAGTTTGTAGCTAAATTTTTTCTTTTTCCCATTTTTAACTTCTTTTCATACAGCAGGTAGCTGACAAAAGCCATAATATGACCTGGTAGTAGAAAGTTGAAACTACAAAAATTCACGCTACACATAAAGTTCAAATAAGCTTTCCTTGAAACAACTTAATTAGGAATTTGATGGATTCCCATGCCCTGAAGTCAAATAAAACTGGATGTCTTTCTAAAGGAGGATTTTGTGCAAAAAGTGCTGATTTCAGTTCTAGAGTTGCTCTGTAGAATGTTTTGGTGTGTGATATCCGAAGTTAAGTTGCATGAATGGGTTGTTTCCATTTTAATTATAATACCATATCATGAAAAGTATCAAGCTGTGTGTTTTTCTAAATATTGTACTGCATGAGGTAGCTGTTTGATGTGAAGCTGCCTGAATGCTAGAATTGGTGTCAAAAGAATTTTGTTGGAAACAAGAAACTCAAACAGATTTCTTAAGGAAGAAAAAGATAGGAATTAGGAAAAAATAAGTGGACGTTGCCTTTTGTCTTGTCTACATCTATGCTGTGTTGGTTTACTCTTCTCAAAAGTGATCTAAGCATTAAATATTATATTAAATATTATATTAAAAGTTCTGAGAAAGTAAGTGTAGTGAGGTGAGTTTGAAGGGGTTCACTTGGGAGGTAGCCAATGAAATCTGAGGTACAAAACTATGAAAATGTTAGTTTTTAGTACTAGATCTGGAGTTAGCAGATATATGAAGAAGAGTTTTTTCCTCTGGGTGTTTCTTCTCAAATTGTGAACCTTGCATACTTTGGGTATGAAATTATACCAGATTTTTGTTTGCTTGATAATGAAACAAAAAAGCACTTACCCTGGCGGTCGGTGTTGCCATTTTCTCCAGGGTATTCACAACGACAAGAAAAATGTTTGGCTGCTGAGGCTTTCAACCTGACTCAGATTTCACTTTAAAGAATCTGGTTTTCTCTGTATCCTTTTTCAATTGGTTGAGGGAAAAATGAAAGACATAACATCAGGTTCACCTCTAGGGAGACTGGACATGCCATCATTTAATTTTGTCAGTGTAAATGTCTTACACAAGTTAGATTCTAACCCCAGTACCTGTATACTTGTGAGAAAAAAATTGCCTATAAAACCCCATATGTATAGATCACAATTGTAACTGTTGTAATTGCATTGCAAAATAGAATCATAGAATGGTTTGGGTTGGAAGGGACCTTTAAAGCTCACCCAGTCCAACCCACCTGCAATGAGCAGGGCCATCTTCAACTGGATCAGGTTGCTCAGAGCCACATCCAACCTGACCTTGAATGTCAGCAGGGATGAAGCTTGTACCACCTGTTCCAGTGTTTCCCCACCCTCGTTGTAAAAGTTTTCTTCCTTATATTTAGTCTGAATCTCCCCCATTTTAGTTTAAAAACATTATCCCTTGTTCTATCTCAGGAGGCCAGCTGTCTGCAGAACAAGTTCAGCAAGGTAAAGGTTTGCTTTTAAAACAAAAACAGTCTGAATTGTATTCAATTTCTGTCCTGCAACACTGGGAGGAAGATGGAAGAGATTAAAAGAATGGACAAAAGAGGAGGCTGGAACTGAATGGGCATAATTTTCAAATGCCTGATGAGCTTCATCCAGTTTGATGAGAACTATTTCTTCAGTCAGGAGCAAGGGGGAATAGGATTGTGAGGTTCAGCCTAAGCTGTGTCAGCAAAACCTTAGTAGAAAAGCACAAAGCTTCAGGAAACTGAAAATCAATATATTGAGGCAATGAAAGCATTTTTATTACAAAGAACCAAAAGGTGTCACACAACAAAAGGTTTGCTGAAAATGGAAAAAAGGGAAGTGTAAGGCTTCAGCTTTCCCAGGTAAAAAATAAATTGCAGTTACAAAGAGACAGTACAATAGACTTTTTGCAGGGTAAGAAGGTCTTACCTACAAGGAGTTAGGAGGGGTGAAACCTCCAGCACTGGAAGGCACCTTCCACTGGGTTTTCTTGTGGAAACTATTTTTCTATTGCCCCTCAGTTCCTATTCTGCTTCCTACATAAAGGTAGGTAGGTGCTCATTTCATTTCCAGTAGGTGCTCATTTAATATAGAAAGGAGTCCTTTCCCTGAGATTTTTTGACATGAACAGACACAACAGTGGAGAGTAAATTGAGGCAGGGAGAGCTGAAGATGTCTGTGGGAGGTTTGTGCTAGAACTGGAACTAGACATGGTGAAAAAATCCCCCTCTGCCTGCGTTTCCTGATCCCCACTGCAAGGGTAAGACCTCTGGACTGAGGACCTTAGTTTCCATCCCACAAGCACATCCTGCAAGTGCTTTGTCTGTCTGACCTTGCAGAAATAATCAGACACAATGGAAAGCCTCACAGGTATTTGCCACAGGGTCAAAAGGTGCAGGGTTGCTTTTTTGTTTTACTGCTTGATGCTGGTGTGACACAAGCTCAGCAGACCTCAGTGTGGCCTCAGCATGGTTGCTGCTGCTGCACCTTCCAGGTTCCTGGTGTTAGGCACAGGCAGAGGGAGGGCAGAAATGTCTTAAAGTGAGATATCTTTGCTCCTGTCCTTGTGTGAGACTGCGCTGAGGTGCAACAAGATATTTTCCACTCCTGTGGTGGATTGTCCTTGTCTGGCTGACAGGTGCCCACCAAGTTGTTCTCTCACTCCTTCACTTCAGCAGGACAGGGAGAAAGTAAGATAAAAAATTCATGGGTTGAGATAAAGGTAGGTAACTGATCCCAGCCAGACCCAGTATGACCCTCAAGGACCCTGCAGACAGGTTGTTCTCATCTTAGCTATTTCTTCCCCTTCTCACAACAGTGCCAATTCCCAACCATTCTCCTTTCCAGACACTCCTTCTGAAATACAGCAGTGCACCCTCCCAGCTGAGTAGTTCAGGAATGCCCTAAACATTCATTAGACTAACCCAAAGATTAAGCAAGCAATTTAGCAAAGATTAAACAAGTGATTACTTTGATGTTTCTCATTGATTTGATCTCTCCCTGTGCTCAGTCAGCAGCTCCTCAGCACCCCAAGCAGTCCCATCTCCATGTTTGGGCATGACATGTTTTAAGCAGGTCGTGCAGACCAATTTGTAGGTCTCTTATTGCATAAATCTTTATGATCTTCATTTTCTCAGAATGTCATCTATACAGAGCTGTAAAATCATTGACCTTTGTGCAACATTTGTGTTGGAAGTAATATTGCTGTTGTTATTTCTTCCTTCTCACAGTTTTGTTGTAGTTTATTCCACAGTGTAAATTGGATTTTTAATTCTGATCTCTATGAAAATACATTGTTCATTCTGCTATGGATGCTCTTTCTTGAACTGAAATGCTCTTCTTGAAGGAGTGGTTTCTGATACCACAGGTCTTGAACTGTTTTAAAGTAGGAGAGGATAAATTGATGACATGAGTCTTCCTAATATCTGATTTCCATAGTTTGATGAATTTCAATATAGAATGTTTCATTAATATTATATAAAGAAGTAATTTTCAGGCAAATTAAGTGGTTGACACAGGTACTAAATAATAAAAGCATATAAATTAAATTCAAGCACACAATTAATTACAAGATTAATCTGTCTCATCTGGTCCCATGATGTCTCTCAAGTGTGCCTGCATATTCACAACAGTATTAGTTGAGCCTGAATTTTAAAAAAAAAAAATGTATTTTTATATAACCTCAATATGATACTGATGATATTCTGTACCTCACATAGTTGTACAGTGCACACAGGTAAAGTGTGATACTTCCCAACATTGTAAACTGTAAAATAGCAAAAAATAGTGTCAGGGTCTCAGATTGCTGTCCTGTTTGAAGGGCCACATACTGCCCACCTGTGCATGCAGTAAGGAAGCTGTAGCAGCAATGTGGCATGATTTGATACCAAATTTTTCTCATTGACTGACACTGTTTTGTTCAGATAAATTCACTTGTGGGGCCCTTTGATGTCTGTCCAGGCACTTGGCCTAGTGATCAGATTTAGGGAGCAATAGAAAAATATTCACAAGGAAAAAAGTCATCCTCGTTAATTTCATTTGAAGGGCCATTGCCCTGCCAAATTTGGTTTTGGTGGGTAAAGATATTTTTGTATCTGCTGTCGTCCGTGATGTCCTTTCCATCTGTCTTCCCAAGAAACAAACTGTAACAAAGAACAGAATCCGAAGAAGCAGAATGACATCCTGTTTTGTTAATTATGGTCATGGTATTTCAGAAGTATCTCCGGCTTTTCAGTCTTGTTCTGTATTTCCCTGCTTCTGCCTGGGCAGGACACTGAGATGTTTTGACCTACAGCAAAATTTTCATGAGGGGAACAGAGGGATGAGTACAGTGGCCTTAGGGAAGCTCACTCCCAGGTCACAGAGAGCGCTGTAATGGCCTGTTGCACCTGCTTAACTCAGATATAACCATGCATGATCAGCGTGTTCACTGGGCTTTACAAACAGGAGCATTTGACTTACACAATCCAATTTAATTCAAACTGAGTTAAATTCTAGTTTATTCCAGGAGTAAATGAAGGAAGTAAATTAAAAGGTAGTTTATTTTGTTACATCGCTGAAGTATTTATGTACTTGACAGCCCCACGTGGCCCTTGTCAGATAACCCCTTCCATACATAAATTAAGCAGAGTATGTTGCTCAAAAGCAACGTGTTAGATAGCTGCAGTCATGCTGCAGGATGGCCTACATGAACATAAGCACTTAGCCCAGAGTGCATGCTGTGCATGATGGGTGTGTCACTTGATTCACTTATGCAGCTATGAGAGAATTTCTGACTTTTCCCAACTTGTGTTATATCTTACTAGGGAGGAAAAAAAAAGCCATCAACGGAAAACGTAATGCAGATCATTACAGTGAAATCCAATTTGATGGCTAACTTCAATTCTGAAAGGCAAGGAAACTGAGAGCTATGAGTGGGATTTTATCCTTCAGTTATACCTACAGCCTTAGATGCCTTTCAGAGGGTGATTTCTGGAAAGCAAATGCTATTGAATAACACAGAAATTCTTCCTAATCTTTTTAATGCTAATGGTAGCTTTATGCATGTATTTTTGTAACAGTAGCAGTCTAAAGCTTTAGAGCACTGTGTCTCAAATGTCATGCTTACACAGAATATGATTTAATCCCTGATTTTTCCTCACACTTTTCATTTCAACTGTCAGACTGACCCCCTGCTCTCTTTGCTACAAGCTCTGAATCGTGAATCATGCTGGGAGGGAAAATAAAATAAACTTGCCAGCTGAAGGTTGTGACCGCACTTGTATATGGCTGAGGTCCTCTGCTGAAGAAAAGCAGCTTGTCTGCGATGAAGCCTCCCTGCACACCAATGGACTTTTTATTTTGGTTTTGAGAAGCCATCCTTTTGGAGAGATGCCTAAGCTGGAGCAGGATCCTCCATGGCTGTGTTCACAGGAGATGGGCTTCATCAGAACGAGCACGTAGAGCCTCATGCACGCTGCTTGGAGGAGGTGATTGTTCTGTTCTGCTCTGCACGGCTGTGGCTGCACCTCCAGGACTGTGTGTAGCTTTGAGCGCCACACTACAAGGTTGTAAAGCTGTTATAGAGCATCCAAGGGAAGGCAATGAAGATGGTGAAGCGCCTTGAGGGAAGCTGTATGAGGAGCATCTGAGATCACTTGGTCTGTTCAGCCTGCAGGAGACTGAGGAGAGACCTCATTGCAGTTACAATTTTCTCCTGAGAGGAAGAGGAGGGGCAGGCACTGATCCCTTCTCTGTGGTAACCAGTGACAGGACCCAAGGGAATGGACTGAAGCTGTGTCAGGGGAAACTTAACTTAGATATTAAGATAACCACTAGGTAGATATTGGTGCTCAACTGCTGTCACCCTGAGGGTGGTTGGGCACTGGAACAGGCCCCAGGGAAGTGGTCACAACACCAGCCTGGCAGAGTTCAAGAAGTGTTTGGACAATGTTCTCAGGCTCATGGTGTGACTCTTGGGGTGTCCCGTGCAGGGCCAGGAGTTGGACTCCATGATCCTTGTGGGTCCCTTCCAACTCGGGATATTCTATGAATCTCTCTGATCAGGATGTTGTGAGGGTGAACCAATACAGGTGCCACTGGTGACACAACATGCAGAACAACAGGGGGGATAATACAGGGGTGCCACTTCCCAGTATCAGGGGTGGGGAGGTTGGCACACCTGAAGGCTAAGGGGAAGAACAGATTTATGCCTCCTCTGTATCCACCACTGTCAGGAGAGCAGCCTGGTGCTGATTAACTTCCCAGCATCCACTGGGAAAGCCCCAGGAGGCTGATCTCATTCGCTGCAGCTGGAACATCAATTTTGATCCATGTTCTGGTTCAAGCGTGTGTTTTGGCATGCCATTGCCCTGTGTATGGGAAGGAGATGGCATATCAGCTGCATGCACTGAGGACACCTTCAGTGGCCTGGTTACAGCCTGCTTGTTGCCTTTGCATGACTCTGCAGTTCAGTGCTGGCAAGGCAAAATTGTACCCACTAAGAAAATATGTTTTACATGATTGAGTTTTCTTTCTTTTTTTTTTTTTTTTCATATCTGAAATTTAGATGCTGTTGTTATGAAGAAATTGAAATAAAGCAACCTGTAAGGCAGGGAACAATGCTCTGGCAAATGTCACTCAGTTTATCTCCTTCAAGTGGACTTTACAGCTCCCCTTTTTTCACAGGTTTCATTTTAATTTAAGTGATTCATCATTCTCATTCTTTAGGTCATCAGTGACTTTGGTCATATGTTTGGCATTGTAGCAGGATGCTGTAGGCCAGAAATTTCTGTCTTGACTCTCTAAAAATCTGCAGCTGGCGACTTCCCAGATCACTTACAATTTATTTATTTTTATTGCTTTCAAACACCTTGCAATTCTGAATGCTAATAAAACAGCAAAAATGAGATCAGTGCCCTTATGTTTTTTCAGCTGAGCCTGTTCCATCATTGTGTGTCAGGTCTGTAGTAAGTTTACAGTGTTAACAGAGGTAGTCATGCTTGTTTCACTGAATTGAAAGGGAGAGATTTATCTTGTAGCCTAATGGTAGAGCAGTAAACCAGAACCACCACACTAGTGCCTAAAAATGAAGAACTTAGTGTTGTTAGACTTCTCACTTAGCAGGAGTTGAATTCTCTCTAGTTGTAATTTCCACTTAAAATAGCCTTTTTCTTTTTGAATTATAAGGAAGTGAAATTCAAATGCAGATGCAGAAGTTTGGACCTCCTGTGTAGTTTTGGCTGAGTAATGCTTATCACTGCTGTGTATTGAACAAACAGCAAAAGCAAGGAGAGAGAGAAGTACTTGCATTCCACCTCCCTGTAAGGCTGGCTTTGCAGTGCCCCCTTTCACTAATTGCTTCCTTTCCTGCAAGATCCATCTCTATCTTAGAGGTAGAAAGGCAGAGAGGACCTGTGAAAGCACCTCTGGGTTACTGCTGAGTCAATTCTGGGCACCCAGCTCAAAATGCCTTAGAGGGACCTTGTTTTCAGAAAGGACCAGTAGCAGACGCAGAAGAAAACTCAACACCTTTCAAGTCCTTTAAATAAGGCACTCACAATTGATCCAGCCGAGCCAGGAAACCTAGCCTACTGAAACCCCTCATTATTGTAGCCCTGGTACTGACCCAAACTAGGAATTCACTCTCCAGCTGTGCCTCTGCAATTTCTTTAGAACTGAAGCACAAACTTCTCTTAAAGAAAGTGACACCCAGCTCAGTAAAGCAGCCAAACTGACTTGCACTCACATATTCTGCCTCCTGTGGAGTATAAACCACCAGATTAGTGGTAGATCTGTTGGGGGCGTTTTCTGTTCCTCCCTAACGAAGTTGTGCCATCTTGAAACTCAGCATACAGCCTTCACAGGCAAGAAGAGGATAGAGAAAGGCACTCACCCAAAGCAGGGAAATCCTGGCCTTTGTGCATTAAAGAACTGTTGGGGAAAAAATGCATAAAATTTTAATGTCCTTGGGTTTGTCATAATATCCATGAGCAAGCAACTTTGAGCATTACTCCTGCTTGAGGTGCTGCAGAATGAGGTAGTAGCGATACAATCCACATGTGAGAAAAAGCAAAAGAAGGTCAGAGCCTTGAAGAGCTGAAGTTGGAATGAGCCACAGGCACATGAGCATTTCTCCTTTGAAGTAGATGGAGGTTTGGAAAAGTATGCAATGGCTTAGTGCTGTCCTTGATGAAATGCTAATATGGGTATCCTTTGTCTTTCTGTACCAGGGGTGCAATTAAGTGTCCAATATGCAGGGGCCAATTTAAGGACATTTTTCTTAAGGTTTCTTTTACATGCTTCAATCATGTAGATTATAGAGTTGGAATTTACTGTAAAGAAGATTCAAATTTATGGGAATTGCGTATGCCTACTTGGGGAGAAAATATGGCCCGCAGAAGCAGGGTTTTGTCAATTCTGGAACAATTTTCAAGAGTTGCAAAAAAAAAAAAAAAAAGTGACTGTTGTGTTCTGAAGTTTTAAATAAAAGTTAGTTTTATCCAAGCAAAAGATTTTGCAGAATCTAGGCAGATAAATTTGATTTTTCAATTAAATGTTTACATTAGATATTAAATGCTCTCTAGAATGAAAAATCATTTGTTTGCAGATGCACTGATATTAAAAAAAAAGGACGAAATTCTATCTCTTGTAATAATTAAATTAGTACTCTTAGTTCACCAAAAGCCAGCTGTGATATTCATAGATGCATTTTTGCACTTTCAGTAATCATACCTGTCTTTTTTTGACCTCTAGTTTTGCAAGAAAAATAGTATTTTTTTTAGTTGCCTAATTGTAGATGTACAGTCAGTACTCACAAATGCATGCACTTAGAGTTATGAATTTTAAGGGGACAGAAATTCAGAAACAAATTTTGCCACTCTTGGGAGCATCAGGAAAAATCTGAAATCGTCCATCATACTGACTCACATACATACTATTTTCTAGGAATTCCAAACCCATACTTCTGTTTCTGACAACACTGAATTAAGTTACAGTAGCATCTATCACTTGAGGAATCTTGAGTAATTTAAACTTGTTTTCCATCAGACCATTCAATCAAGATTGGTTTATCAGTGGCAGGGGTATAGCAGGAGCTGTAATGCTTTTCATCTCCTCCTTTATCAACTGTCTCTCAATAGCTGTAAGAGTCCATAAACCCCCATCAGTTTAAGCTGTATTAGCAGTGCACAGTAATGGCAGGAGAGCAATAAGAAGTGATGTTGTACTTCTTTGGGCACTGGTGAGCTATTTTTCTTGATGCTGGGAATCATCCAGGTTTATTACTGTAGGCTTTCAGCTCCTCTGAGAAAACTGGGAGCTAATGATGATCTTAACTGAACTGAAACTTTAAAACTCTTTCCCATACTATCTAAAGATATTCGTCACTGTATTTATAATGTCCTGAGCCTTAGGCATAAAAACCACTGCAAGTGAGATGAGCTAATGAAATTTGACAGTGAATTTCTTTTCTACAAGAGATAGAGATCCATCAGTCCTTCCACATCCTCATTTCTTTCAATAGACTGGTGCATTTAGAAGAGAGTAAAGATAAATATCTATCTCAAAACCACATCTATTTGCGTGCTTTATTCTTGAATCATAAAAATAACTGATCAGCAGCCCAATGACTGCCTAAATTTCATAGGCAAAAATGTGATATTTTCAGTAGCTGTCACATGGATTTCTAGCCTGAGAAATTACAGCTCACTCTTAATATATAATTGAGTCTCTTACTCTATTTCTAAGACTGGAAATATCACTTTTGAATTAATTTCTGGATAATGATGGAAGAAGTTACTTGTTTAAAAGTACCACATTCTGCAGCTGGTGCTTGTAACTAGTTTTGTAAGCTCTCATATGGAGAGTTAATTGTCATTTATTATTCCAATCTAGATCAAATATTTACATATTTATAGATTTATAGATCTTAATTTCTCTAGTCATACTTGGGTAAACAGTGAAATTTATAAAAAAATTATGGGCTGCAGCTGGCTTCAGTCAATTTATTTGGCTAAAATAACCTGAAATACAATTCTTTTATCGCATGGTCACCTATAATAATACTTTCGATTCCATCAGAAAGATTGAACTATTTTCAGTCTATCCTGTACAGGCTGAGAAGTTGCCAAGAATTGTATATGGAGAGACCATCATTCTTAAAGAGAAAGAGCCTCCGGGGCTCCAAGTCTGGTGATTTGTACCTGAAAAAGAACCAGGAAATTGCTGGTTGGAAAGCAGATGTCTGTTTCAAAACCTAGGCAGGTTTTTAGGATAAGCATGTTTTCTTTTTCTTTGGCTCACTGGTAGCATGAAGCTGACTATAAACAAATTGCGCCAACACACATACCCCCTGCCTCCAATTTGCCTGTAATGATTTAGTACTGGACTCCATCAAGAGAATAGCATGGAAGTTTTGTCACCACAATTTCCTTTGCTATTTTTAAACATATATCTTATTCACTAATAATAATAATTTAAAAAGGAGTGCCTTTTTTGCACTTAGAGTTAGTGCAGCAGATTGTCTCAGCAGTATATAGCTAACTATTATATTGACTATCCTTAGAAGGGATATGTTTTATCCGTGTAAGAATAGTCTTAAAAAATTCCAGTTACTAAAGTGTTGTAAAACGCACATATCTATGAGCATGTTTGTGTGTGTGCATGTGAAGTTGGGCTATAAGCTTATGATAAATTAAACCCATTTTCAAGAATTGCTGTAATTGGCAATATACAAGATTTGGGAAATTTATTAGGTAATAGCTCATATTAAGAAAGTGCTTCAGAGGCTCCCAAGGCTTGCTGAATGTCATTCTGCTTTGTTGTCATCCGAAGTCAACAATATGGGCTGGTTCCTCAAGCTATCACTGAAAAGCAGCAGAGCCTGAGTCAGCCACAGCTTTGAGGCAGACGTACCTACACCTTTATTTTTAGTGATCTCCCCAAAGGCTCTTAAAATTCAAGCCCAGTTGTATTTGAATACAAATTAGAACCTTAATGCCTTGAATAGAAAAACCTCAAAGCAACTAGGAAAGCCAAAAAGCAAAGGATAAGAAACATGGGCAGCTCTCCCCATGGCCAGGATGTCCTTCCAGGCAAGGCAGTGGCTGCTGGGGCTTCTTCAACTCTTGGGAAGTAATGGCTGTGTGTCCAGGTCTGGCTGTCCCTGGCTGCCCATCAGGGCTGTCCCTTGGATACTGCAATGAGGTTCTGGGCTCTGCTGAGGAAAGAAGCTGTGGAGCTTGATCCAGAGCTGCAGTGCGAGTGATGATGAGAGAGAGGATCATGAGAGCAAGAAGGTGCAGAGCTCCTCTCCAACCCCCAGCTTAAGGCACAAAGAAATTCTTTGGAGCATCAGTGGGAGCTTGAGGTACTCTGCAACTCACTGTGTGGAAAACCCATCCTTTGTGCCTAGATCCAGTACAAAGCCTATACATCATTTGAATGCAATGAAGACTTCAAAATAATGACTCAGTGAGAATTAAATGATGGGTAGGCTTGGTGTAGCGTGGGTTTCGCTCTCTGATTTGTAGGCTAATATTAGTGTTGGTCATATTTTAATGCAGTGTATGGCTTTATCTGGGATTCAGACTTTGGTATTTCACTGTTCAGCAATGGTTTGATAGCTATATTCTGAAAATATTTTACACTGGTTTGTTCTTCCTGGCCAGAAATGTTAAAAATGTCTTTTATTTAGACCTGCAAATCCACTGTGTTTTCTTGAGACATCATCTAGAATGATTGCAGAGAATGAAGACTGTGGGCGTAGTTGACCAATAGAGTAATGTGGCAGATCAGCCCATGGTGTTCTTATCAGTATCTCTTGGGCGACTTGGTTGCTATTAGTGCTGTGAACAATTATAGAATATTGGAACTGCTTCTGTAAATTGCTCTAAAGCAGTGTGCAGCAGCTTTGGTGCATTAACTGAAGATACTTGCTGCAATCCTTACCTTACTGAGAGGCAGAGAGGAGGGAAGGGTTGCGTGTGCCAACTTGTAGAATTTCTCCCCCGTGTAACAGGCATGTCAAAATAAGGGGAAAATAAGAAAAGATAAGTTTCCATGCAAAATTAGAGTAGAATCTTGTTCTCTAGATGCAATCAATTTCAGAGCAGTGCAGGACTAATAGGAGACTTCATATCCTTCAAAGCTATTAGAAAATCTGCAGCTTTAGCTTTCGGTGAGAGCTCAGCTGATTGTCCAGAACAAATCTTGTTAATTTATTCTTTCACAAGCTGCCTATGTCAGTGTTAAGTGTGAACCACAAAATATGGAAGTAATGTCTGTGTCCTCATCAAGCAGCTATTCAAATGGGGAACTTAGGAACTTAGGCTGCAGTGAAAACAGTCACATTCCATGGTGGTGATGTGAGTTAGTATTTGTGATTTTGGCATGTGCTGTTCCTGTTTTTTCTGTGGTAATGTGCATCAAAATTTCTACCAGATAAGTAGAATCTTAAAATAAGATTCCACATCCCCCTGTAAGCATTTAAATAAATTTGACTGGATTCTTACAGGGGCATAACTTCAGCTTACTTTGAATCAATGTGAAGTTTTTAAGACCTTGTTTTATTTTTCCTCACGCTTTTATAGAAACACAGTAAAATGCACTCAAGTGAAGAAGCTTGGCAGAATCACAGTGCTGTGACAGACATCATCAACTTTGCTGTGGCATAGCAGTCATCAGTCTCCGAAAGAAATGTATCTGCTTTTTCTGTATTTAAATGCCCGCTTGGAACATTTGGAGCAGTAACTTTGTGTGGCAGTCATTACCATCCCGGAGAAAGTGTGCTCCTGCCTGCAGGCCCTTTCTAACAGTGCCATAAAGCAGCCTTTACAGATGTGTTCCTCTAGTGAAATCTTGGCTCAGGAAGCAGACTGCCACTCTCTCATCTGCTGGAGCCTGTGGCATGCTGAAAGATTAGCACTGCTCATGCTAGAGATTAAAAGTAGCGGTAGCCTCTGTTCTTTACCATCTGAGATACCCTAAAACTGATGCAGTGGGGACTTATCAGTGGAAAGATACCAACTAAAGTATGGAAGAGAGGAGGGAAGGCAGTTAAATTAAACTGACATGGAGAGTGCTTTAAAACAGGATTTAATGTCAGTGAAGTAGGCCCGAATGTTTAAATCACTCCGCCACCCTCTGCATGTCGCTGATTCTCCGGCATACAGCAGCTGTGATTGTGTGGCTCCTTCTGAATGTTGCACTGCCTTGATTTTGTGTTGTGAATAGTCTTTCTGTTTTCTGGGAAGGACATGGGAATGAACTAGTATTCAGAGCTAAATGTTTTAACTTTGTGAAAAGCAATTACAGGAGAACCTGCCGATAGCTGTTTAGTACACTTTATTATGCCAGTGTGCATGTGCTAGGAACCAATCACCAGCTTCAGAGTTTTTTGATATGAGAATGTCTGCCTTCAGAAGTTTGGCTTTGTTGTGTCTGATAAAGAAGGAGAAACTCAAGTGACAGAAATTTCCATATGCCTGGAGGAACAAGTAAAAAGGATGCACAGCAGCTACCAGCCCAGGCATTTAAACAGGATTAAATGGCTCCCAATGTAAAGATGAGGCTTTGTCTTCTCGCTCCACTTTTAAAGAGATGATAAAGAAGTATCTTTTAAGTTTCTGTTAGGATACCATGAAAAAACCCACTTAGCAGCATGACACTTGGAGGTTTAAGAGTAATTCTGACCTACTTCTCACTTCAAAATACCCATCTGATTCTAGGTTAATGGTTAAATTAGATGACCTTTTCCAACCTAAATGATTCAATGATTCTATGCATTTATGAGATCAAAGTTTAGCTACAAGCTGAAGATCTTCTCCTGTTTTAACTTGGTTTGAGAAGGTACTGTTGGTGTCAGTGAGGGAAAATGGGATTTTTGAAGAATTGCTTTATTTTGATTTAAATAGAATACAACTAGTGAAATAGAATAGCACTCAGCTAAAGAGAAATTGGATTCTGAAAGGCAGAAACCCTCACTTTTATAAAGCTTTTTGTGGTGAGACTCTTTTTTTGGTGTTCTGTTTGAAGGCCCTCAAACTACACAGCCTTTCTTCAAGATATGAATGAACGTTGCTTCCTCGGTGAATGAATGTGCTACTGAAGCCAGCATGATAGAACAAAGACTTAGGGAAGAAATCATCCTTTGTGCCAGTCTTTGAGTGGTGGAGCATATGAAAAGCAACACAGAAAATGTTGCAGATAGGAGCCATGTTGCATATTTCAACAGTATTGTGATTTTTGGCAAAGATACTTACGACTGCCAGAGATGACAGCATTGAGTTAGTTTCTTCTCGTTTCTCTAAAGGAAATAGTAGGTTTTCCACAGCCATTGAAATCCTCTTTTCAGTGTTTGCTTGCTGCTTTTTCTTAAAAAAGAATGGGTATGTTATTCTTATCCAGGTATTAAAGGCTCAGGAGTTAAGATTCTTGTATTATTACATCATCATTTCCAGGAAAAAAAATAAGTACAAAGTTAACAGCATTTTTTGGTAAAATTCAAACATCTTGTTTATTATGTTTATTTAAAAATTGTGGTTTTCTATACTGCTGCTGACATTGTTGCCAATTTAAACAAGTAATTTAAAATTTGTTTCCACTTTTTTTGTTTGGAGAGAGATGAGTTGTTCTCTTCCATTCAACCAAGGCAAAAACGAGCATTTTATTGATCTAGTGATTTGCTTTCTCTTACTTATTTTTCATTTCATCTGTTTTCCATGGTAATTGTTAGCCACAACCTGCAGTGGTGACAGAAGGCGGGCACACCAGGTCTTCTGTGCCACTTCTTATCGTTCATGTCTGTGAGGAACATATCTTTAGGTGTAGCAGGAGAGTTTAATGTGGCCATGAACAGTCTTAGGAGTAGTTAAATTTAAAAAAATAGATCATCTTTGCTTCAAATCTGAGCATTTAATGGGCATTTGAATTAGTTCTGCTTAAACATCTAACATGCTTCTCTTTGCACTGATGAAATTAAAAAAATGTATTTGTATCTTTCTGTGTCATACATCAGCTATGAAATGTTTAACTGAGTCCTGACTGGAAGAGAAGCACAACAGCTTGATTTCAGAATGAGTTTTCTTACATAATTAGAAACACTAAATGTGTGCAAAAATCAGAGACAAGCAGTGTGTATGTACTCAACATCATTTATGCAGTCAGTGTTTTGAAAGACAGTGACATTGATGGTACTACTTGCACTTGGGCTCCCACAAAGCAGTTTTCTGTGTTTTTTATATTCTGTTTTTGTCCAAAAGACAATTTTTACTCGTAAGTTCTTTCAAGTTACAGAGATTTTACTGATCCAAACTTTACCTACAGCCTTGGAGGTGTCCAGGTTCACAGTCTTGATTCTTGTCCATATCTGGTGTTTACTGAACTCCAATTTCCCTTTGTGTTCATTGATGACTTCAATAACACAATAGTGAGTGGATTTTTGGACATATTTTGTAATTGACAGAAGACATAGAAAGGTATTCTCAATGACTTTTCAAGAATAACACCATAGAATTTGAATTACCATCTTGTTTATAAGTTTATGAAATGTAAAATACAGAAGCTGAGTACAGGCTGTATGTGTGTGCGTGTGTGTATGTGTATATATATATATAAGGATATATATATATATGGATATATATATGTATATATATATATGCTGTAGACGTCGACTCTAGGAAAACTGCCACTTGTAAATGTGGTTGAATGACTTGGCAAAGAATCAACTGTGAAAAAATATGGCTGTTTTATAAATCGCAAAATAGCAGTGAGAGAATCAAAATGTGCACCAGAGACGGCTACAGTGATCAAACACAGCCTTGAAATTTACCTGGTGGCTTTCAGGTTTTGTTGGTTGGATTTTTAATAGAAATGTCAGTACTGGCTGGTTAGGCCTTGTGACACACCTGAATATAGAGAGCTGAGTTTAAAAATGTGCCTTTTGTAAGACCTCACCAAACCTCACACCAGTCTGAAAAAAATGGTTAGTGTGATTCCCAACAGCTAACAGCCATAGGGAGCAAGAAATATGTTATTGTGAAAATTCTCTCCTGAGAGAGGATGTATTTAGCTTTATGCAAATCTAAGTAGTATCCAAGATGCTTCTCATCAGAGCAGATGCAGTCCCACAATGACTGTAATACAACTTTTACTCACAGGCCTAATTGAGATACAGACATACCTGCATTCCATGTAAAGCTGGCAACTGATTTGAGAACAATTAATTTACTAATAAAATGAAACCCCAAAAATGGCAGTAGGCAAGAGGAAAATCCTGCATGGAAACTTAATTACAGGAGAAGGATGGAGGAAACAATATCCAGCTAAATGAAGGACTGTAAACAAGTGTGCAAGGTTAATATGTGGATTTAAATTGCAGTCACTATTCAAATTTCCTATTCCAGGTCAATAGCAGAGCAGGTAACAGCAGGAACTGAGGATCAATAGTCTAGGCAGCATTTGCATCATGGTCTTGGATATCACCTCTGTCAAGTGTGTTTGTTTCCCATGCTTGTGTTTCACAGTAAGGTGAGTAATGTGAAAGCAGAGGTAGCAGTAGTAGAGTCTTACTTGCTGCTTATCCAGCAGTCTCCCATCAAAACACAGGGTGCAGTGCAATAAAGTTTGTCCTTTACGCTGTGTGTCAGGCTGTTTGTCAGCGAGGTATGTTAGCTGAATATAACTAGCCTCCTGTGCTTTCCAGTGTCTGTTTGGTTAAATCACACCATGACTGACACCATGACACATTAGTAGGAGGATTGTTTATGAGGAAAAGGGAAACAAATTTGACACAAGTTTACCAAGTTGTGGGAGCACAGATGCTCATCACTGCCAAACACGCAGAGCCGAGGTCAGAGAAATCTGTCAGGGAAAGCAAAGCAGCCTTGAAGCAATATTTTTTTAAACTGTCTGGCAGAGAACATGCATGAATTACTGTTATAGCTGAGCAGGGTGCTGCCCTCCTTCCTCTACTCCCTTAGGATTGCCTAGTTTTCTTTCCTCATTCCAGGCTCAAATGAGACATTGCAGAGTATGCTCCTCTCCTTCATGTCTTCCCCTAGGGAGCTCAGCCCCTCTTTTCTGGGGGCTGGAGACAGCAACAACAGCAGTGGGCGGAGCTCAGACTAGATGTCCCCTTTGGATGTCCTTTTTTAAAAATTTTCTCTCCCTGGCATTCTTTTTGCTTGCTTCCCTACCGGGCCAACACTTTTGCATCTCATTCTTCTGTATGGGAGGGTGTAGCTGTAGAGCAAAGCCTGGACAGCACAAGAGTACTGACACTTGGGGAACCTGGGAAAACTCTTAAGGGTGATTTTAAAAATACAGATATTCCTGTGTTGTGGGTGTAGGAGGTCCTGTGACAAAATTTGGAAAAGGAGGATTGTTTGGACTTCGTTGGGCTGTGTGGTTAGATAATAATTTCTACAAGAAGAGTAAAAGACATGGAGGTATTTGGAAGGAAAATATCTTTCAGATATAGCAATTTCTTGAGTAAAGAGAAAATTATAGGAAGACAGACAACATGCACAAAAGGAGAAACTATTGGAGACCTGTGGGGAAAGAGAATGGGGTTGTACTAGGAGAATGCAGAGGACACTGGAGAGGAAAAATAAGAAAAACAGATTAAAGCAAGATGCCAAACCAGAAAATACATTTCTAAGAATCAGAAGGGGGCAGGAAGGGTAAAATTGGAATCTCGTGTTCCCATCAAGCAGAAGAGAAAGTAAGCAGTGGGAAAGATAAAAGAAAGTATAAATATATTTGTGTAGTAGGTGGAAAGAATAGTTTATATGATGAAATGTATATTCATCTTGGTGGTGAAACCTGATCCTTAGTCTTCTTTTTCTCTGTGGCAACTAAGTCCTGAAAGAGCTGTGTTTCCCACTGTGTCTGAATGATACTCCTGGGTCTTTCTCTTAAGGAGGATGCTCAAAGGAAGCAGTACTGTATTTTGCTTGATTTATCATTTATCCTTTGTGAAATGTGAAATGCAAAATTAAATGTTAGGCGTGCACCATCTGCTGTTGTTCAACATATGAACAAAAGCTACTGTGTTGGCACAATGTTTATGTCCATGATAAGAGCAGAAATAATGGAAATGTTATGTTGGCTATACCCAGCAGGTCCCCTCATTGCCTGAAGCACCAGGTTTCTTCCATGTCCCAGAAATGTTGAACATGATTCCTGGAGGGGGATGAGTATTTTCTCCTTAGTGAGGAGTCTGATTGTTTTATGTCTGCTATTCTCATTCCTTTCAGGGATCTCTTGCTGTCTGTGGCACTTGGCCAGGTACTCTCCCTCCTTATCTGTGGCATTGGTCTTACAAGCAAGTATTTGTCAGAAGATTTCCATGCCAACACACCTGTTTTTCAGAGCTTCCTCAATTACATCCTTCTATTCTTGGTCTACACAACAACACTAGCCGTCAGACAAGGTAAGTGCCTCTCTGAAACTGCTTTGTAGAAAACAACAGGGATAAAGTCCTTTGCAGAACAACAACAAGCAATGTGATTTAAACAAATATCCCACTAACATTTGTTCCATATTTACGTTATTTAATAATACATATTGTATGAACTGAAAAAAAACCCCAATAAATCTTCATTAGCAAAGAACAAATCATTGCATGTCAAGGATTGGGGTGCTACCTAAAAGCTAAAAGAAACATCAGTACTTTTGGATTCTAATTGTTCTTGCCTTGCTGGGAAATATTAGTGTGCTTTACATCTTAGGCAGACTAAGGAGAGCTCAGATGCAGCCAAAGAAGAGCTTACTGGTTCTAGTTGCTGATCATGGCAATTCAGCAGTTCACTTATTAGAAAAAATAGAAATAGCAGCCAAGTTTTAGCTATTGGAAAGTAGGAGATGAGGGGAGGGATTTCAGTGTACTCTCTCACTGGGGTGCTGTGTGGGCAGAGCAGCTTTATGGCCCCACCACTGCTCTGCCACAGGGCCTATGTCATCAATCTGACTTCCAAAATGAGAAATGCATTGTAGTATGCTTTGGTACTGTATATCTAATGATCCTCTGACAGTCTGTATATGATATGGGGGTTGTGCCTTTCCTGCACATCTCTCTCTCTGCTTTGATGTTTCATGTCTAGGTGAAGTGTGGGTGGTGAATGCATTTAAGTGCATTTCTCAGCCCCCTTGGTTTTTTTTTATATTAGTTTTATTTATTCACCTTCACAGAACATGTAGATTAGAAGCTAAATAAAAGAGAAAAAGTATGATGTGTTCTACTGACATAAGGAGGGTAGGGCTCTGTGGAGGATAATGACTGCAAAATGTATTAGGCTGTGGTACATTTATCAGCATACCGAAAGGCTCATGTTTTCCTACAGGAACAATGATTTTTGGATCCTTCTTTGATGTTACATCTTTTAATGTTTTGGGAACAACCCTGAAGCTTAAGTTCTTCATTCATAGTACAATCTTGTGATACAATGCTAATAGTGTTCCAAAGCAACAAGTACTTAATTTCCTTGCAAAAAAAATTAGCAGTCAAAAATATACCTCTGTACCCCAGCACAAAGCACTTAAGGATGCTACAGCATAGGTTTTATGAATGTTAGTTCCCACCAACATTTTTCAGAGGCAATGAAAGCCAATCTGCAAAGGAAATGTTGGCTCTTATGTAAGAAGAGATTGCTCAGGCAGTGTTTCACTGTCTTGGTATTTCAGTTTGTGTAGGGGGAAACATCACCACATACTTTGCTCTGCCAAAGGTTTAAAATGTGTTATTAGTAGCAGCTTTCTGGAGAACTATGTTTAAAAATAATTATGGTGAGTGCAAGATTGCCTAGATGTTCACCAGTTCTGTCCCAGAAATGTCCTTCTCTGGACAGATTTAGATACTGTGAAAGGCAAGTCCCTATGATTCTTAAATAGATTTTACTTTTTTGGAAATGCTGGCTTGTGAGAGGGTGTACCCATATAGATACTCCATTCTGCTGTGCATTATAGAGGTGAGTTTAGAATAATTGATGCCTGGTGTATATGGACATCTAAAAAATGCTATCAAGCACTCTGCTTTACACATATATAAATATGTATTAAAAAGGTACTTTATAAATAATTTTCTGGCTCTGTTTAAAAAGATAGTGGTGTACTAAAAGGAGTATGTCAGAGCTACCTGTTGTGCCACTAAGATAGATTCGGGAACTAAATAGGAAAGTGTTAGAGATATGTGGAAAATATTTTCTGGACAAGTGAGGAAGGCTGGGGAAGGTGTTTGAACAGGCCTGTGGTTGAATACAGACTGTATGAACAATTAGAGCACACGTAAAGCATTCCAATTGAATTGTCTGGGAAAGGAGCTGTCAAAAAAACCCAAAAAGATGGTTTTTGTCCAAAAAAATGCAAAACAAAATTGGCTACAGAAGCCATGAAAGCAGTGATTCAGGCATTCAGCTTAACATTCCTGCTGGATGGTATAGCACTGCACAGGCTATTTATGTGCTCGGCATTTAATGTTGCCAACTGACTGAGCCTGACATTGTCTTTTTGCTTGTGTATTTATTCAAATCCGTTATCTGTGTTTGTTCCATTAAGGCAGTTTCTCTAGCAGCTCTAATAATTTGTCTTCGTTAACAGATGGAAATCACATAATAATGACATTAATTTTATATGGGATGATTCTGTTCTGAGTGCTGACATCATCAGAAGGCTTTTTATTTTCAAGGCTTTTTTTTTTTTTTCCCTTCTGTTCTGTGCAAGATTGAAAATTTTTGAAATCATTCTCTTTCTCCTTCAGAAATCAAGCCATCATAAGTTGATTTGTAGTAAAAAATAACTGCATCCTTGTGTCTTTTTCTTTCCTTGCTTTCTTAGTCCCTGGGATTTTTGCAGAAATGTACTATTTAAGGGGGAGTCACTTGAGGTAGCCAAAAAAACCATGAATTCACTGTAGGACTGAAAGCTGTAATTTCCTCAGACAAAAAGAGCTCTTCTTTCTCTGGAGGCTTCTTTCAAATTTTGATTTACTCTGGATGCCCTTTGACTTAGCTGTCCCTCACTGTTCATATATACCCCTGAGTGATAATGAAAAGGTAGAATTTGCACTGGTCTCTGAAAATTGTCATTAGCAGATGATTAAAGCTCATGAGATTTTCTGACTAAAGCCTTCTGCAGTGAACGTGCAGTTTCCAGCAGCTAAAGTTAGCCCAGCATCAGCAGCTTCCACTATATTTTTATATTGTGAGTTGAGATTGTTTCCGAAATAATTTTATCCCAGCACTTGCTCCAATGGATGTAAAGATTAGGACTATCACCTTGCAATGAATCCACAAATCATCAGATAGTGTGGGAGAGGCACAGGCCTACAGGTGTCAGAATCTCTGAGTGTTTAAATCTTCATTTCCATGTTAAAAAAGAACAAACAAAAAAGACTTTTAATCATCACTGCAATTTTGTTCTCATGACCAGAAATAGTGACAAAAGCGTTGAAGGAGTCTCTTCTTGTGAGATTTTCATATGAGCCTTAAAACATGGATACAACTCAGGCATAGATCATAAAAAAGGGAAAGAATTTGTCTAAACTTGGATTTTTCTGATGGAAAATCCAACCACTCTTTCTATCAGGTGAACAAGTGCAACCATGAGTCTGGATACCTGAGGTTTTTTGGGTTTTTTTTTAGTTGGTTGGTTGGTTTTTTTGTTTTTCATTTTTTTGGTTTTTTTTTTGAATTTTTTTTTTGTTTTTTTTTTTGTTTTGTGGTTTTGTTGTTTTTTTTTTTTTTTTTTTTTGGTTTTTTTTTTGGGGGGTTGGGGTTTTTTTTGGGGGGGTGCGGGTTTCTGGGTTTTTTTTCTTTATTTATGTAATTTTAAGTTGAACTTATTATAGTGCCGAAAAGGTAAGCATGGAAGTTCTTTGCAGTTAGGAATGCACAGACTCAGACATGCAGATGTGCCAATAGCCACTTATCCACAAGTGTGTATCCACCAGAGTGCCCAATCCAGTGCTCATTAATGCACCAGTGCTTAGGTCTGGATATTATTCTTTAGGAGTTTTTTTCATATGAGAACAATGCTATAAAATTAGCGTCACTGACGCTGCATTATAAGGCAGTGAATGTCATTATGTTTCATCTGGCTGACATGCCAAACATTTAACGGGTAACAAGGATCTCCTCAGTTCTTTCTCTTGAGGTAGCTTCCCCTCATGCCTGTTGTTTTCATAGCCAAAACTTGTATTTGTCCGTGGTAACACCTGTGAGAAGGTTTTAACACCTATTACCTCACCTCAGTCTCCTCGTCAGTAGAGGATTCTGCTTAACAAAACCTTGTAGAGATACTTCCACATATCCTCTGGGCTGTGTCTCATTATTAGTCAAGGAAAAAATAGTTGGCTATCAGTATGAAAAGCCTCAAATCGGTGAAATGGACCTATGGGACATTGAGCTGGGGGAGATTGCTTTTAGCACCTTAAAAAGCAGCAAGTGGGAAATTGTCCATAGTGGACCAGAAGGTGTTAATTGCTAACAGCCATCATGGGTGCAAGCATCAGCAGCTTGCCACCAAAAATAAATTACTTCTAAAAGCCACATCACATATGCTACAAATGAAAACAACACATCTAGCAGACATCATTAAAAACGGGAAAAACCACAAAACTGCTATTTTTTTTGTTGTCCTGGAAAACAAGAAATGAGGGAGCAATGGAAGTGTCTTCTGAACAGACGGGAGCCATAAAGCCTTAAGGGCCAGATCCTGCGTGAGTAGGGCTCTACATTGCAAGCTGTTCCTTCAATTTTAGTGCAACAAGTTATTGAGTATTTTCAGCCCACCAATACTAAGGGATGGCAATAATTTTCTAGTTCAGAAACATTTTTTATGAATCTCTGTATGTCTGGAGGAATTCTGCTTCTAGGCCAAGTGATGAGGTTATATCATATGTCAATGGAAATACAGTTTTCCATACAGTAACTGTAATGTCTTAGATTTGACAGATAATCAAAGGTGATCTGTGCCACTGAGTAAGCCAGAGAGTCCTGAGAGACTGCTAAGATTGCAAACCTGTTACTGGCATATAATTTTTTAAAGTATTTCTGTCTCAGTTTGGTTTATGCCATTAATATCTCAGCCATATGTAATTTCATGATGTGTCTGCTATTCAAGTGTGTATTTCCATTTGGATACATGACACCCCTCCCCTACATCCCTCCTACTTCACCAAAATTGACCAAAACCACCTCTCTGAAGGAAAATAGAGCACTATATAGGATTTGCTTTTTTTCACTGCGGTGCTCATCAACTGTTTATTGAATGATAGAAAGGGCAAATGCCTTTTTTAAATTAATTTCATTCCACTAGTAAAGATATATTAACATAAAGCTAGTATTATGCATCTAACTTGGGTAGACATAACAGAATTTCTTTTATATCAACACTTTTTTTTGTGGATTGCCAGTAAGAGCAATCTTGTTTGTCTGGGAAACAAAGAAAAGATATGGTTTAAGCTGATCAAACTATATTAGATATCATGTACTTTGGACAATATGTTTGTACCATTGAGATGAAATGTCTTCTGGAAAGGCATCGATTCTGTCAGAATTTCCTCTTCACTGAGGATGACAGAGAGTGATTTTGATTAGAAAAGGTTCATTTCATCATCATTCAGTTTCCTAAGCATGCTCATGCCACTGCTGTAAAACAAAGAGCTTGGTTATCCCTCCAGTCAAAGAAAATGTTCAAAGCTGCAGCCAAGTAGTTTTATAGTCCTATCTGCCTGGGTTAGAAGTGGTCCTTGGTCCCTCAAGGCAGCAACTCAGCCCACATGCTGACCTGCAGACACATGGCAGACATTGCAAGAAGATGTGACATTGCCCTTGAAGTACAAGGAAAGGCATGTCCAGTTGGTCCATCTTTTCCATTTGACAAAAGTATGTAGGGATAGGACAAGGGGAAATGGCTTTAAACTGAAAGAAAGTAGGTTTAGGTGCCCCATCCCTGAAAGTGTTCCAGGCCAGGTTGGATGGGGATCTGAGCAACCTGGTCTGCTGGAAGATGTCGCTGCCCTTGGCAGGGGTGTTGGAACTGGATGATCTTCAAGATCTTTTCCAACCCAAACCATTCTCTGATTCTCACAGCCCTCCCAGTGCAAGGGCCCATGCTTATTCTGGGGTGTAAAAATGAAACACAGCACCAAGCATAGCTTGGAACCAGTGAAAAATAATGACCTTCAGATCTTTGGTATTCTCATAGCAGTGCTGCAGAATCTCCCTGCTGTGTTACACATTGCTGTCTGAAATGCACTTTCTCTTAATTACTCTGGGCTTCTAATTAGGGATGCCAAACAGTGTGGGATATGTTTATTATGAAAATGGTCAGCCAAACAGTCCTTTTGTTTGGGCTTTGAAGAGCCCTTTTCATATTCGGAGGGAATTCTGTACTTTAGGAAAAATGAAACTAGAATGCTGGCTATTTACAGGCACTTCAAATTGCAGGAGATCTTTTTTTGTAATGTGCAATTTTCAGTTTTGGATAGCATGCTCAGAGGAGCAAGGATTATGATATGTTATGTATTTGGGATTTGCCTATCACATCATGGACACCACAGCAAGCTAGCTAGAAAAAAACAGTATGACTGGAGCCAGATTTCTGTTCAGTTCCATTTACATAATAATTGTGTTTGTGTTTGAATTTTCATTCTACTTTCAATTGAGTTTTTAAAATTTCCTGCTATGAAATGTTGACTGCTGCTGCTGCTGCTGAATGAACCTTCATTATTTTACTCAGTAGGTGATAACAGTTCAGTGAGGTGTCAAACTTTTCAGGTATGTATAGTTTTCATACAGGGCCCTGGGATTTTATTCTTTATGATAGTTGCTCATAGAGTTTCCCTTACCAGTCCAATGAAGTCTTCTTGCATTCTTAACCATAATACTAAAACAGATGCAATTTCAACATTGTGTGATTATTGCAAATAGCTAGAAAGGCAGGGTGAAAAAATAAAAAAGATAGACCATGTTGGGGATACAAAGGCAGGGTTAAAGCCAACAGACTTGACCCCTCTGTCTTTTGTTTTGATTTGTTTGGCTAGTCCTAGCAGAGAGGTTGGATGGTATTTTTTAATCCTCAGGGGGTTTTTTCACTCTCAGCTGTTCTTGTTACACTGCTCAGCAGACAGATGCTTTCTGCTTTGGCTCTCCTGCTCCTTTCCACCCACGCAAAGGACCAGGCATCTCAGGGCTTAGTCAATTTTCGTTTTCATCAGGTGTGTTTTGCTTTGCCAGCTGTTTAACAAGGTACAAATAAACACTTGCAGAGAAGAATCCTAGCCCCAAACACAGGGCAAATAAAATGGCAAGTAAAGGCTCAAAAAGCCTCTCAGCTCTTTCTTTCTAGAGTTGTTATTTCTCTCAATGAGGTGCTCCTGATTCCCAGGTGAGGTACCTGCTGTCCAAACCCACAGCATGCATCCTGTGTTACAAAATACTTTTCCTTTTTTTAATCCTGGCTAAAGCAGCACATTCTATGCTCTTTCATGGTATCATTGAAATAAATAATGCACATCCCACAGCACATACAAGCTGAAAATTGGAAAGCGCTGTTCCTCTAGGATGCTGGTGGCAGCAGTTAAGCGTGAACACTGTATGTTGTGGTTTAATGATGCAAAAACTAATACAATCATGATCACCCCAAAGCAATAAAGGCCAGACATAATCAAGCATCTATGGTGTAGCATTCTCTTGATCCCTGATGCAGCTCGTTCAACCCAGAGAGACCTTGTTTTACTAGGTTACTTTCAAAATAGCATCAATGCTCAAGGAAGTATACTTTGTGCCATCAGAGACAAAAGCTGCAAGAGGCCATTGTGTGAAAGGATAGGAACACCTCATGTTTCTTGTGCCTGCTGTTGCAGCAAGACCACATGAAATAGAGTTCTCTTACCATCCACTTGACCTAAATGAGGGAATGGGAGATCTTGCCCACACAGGTAGTGAACTTGTTTTAAAGTTGCATGTGAGCTAGGGGTACCTCTCCTTATAAAAAAGTGCCTGGAGGATTCAAATCAGGCAATTCAGATCACTCTCACTTCAGGAAGCTCAGACCTGGTCATCTTTCTGGCTGCCAAGTTTATGCCCTCAACCAGTACCTTCCAGACACAGCATTTGGATGTGCACCATGGTTCAAAGACTGGTGCATATTTTATGAGAGCAAACCTTACAGGCACTAAGTGCAGGGAGCGTGAAAGGGATGCTGAGCTCTAGGCTGGCCGAAGTTCTGGGTGATCAACCATGTTTGCATCAAGATGCTGCATCATTGCTGTGAGGCAGTGTCTATACTGAGTATACTACTTGAGAAAAAGGCAGTTTTACCCTGGAGGTAAATGTTCATTCATTTTAGGAACATTTAGCCAGCTGTGGCCATTTCATGCCAGTAAGTGCATAAATAGAAACCACAGGTGCAATAAAATGGGAAACATTGCAGTTACTCACTCACAGCTGCAAAATCACAGGTAGCTAGAGGAGTTTAGCAGAACCAAAAAATCATCACAATGTGGCATTTCATACTTCATGCTTTTCTTAGTGATGCCCGTACCTAAGTCTGAGACTTGAGGCATATGTGCAACATAAATGCAAGCACATGTTCAGGATTTAGGTTTCATTCGTGAGCTTGGGAAGCTCCCTCCTTGCTTACTTTTCCAGAAGCCCTGCCAGTCCTTTGAAGACAGTACTAATCTGAACACAAGTCTGTGAGTTCCTGTTTGAGAAGATAAACCTTATCACTAGAAGGATGAGTGGGCAGGCTTGAGGAAGCTCTCAGGAAGTGCAGTTTGAACCACCTATGCATTTTGCTGCCTGATTTTCATCCCCATCTCTGCAGATGCCATTACGTGCATTTGTACCACAGGTTCAGATAGGGGCACAGATGTTGTGGGTGAAAGAATCAAGGCTTTTGAGCAGGTAGAAAGCAAGGTACTGTATGGCACAGCCCTGGAAGTGCTCAGATACCATGGCAGTGAGCTTGGAAACTCAGTCCACAGTATCAGGGTATTGCAGAGGGGTGAATGTTGTTCTCAGTAATTTTATTTGAGGGTAATGAAGCTTCCTATGTAGCCCAGATTGCCTCACAGTATGTCAAATAATAAATTGTCTCATAAGGATGTGAGCTGAATCACAAACACTTGATTTTTTGTAGAATTAAGGGATAACTGTCCTTTGTAGTGTTAGAATATGGGTCTGGCTCTTATTAATACATAAACATCTCAAGTACTGTTTACAAAACCAACCATCCCTTCCCACTTCAATGAGGAAAGTTAATGGTTCTGATAAAATAGTGTACCCTTGATCCTACAGCTGTAAGCAGAATGCAAGGGCTGTCTCTGCCGCTTCATGCAGTATCAGTATTTTCCCGTGATTTATGGAATATTTAAACATTCATCAAGCCAAACAGCTAGCCAGAGTAGCAGGATCCACATTCAGGACACGTAGCTCCAGCGTTCATACGGGAGATTTGAAGTGTGGTTACAAGATGATAACTGTATTGCCTGAAGGAGATAAGTCCCGCTCTGCCAGAATGGTGCTTTGTATGTAATTAGTGTAAAAATTCAGAGGAATAGGGTTTATCCTTGCGATCGTCTTTCTCATTAAAAAAGAATCATAATGAAAGAACAAAGCAGTCCCTGCAGTGAATTGAATTGACTTCCTAAGTTTTCATTAAATCAAAGAACTCAATAGCATCGCATTTTCCACAGCCCAGTTGTAAACTGTACACAAGACTTGCAGCAAAGTCCCTGTGAAGATCACATCCTTTCTGAAGGTTTGGAAGTACTACCTTTCATAAAATAAGGACTCTGAAATAGCATCAATCAAGGGAATAAAAAGTTATGCCAGTAGGATAAAGCTCTCAACTTGTTCTTCTGCTTCACACTTAATTCTTAGTCCCAACACAAGCAGTGATTTTCTCTTATTTCATGTCCCTTATTACGAGGGTAATACATATATTTATTGTTACAACTAAATACATCTTTGAGGCAAAAGGTGTACAAATATCCTGTAAGTGTATCTGCCACTTTGTAAGCATTTATTTTCCTTTATATTTGGCTGAACTGTTAGTTGTCAGCATCTGGTCACCTTGAATTCCTGGATGATAGCGCTATAATAATAACTGCAGCTTCATCTGAAAGAATGTGTACAAATGTAGCACTCGGTATGCAAGTTGCAGTTGTGCTGTGTGCTCTCCCTTCTGCTCATAAGCTCCAAGCACTGGTGGGAGCACCAAGTCACATCTGGAAGTCACAGTGCTCCGGATGCAGGGACCTGGGGACTCACCTCTTAGCTTAGGTGTCCCTTTGGCTGCAGCTTTGCTTCACAAACCTTGAGGATGCTTTAGACCAAATTCCCTACGGAACAAAGCAGCTCAAGGTCGTTAGCAACCAGCTCTGTTAGAACCACCCCCCGCTACATTGTCTTTCCTGATTTAACATTAAGGAGAAAAGGAGAGGGATAATATGTGCTATCAGCCTCCTCTATTTTTTGCACTCATTTCCATGATGAGAGGAGGGAGCTTTGAGGTAAAGGTGGGAGCTTTGCTGGCAGCAGTGGTGAGCATTCCAAATACACAGGGGAGGGAGAGACCATGTGCATGTCTCAAAGGAGCACTTATCCCTTAGTTGTCAGTTATATCACAGTGACACTCAATTCACAGGGATATTTTTGTAACTGTTACAGAAATACAGCAAATAAGATTTCAAAGGAAAATTATGCATCTGTGCCTTTTCTGAGTTAAATATTCATGAACTTGCTTCTGTGCAGCTACTGGAATGTTTACACAATATCACTTGTCCACACTGCTCTGATTATGTGTCTGTGATCTGATACTTGGTTTTGTTTTGCCTAATTCTAAAGGAGGTTTTAATACTCCAGAGTAGAGGTTGAGTGTCACTATTTTAATAAAATGGATCTGCACTGATTTGAACCATTGATGATGTAAGAGAGAGAGTTGCACGTTTATGGCCATAAATTTTGATATACTCTCTTTTCATTGCTATTTGAGATCTTTGGTTTGAATGTGCTTTTGAATGTCCTATTAAGATTTCAACTGCTTGGTGTAGAAAAAGAGCGATTAGTGCCCTCATTTGTTGTTTGGCATGTAAGAGGTTTGTTTCCATTTAAGGGCGTGAGGTGGTTTATATTCATGGAGTTTTTCAATGCACACACATCTAACTATATACATTCACACACGTCAAAAATCTGCAACTATATATTATCAGTAGAGTTTGTCTTTAGTATTATTTTATATTGCTTATCATTTCAAGATCCCAGTGAAATTCATGTTTACCTGAGCTAAGCTTCATGCCCATTTGGACAAGAGTATGGTAAGAAACAGGCCATGGCATAACCAGCAACATTTCATGTCCACTCACAGCTTTTATAGCAATTCAGAGAGATGAAGTACCACAAGGGGAACAGAAACTTGCCAATAGCCAAGCTTTCCATGGGAACCAAATTGCCAGTGAGCTCTTCCAGGCATGGAGGTAAATTCCAGAACGCATGGATGCTGATGAAGGACCTTATAGAGTCTTTTGCAATAGTGTGCTGAAATTGTGGGTTAAATTTTTCTTAAGTCAAAATGTCTTGTGTTCAGATTATATTCTAAAGCTGAAGAGAGCAGGAAAAACACTTGAAGGATTCCATTGAGTTTCTGATGCCCTCATGACTGAACCAAACCTGATGTAGAAATGCTTGCTGGGAACTGGTCCCTGATAAAGCTGGAGATAAGAGGTCAGAATGAACTTGGCCATTGAACCAGGCAGCCAGCAGTCAGGTTGACATCATTGGGTTGAGTGCTTTCTAAGAAAAAAGAGGGAGTGGGAGGCTGGCAGGAGCTGAAGTTAACAGAAACTGCTTCACGGTAGGAAGTATGAGTGAGAAACACATTTTTAAGTGGAGGCTAGACATGGTCCTGCCCTGGTGTGTGAGGAACCACAGCATGTCAGATGGGCAAGGGGAAGAAATCCTGTCAAGGGCCAAGCAGATTGCATCCAAAAGCATGTGCCCTGGTATTTTAGTTCCTCCTTAGATGATCGCACAATTGGCACGTACCACTGTCACATCCCAAGTGACGTGTTCCTCTTCCCACTGGTGCTTTATACCATGGATAATAATACTTGAAAATGCTTGTGAATCTGCAGAGCATGATTGTCTGAGATCTGCACACTCAAACACACCTACTTTAGTGAATGAAGTATTAGAAATGTGGGAATCCAGCCACTTTTAATTTAGCGAGGATATTGAATGTGTTTGTTTCTTCTATTGTTGTTTGCCTAGAAAATATAAAATAGTCTGTTTTTATCAGAATAATATTTCTCTGAAGCATGGAGTAAAATAAAACTAATAAAAAAGAAAATAGAGTTGTTTTCTCTTTGAAGGATGTGGCACACTGCAGAAAAGAAATGTGTTACTGTTTCAAGGTGAGAGAACTCAAGTCATCTCAGAACAACTTGCCTTTAAGAAGACAAATGACTATGGTATTTTTGATAGTATTTTTTGCTGATAATATAATGACTACTCAATAGAATATTTTTTCAAAATAGAGAGCACACTCACCAAGGGCTTTTCAGGAGCCTGTTGACATAAACATAAAATGCAAGGCAACACAGAAGTTGGACATGTATACATAACTACTTCCCCTTGTATACATTTACTTTTCTATTAAGAGAAGTGCGTGATTGCAAGGAAGAGTTCCCAGAGTGTCTGTGAAAGAATTTCACCATTGCTATGCCTTGATGATAGAAATGTTTTTTGCAGGGATGACTCATTTCATATATAGGCTGTATTTCAGTGTCTGTCTATAAAGATTGTATCCATGGCTGAAGCTGTGTGAAAACATCTCATCTTTATGGCTGATTAATCTCTCTTTAAAATCGCCTTTGTGAAAACAATCTTGATTTAAAAGCAAGGTTGCTTGTTTCAGTTGTCAAGCAGTGAAGATGGTGATAGCCCTCTCTGTGGAAAAGGGAGGGAATCTGAAATGTAGAGGTGCTGTGTCAACGAACTTGTATAGAATAGTACAGGGTGCTTTCTATCAATAGGTTTTTCTAAGCATATGCACTCACCAAGTATTTAAAAAATATTCATAATTATGTGCACTTGAAATTCAAACTTAAGCAGTGAAATCACACAAGCCAACTGACATAAGAAAGAAAATCACATCTTTCAAATTTTCACAGGATGTTTCTGCTTCTAAGTTTCACAATTACTTTCAATTTCTGTTACATGTCCACCTGATAGTACAGCAGCAACTCATTCCTCATTGGAAGCTGCTTACTGCAAATTGTCAGGTTCTATCAATTTTCCTTCTCAATCTTTTCACAAAAGAATCAGATTTCTTTAGTCCAATATTTCAGATTTTGTCAGAACCTGACAAAATGGCATCTCCTTATTTCTTAATATGTTGAACAGTGATATAAAAATGGAAATTCATTGTCAGCTGTCCCTGTCATGTGCATTGCAGAGGCATTTCTTCACATGCGCTTGGTGAAGCTTTTGTTTATTTCCATAATTTCAATGAAACCTGCTTTGGTGATGGAACTGTCTATCTTCTGGTAATGACAATATTGAGAGATAACATGCTTGAGTATGTTTTTTTCAAAAATTATCTATCAGAGTATTAATATCTTCCACTGTTGCTTTTATTTTGTACTTTCTTGAGCTCTCTTTAATGTTCTATGGATTTAATCTGTTCTGTATAGAGTTGTATTTAATGGACTTGACCAATTATTGGTTATAGATGTAAGCAACACTGAAAAGAAGCAGAATTTTTCATGGAAACCTGGGTATTGAGAGGTATAAAAAGCTGGTATAAAAAGCTGTAGGATTAAGGAAATAGCAGGTGATGGGATTGATAGCAGTGATGTTTGTCACTGCCTTTTGCAGTCTCAGAGGAAAAGATTAATATTTGCTAGCTTGGAATTAATTAATTGTAGAAGCCAAAATTTGTATCTTCAGTGAAGATTTATGAACAAAAATACTGACAGTGATTTTCAACTGAAAATCATATCCCATATCAATGGTTTAGCTGCAAAGTGCCATTCAGGAATAAAATTTTCCCCTTCAAGGAATTTAGTAAACTAAATTTCTTCATTACAAATTAACTTTATTACCTATTAACATTGCTAACTTCAAAGCAAGGACAATAAGCATTTTAATAGATACAATGATAATAAGTATTTCAGAGCTTTAAATTATAGTGAGAAAGGTTTTTTATTCACTTTCTTCCAAAATTTTATTGCCTAGTGATAATTATATGATCATAAAAAGTAGTAAGACCTAAATTAAATTTGCAGAGGAGATTTTGTGACCCAGTTGAACCACTGCATAGCAGTTCCCTACTAAATTTAAGAACCAGTATTAGAAAAGTATCTTCCAGAGATAATATATAGATACAAGAAATTATGTTGCAAGGTTTTCAGTTAGGAACTTTGTATTTCTGTAAATCTTTTGCCAAGCACAACTAGTGCTTCCTCTCAAAAGTGGTTACCACCTAGTAGGTAAGGAAAATACTAACGTGAGAAATTGAGTTTGGTGAGGCTTCAGGGAGACGTGGCCATGGAGGTTGTTCTTTGGAATATTGTCAGACATCTGCAAGGTGGGAAAGCTCAGAAAGCACAAATATTTCCTGTGAAAAACACTTTTGCAGCCGAGGTGTATCCTTAACAAGAGGATTATTTCTGTTGTATTAGTCCATTCCCTAGGCTGTAAGCACCCAGCCAATGGTGTGTGGCAGAGCTGAACAGTCACCAAACAGACATTCCAAAGATTGCAGTCAAGCCTTTTCTTCTGGGTAGAGAAAACACAGGAGTGTTTCCACCACTGAATGCCCAGATTCCTCCCCGAGACCTGCCTAGGTCATTGTTCCCCTCTAGTGGTCAAGTGTTCTCAGCATGGGAAAGTGATACTCAATTGGCCGTGTGTCACTGCAGAAAGGATTTGAAGTATCACCGCCGGAACTCTGGTTTTGCTGGTTTGGTTGACAAAAGGACTCTGTGAGGGAACTGCTGGGGAAAGGGACTGCAGACCTGAGCACTTAAATGGAATAGTTCCTCAAGGGCTATTTCTTAAGGGTCTCAGGTTTCCCAACTCTGAATGGCACCAGAGTCACAAAGACATTGCTCAGTGATCATCTCCTGTAAAATGCTCAAACTGCCCTGTTTCCAGTGGTGAGATGACTGAAAGGAGCAAAAAGCATTTTGGTTCCTGTGTGTGGAAATAGAAAGCTGTGGTTTGCCCCTGACAGACACAAAAGCCAGCACAGGCTGTGAAACCACATACTCTGGATGCTTGAAATTGCAGATGGCACAGTCTCCAGCCATGGTGGCTGGCTGTTTGGGCAGTCAGGTTTGGGTTTTATATTATTACTGACCAGACCAACCATATCCAAACTGCAGCTTTGGCGGGGGGGGCTTGGCTGTAGCTCTTTTTAAGCACAGGAGTTGATGGTACCCCTTTCTAACTCCTTGACTCTCTCAAGGAACAATTGTACAGAGAAAAATTGTCTTTTGATCTCGTCCAGTTCTGGATGAAAAGACCAAATTAGATTAGGGCTGAAAAAGAGATAGCCACAAGACTGAACATGGAATTTATGTTTAGAATTTGGTTGAACCTGGCAAAAAACAAAGTGCAGCAGTAACTGATTTTTTATTTTAACTTTAGAACATAAATACATTATGAGCTTGCTGTAGCCTTCTGGACAATTTTGGACGTTGCATACAAAGAAATCTGTGAAGAGATTGTCTGAACAGACAAACAGACATGTAAATCAAGGAAACAAAGCTGTAAAGAGCCGTGGGAGCTGAGACCAAAGCACTGATGTAGGCTGGCAGAAAGCTGAGTGAGTCAGCATGCCTGGAGAACAGCAATTCACATCCTCTGTGTAATTTGAGAGCCCTGTGTCGCATCTATGATCAGAGGAATTCCCTGCTGATCCCATTTATCCCTGCCATACCAAAATAATTTTAATGCTGCTTGTCCTACTATCAGTGCCATCCAAAGCTTTATTTCTCTTCTTGGTTTTGATTTCCTCTTTAAGAGTGCTTTCATTTGTGTTAGGCTCCAGTCCCTTCTTCCCTGTCTTCATCCTATAAGCATTTTTGTAATTTATTGCAAATATTGCCTATAGATGGGAAATGCTTCTTAACTGATCACATCTTTGAAACTATCTTCAGAGGATGCATTTGATTCTGGGTGAGGTATTAACTTCTTTTGAATTTAGTCCACATTAACACGTTAGGGAAAAATTTTATTCTAATAGTTTCATGTGGATAAGACTTGTTTGCTATTTTTAGGAGGCAAAATGAAATTAACATCAAAGCAGCAATATTGGGTGCTATAAGGCATGCTGTTATCAAAAGAAATGATACAATAAGACCAAATTATGAGGTAATTTCTCAGGGCCTTTTTCTGAAACAATCAAATATATAATCGTGAAATATGTACTACAGAGCAAGAGAAAAAAGAGGAGTACCTGCCTTTTAGAACAAGATGTTTTCTCTGTCACAGAGCTACTTTTTCCCTATGTCACTAATGGATTATATCCATATCCGAAATACAGACAGAAATTGAATGAAATTTCACAAGGATTTGATTTATGTATAAGGTGTAATGAGAATTTTTCATATAGATGAATTTTGAGAAAACATAGACTATTTTGAAGTCAGGCATTTTATTAACACAGAAGATTCTGATCAGCTTTTGAGCTATGTGCTCTAGTAACACAGACAAATTTGCATTTCTATATTTTTGAAATATAGTAAATATGAATAGTACCTGATAGGGATTTGATGATTAAACATTTCATCACAAATACTGGTGCAGTTAATCTGAGCAGGATAACCTTTTCACATCTGCTGCCATGGAAATAAAACCAATGAAGTTATGTTTGAAAGGTGTGCCCCTTGTGGTTAGAGTTCAGTCAAGCATGGTCTTAGGGAATTTACAGATTCAGTGCTGTACAGCACAGGTTCCTACAAGGCAGTAAATCACACCAGAAACACACAGATTATCAGTTTGTCCGTCTGTCCGTTACTGTGGTAGCTGAGTGCCTTTAAAAGCTGTTTTATTCTAGATGCCATATGTTCAAATGCATTACACAACAAGTTTAAAGTGTCAAAATTCTATTTCTATCTTTGATTCAGTGTGTAACACTGAACAAGTTGTTTAAAGTATAATCTCATTCTTGTTTCTCTGCTGTGAACAGAAAAGAAAATCAGCAGTGGCAGTGAAGCAAACTGCCAAGCATTGTGCTTTGTACAGAACAGGGCTGCCAGCTTTTATAGAACACTGTTGTAAAGAGATTCATGATAATAAATATGTGTCTGTTTTGTCTTAAAACCCTCATTTAGTCTTGTCAACTGAAAATGCCTCCTCTGAGTTTCATAAGAAGTATGTTTCTTACATGGTGGCAAAGAAGTTTTCAAACATGGAATCCCAATTTCTTTTTATATTATCAAGTTTACTATGTTCAGCATAATAAGATTCTGTAAACTCTCAAATTTTGAATCAGATATTTTATTTGAAGAAATTTTTGAGTGTTTGTGGTTGACTGTATTGAGGACAGTGCCTGCCTGATTGATAGTTTCAGTAGTTGCCACTCAGAAAAGGAGACTACACTTGCCTTTGCTCTTTTTGGCCAGAGGAAGATAAAATAATGGCAAAGAAGTGAAAAGACTGAAGAGTGCCCTAACGTTATGCCCAATGCATGCAGTTTGCCCACTGATCCAAGCTTTTAGAAGGATAATGGACTGTAGAGCCTTCGGTGAGTGCAGAAGTGTCCCCTGCCACCTAAAGCTCACAGCCTGCTGAAGTATTGTTAGGATGGCTGCCTGTTCCCCCTGCTTGTAAAAGGAAGAAAATCTACTGGCAGCAGGTACAGCTACTGAAGGAAGACAAGATGCTATTTGCCACTTTTGACAGTGATCTTGTAGAAAGAACTCTTCGGAACGTACTGAAGCAATTATGTTTTCCTACATGACTGCTATGGGTCACTACTAAAGGCATCACAGCTGGAATCCAGTACCGGAACATCCTGCAGGTCTTGCGCCTTTAGTCTTGCAAAGGGTAACACAGGTACAGCTGTGTACTGGGTGCTGTGCATCTCCAATCCAATTTAAAAGATCCCTTTCAGTCCTGGTGGCCTGATGCCCCAGGAGTGGCCCCAGTCGTTCATTCTAAAACCAGCTGCAATGACTTTACCATCTCACCCTCCCACTCAGCAACAGTATGTGGCAGTGTGTTCCTTCCAGTAACAGTGAATCTTCATTTCCTGATTCTGGATGATGACCATCAATATTTTTTAGTCTGGCCTTGGCAGACTGCCTTTTGTCTTCTGGCTCCCGTAAGTGAGCAGCTCCTCCTTCCCTGCTGTTCCCAGTTGCCTGTTAAATCCATCATATTCGAAAGCTCAATTGCTGTGGTTACATGCAAGAAAAGCCACCTGATCGAGAGGCACTCCTGTGTTTCCATTTCACACTTCCTGCTCGGTTCAAGTGCCCCACTGGCAATTCTAGCTAGCTTGTTAGAAGATCCCTTCTCCTGCTGATGAAATAGGAACTAGCCACTTTCTGCCTGTCTGTTTTGATACAGGAGGTAGAATGGTGTTGAACAAATACAGGTTCTTCTTTCTTGTACCCTATAGAAATTTGGAGATTTGGTTCCATTATATTTTTTGCCTTCAACTGCCTGCTTTTACTTAAAGAGTTGAAATAATCTCTGGGAAGATTTCTTTACTTTCTAATATGAAATAGCATCACTCTGACACTTTTGAATTTATCTGTAATATGACTTAGAACCAGTGAAGTATTCTACAAAGCAATATCATTAAAGCTGGTGTGTATCCTGCCTAAATGGATCTTTTGCCATTTCCGAGTCTTGATAAAAGTAAGGTCATGTCTCTTTATTAATAAAAGCAAATTCACAAAGTAGAAGATTAGAGAGTTTTTAATTTTCCAGTTGAATATCTCAGATTGCTCTTGATGTCTGACAAGGATGGGCACAGCTAAAGGAACACTGTTGGAATTTTAAATGACCATCAAAATGAGAAAAAAACCCTTTTGATGTTTTCCCCATCTAAACAAGAATCCATAGTGATAATACTTTTCTACTGTAGCTTCAGGATTAGACATGACTTAAGTTGGCCCTACAGCCAGGTGGATTTTATATTCTGTTGTCTTCCCTAATTGCATATGAATTTGAGCAAAAATAGAGCACATGGAGATTGGCTTTCTAAAACCTTCCTTTAGACAAAGCCTGTGAGTGTCATGCCATGGTAGTAATAATATTGAAATTTATACCACCCATAAACCTTTTACAGCAGTGTAATTAGTTGGGCTATTAGTACTACCCAAGCTTAGCCTTATTTTATTGCAATGAACACAGCTTGTAATCATGTAAATGATAATAAGTAATAACACTTAAAGGCATAAATGCAAGCATTTTGGTCTCTCTAGTGAGTGCTCTTTGTGAACAAAAGTAGGGGATCCTACAGCTTTTCCTCTGCTGTGGGTACTTACTTCCATGCTCTCCTTAGAGGGTCCTCTAATGCAAAATAAGATTGTAAAACTCCTGATCTCTTCAGTAATCTGACTCTGCTGACTTCTGTGCTAGGTGCAAAGTAGGCAGTAAATAGGATGAAAGACCTGGATTCAAAGAGTTTGGGGACCATTTCTGCAAATCAGAGGTGTGTTATGGTGTTCTCAATAGCAGGTTATGCAAATGAGCTTCTTATTGCCTTGTGGTTTGTGCTGGTTTATAGAATGAATACCAGTCTATAAATACGGTGATGTTTCGAGGAAGAGAAGATGCAACTTGTTTCAAATTTACAGTACCTTCTTGAGTAGAAAGCATAGTCCATTTGGCTTTGCAACATGCTGCTAGGATTGTTCTGTGCCCTGGAGAGGAGAATGGATGGCTGTTCCTGTGCATCAATCCACATCTCCAGCTTCCCTCCCTGTTGGCCTGTACCACCATCTAATGATACTTCTGCTGTTTCTGGATCTCAGCTGCAAGTTAGCTGGTACCACATCAATTCTGCAGTTTAACTCTGGTGAGAATAGAGTGTTCACAAAACCAAAGTGGGATATTTCCTTGTACTGTTAACAGCCAGGAGATTCACTGTGCTGGTGAGCAGGTTTTTGAAAGGAATGAAGTAGGCCAGGAGCTAACTGCAAGCAAATTGGTCAATACTCATCATCTGACCAGAATAAAATGAAATTTAATAAAGTGGCCTAGAATGACTGCATATCAGTCTTGGGCATTCTTCCCACATTAATAATCTAAATGCACTAGGGAGGAAAAAGAAGTCAGTACTGATCACTCAATTCAAAAAGAAATTAAAAGCATGTTTTAAACAAATTAGAAGGTGGGAGGCAGAGAATGACCCAGTCTGTTACACCTACCCTGACAGCACCCCCCACTGCAGCTCAGGTGATAGCATTTGGCTTTCATCTTTGGTCATTTATTTGGCAGTGTCCAGCATAGTCCCCTCAGGACTGGTTCTGTGTCTTCCAGGAAAAAAACAAAAAAACCTAACAAACTCATATCTGTGTGAGAATTCAATTTCTGAGTACCATCTTTACAGCATTTTGTACAAAGCTGTGATAAACATTAATATCAAAGAACATAGTCACTATCTTTTAGATTTCTGACTTTCGAGGTTACAGCTCAGTTACATAAATGCTTTCTTAACACTCCTTATGCCTGATGTCTTCCATTCTTGAGGGTCTATTAGAACTCCCCAGTCTGTTGTTTGTGTACATGAAACTACTAATAGATGTTTCCTAAATGCATCATATCTTCATCATTTGCTACTTGTGTAAGAAAAATTAGAAAGACAAATTCAAAACATAAATAAATTCATTCACAATGTTGCTGTTCTTCTGAGCATCATAATCAGTATTATCACAGCAGAATTTGTAAGGAAAAATTGAACTTTTGATGTCATTGCGTTACCAGGATGCTTGAAATTATAGCATGACGTCTGCTATTCACAAACTTTCAGTGCTTGTGGATTTAATGAGATTTTGTTTGACAGCTTGTCTAAAGATCAGATTTTGGGTTTCATCTCTGCTACCTAGAGTTTCGTAGCTCTTATGGATTATTGGTTCTGGGATGAATGGAGGGTTAAGTCCCTTGCTGTTTTCTCTTAATACAGTCTCACTTTTTGGCTTTTACATAGTACTGTTTAGTTTTAAAGCAATTTTTAGTGTTTCTCAAGAAAGAAGACTATTATTAAATCATAGAGTACTCTGCTACTCAGAAAATATGTCAGAAGCATGCTCCAGAGGCTTAAATATTTTTAAATTGTTTATTTTTCTATACTTTTTCTGCTTCATTACAACTTAAGCATCCATAAATTGGTCTCATGCTAAGAGAGCTTGTAAACCCCCAGGGCCTCCCAATATAGCCAATACCTTAATTGCTTTTAAGCACATCTCGGGTGGTTTCCTGGTGCGCTCCAATACAAAAGTCAACAAATCGTGGTTGAGAGACAGTCACTTCTGCCCATGATGTTCTTTTGTGATGCAGTTACTCTAAGATGAGAGATTAAAAAGTAATGTAGGAAATAAAGAACAAAATAAAGCAGCCCATTTAAGTTTTCCAAGGAAAAATGTTTATTAAATGTTTATTATGTATTTCTCAGACAGGTCTTCTGTGAAAGCAATTGCTGTAATTGAATGAGATGTGATATAGTTACAATCAGGAAGGGAGAGACTCCAAAAGACAGTAACTTTTGACTAATGGTTCATCCATATTTGCATTACAAAGAATATTCTGAAAATTTCCTTGAGAACTATTAGGGGTTTGCAGTTTGGCAGCCCCTTTTTTGAGTTTGGTTGTAGAATAGCTGCTTAATAGACAATGCATTTTTATGAGCCCAGAGAAAAAGCATTTTCTGTTCATCTGTGTAGTGGATTGTTGGATGTACTTGGCTCAGCATAAGCTTCCATGGATAGGTTTCCATTCACAGCTGTCTCAGCAGTTAAAGCTCTTTGAGATGAAAGCAATAAAAATTGCTATCCTCATTTAAAATTTAGAAAATAGGCGTCTAAGAAATGTTGCCTACCAATAGATAAATACTAAAATTCTTTAAAAGTGCATCTATTTTTGTAATGGATGTTAAAAGTGCTTGTTTGACCAAGAAACTGGAACTACCCTATTAAAAATAGATTATTATGTCATAATCTAACAGACAGGGAATGCAAGTATGTCTGAAATACAAAGAGGCCTATACAGATAAGGCTGTGAAACACTCTGACATCTGTGTTAGTGCAGTGCAGATTTATACAATGTAATTATGTAAGAAAATCATGCAAAATATAGTCCTTCACACCCTGAGCTATAAAACATGGAATACCAATCAGGCAAAATTGTGTTCAATAGAAGGGCTTTAAACCAGTAGAGGTTTGAGTCCAGAACTTCACATTAAAGGTGTTTCCCAGAACTTTCTAGCTGTATCTACTGCTTCCCAGCATAAGAGGACAGGAAGATGCCTTTCTTGCAGTATAATCTGTCCATGTCAAATTCAGTATTGCTCTGTCTTTCCTTTTTCCTACCTTTTTATTTCCACATGAAGTCTGGGATCAGCTAAGGTTATTCTTATCAAGCAGCTTCATCTTCTATCTGATATATGTGTGAGCAGGATCCTGCAGTGTGGAAGCAGGAAAGACAGCCCAAGGCTGGGACCAGGCCTGGTTTCACACATCCTTTGTCAAAAGCACCCTTTGCCTTCTAGTGAGAGTACTTTAATCACCTGCTCAGCAGCGAAAACTGTCCCTTTCAGGTAATGAAAGAAAAAAGAAAAAAAAAAAGAACCTTACATCTTTTTGGTTGGCTTGTTTGGGATTCTTAACAGTCTTGTTGAAAGCTATTACTAATATCGGTTTTCTGCAGTTGCTCTGTCTGCAGAAACTACTCAGAGTTTTGGCTTAGACAAGTTCATCCTGGAAATGATCACAAGTATCCTGCAAGGATTTTTTCTCATTGAGCAACAAACAGACTTGACCCTTGATTTAAAAATCAACTTCAGCCAACCTTTTTTTTTTTTCCTTTCAGTTAACACTAATTAAAAAGACAATTTGCACATACTCATTTTTGAAGGCTCAGTTCTTTTCACCTGTCTAATTTACTGTTGTGTGCTAGAATACAATCAGCTGTTACAAGAAACAATTCAAATGAAAAATTGCATTTGAAGATATAAGCAGGTGTTGCATTAAATAGCAGCTCCTTCATCTTCTTCTGGTGAAAACCAAATTTGCCTTTGCAGCTGTATAGGAGAATATGTATTTTAGAGATCTGGTTGGTTTGTATTGTTTGCTGGATTAGTTTTCAAATTTTATTGCTAAAAATACAAATGGTTTTTCATTTCTCTATATTTTGCTAAGTTCTTTAATTAAAATATGAGTTGAAAAATAAACACTGAACTTTAGCTTTGCCTTACTTTGAATGTGTTTGGGTTTGAATAGAGTTTATTTCCTGTGAAAAGGTTCTTACTATACAGAAAAATTATTGATATGTTAGTGATCATTCTCAATGCTCCAGAAGGTCATGATTTCTAGGAAAACAATGCTTATTTTTGTTTCTCTTACAAACTTCAGGGTACAATTCATTCATGCAGTAACTCCTATTTATAGCCTGAGGAAACAGGATTTGTATTTCTGTTGTGTTTATGGTACCAGATTTGTCAGCCTGAAGTTCTCAAATACCATGCAACTGATCATAAAAAAAAAAAATCGAAGAAACAAATGAAAATAAATTCTAAGAATAAGAATAAGCTATGAATAAGAAAAAGGATACCTTTTGACTCATGACAAGTTTTAACTTTTAGGATACATATAATGCACATTTCCATATATTGATGAATTAAGTGAATTCCTGGGTTCAGGTTTTGATAGAGGTTACAATAAAAGGAAAATTAATTGATGCCAAAAGCTGTATGTTGAACAAAATATCAGCTACTGTGAGTAGAATTAAGGAATGATTTTGTGCATTCAGTGTTTTACAAATAAAGTATTGATCAGCAGCAGTGAAATGTTATAGGAATTTGTTATTTTTCTCAAATTTTTCACACTGTTTCATTCTTTAGAAGTTCAAGATTACCCTTTCAATATTTTTCAAAATGAAACTCTTGGTTTTTATATGGGAATTGCAATACATCATTTTTACATTAAAATAAATTTGGAGCAGGTTTTCAAGTCATATACGATGTAGCCATGCATGATGTGACATCTCATGCCCTTGGATTACATATCTAACAATGGAAGAAAACATTAATTGTTTAATTTCTTACCACTTCTCAAGGATTATTTACAGAACTTGGCATTAACACTTTTTGTCTTTATTTGCCACAAAACAGAGGGATTGCTACATGACTGCTATGCTGCACGTTTTTATGGCAGCTTAACAGTTAAAGCAGATTACATACTGAATTCTCTATTAAAGTTCTCAATAACTTTTAGCCTTGGTAATGAGCACTCCTATCAGATTTTGGCTGTTATTTTTAATTTAGTTTTATTAGAGGATTGTTTTTTCTTCCTTTCTTTCTAAGCTCCCAAGTCTTTCAGAGGTGATGGCTAACACTTCAGGCATCTTATCAGGACCTTGCAGCGCAGACTATAGGAGGGTCACAGCCGAAGCAGATGCTCACTTCTTCCTGGACAACAAAGTTGTGCCAGTGACTCTTCTTTTACTATATTCTTACAAGAACCAACAAACTTGGTGGGGTTTTTCAGCTGTTTCCCCCCCCCCTTATCTAAGTAATTATGGTGTAATAGCAGTTTTGCTGAAAGCTCACTAAAAGTCTCAGTGCTGATCAATTCCTTACCTCTGTTTCCCAGCACAAATCTGTATAAATACTCCTTTTTTGCCTTTTCTCCTCCCATTCTCCATCAGCCTGCTTGATCTGCTTTCTCTTACTGGGCAGCTAACTATTTTCATTTCTTTAAGATATGGGGCAGTTATTAGCAGTAATAGTGACCAGAAATTATTTCTGATCCTTCATCCCTGCTGTGATATTCTTGTGTTTGACTGTTAAATTACCTTCTTATTACAAAAGCTCCAAGATTTTAATCAACAGTAATGACAAGCAACCTGTAATGGAAACCTATATTATTTCTTAATCTTTTGAGCGGAAAATTTTGTTATTATTCTGGCTGCTTACAGGAAGATTTCTGTTAAGGACAGAAAGGAATTACATAGTACAAATCAACACTTACTCTAATTCAGCTACGATGGTTTGTATCAGATGAGAATTGGGTGTTTTGTAGGGTTTACAGGAGACCTGTTGCAAGTGATAAGCATCCCAGGCCCAAGAAGAGTAAAGTTGTTGCAGGTCTCTTTGTTAGTGGCACTGGTGGTTACAGTCATTTGGAAACTTTATTCCAGCAGGAAGAGCCAAGGAGTCAGTGGCCAACAGATTGTGTGAGCCTACCAGCAGCACTACAAGAACAAGTGAAAGGAATATAAGAAATGTTTGAATTTCACTGATAGAAGTGGGAAGAGGGCAGTATAAAGATGAATTAAGAATGGCTTTATCCTACAAGGGAAGCAGACCATGAGTTCATGAACTGACTTACTGATTTCTTAAGATTTTGTCTGTGATTAATTGAACCCTTACATCTGTGTTATAAAGTCCTTGAAGCAAATCCTATGTAAATGTACTCATCAGACAATGGCACTATTCATTTTCTTTGTCTTCCTCTTAGTAATCACTATCAGAAGAGCAAATAAGCCTCAGCAGACCTCAGTATTGTTTCTTCTGGTGTTTTAATCAGTTTTATGTTTATTTTAGATATTCTGGTCTTAAAGTCTAAATAATATACTAGTCAATTTCTATTAAAACTAAAAAGTGAGCCTTTAACTTTTCATGGATAAGAAAATACTTTCAGATAATAATCATAAGTGCTAAAAGTTAGAAAGCAACTGAAGAGCATTGTGCTCAACAATCAAGTGCAAAATTAATTGTGTTTACTCTTATCATTGCAAGGACACCCCCATTTTGATTTTAAAGGGATGGAGATGGTGAATCTGCCTTTTTCATATGTATAACCTATGGAAGTTGAGCAGTGTTGGATCAACATAGTTCCAGCGGGAATAAAGCCTGTTCTTTAATCTGCATTTACATCCAATGTACTTCAGTCGTGCGCACTCTGACTGCCAAGCACTACAGAGCTAAATTCTAAGAAATAATTCAGTAACATTAATTTCCTTTTCCCTACTATCTAGTCCATGCTCAGCTCATTGATATATCTCTCGACTGTTTTAAGAAAATAAAAGCAGATGCACATTATTTGACCATCAATGTCTCATCAGTTTTAACTATATTCTATCTAAATTGCTTGTGAGACTAAGTACAAGCCTGGATGCCAGACTTATGAGTAGGCCATCTGTGGGCTAACAGTTGCAAACTGGTGCATTCTTTCATCAGCAAAATGCTGGCCAAGCTAGTGCTTCAGTCAGCCATGGCAGCAGAGCAAAAAAATCAGACAATCCTTAGCATTTATGCATATTCAGAGGAGGTCACTGTGTTCACTCAGTGTCAGCTGCACATGTGCTCTGGATGAGGCACAGAGAGGGGGAACAGCAAGCAGGGAAAGTGAATGATATTACTGGGAGGGATACTTTTATTCTCTGCCAGAGTCAGTTGAAAGCGCTGTCGGTAACAAGCACCATAGGAGAGTAATGGCTGCAGAAGACCTCTCTCCCCTAGTGTGATGGTGCAAAGTCTGAATGCCAGTGAGACCCCTCCTCTTCTGGCTGTGCAGCAAAAAAAATTCCCTTTGTTTCATGCGTGTGTGGCTGATTGAAGCTATTGTTTACCCTGGCTCCCTTCTCTTTTTCGCTCCCTCAGGGAAAAGCAAGAGTTGAACTGGGGCTTTTCCCTCCTCTGAGGACAGCCATGAAGGAAATTGATCCCATTCCCAATTAAAGACTGCAGCCCCACAGGAGACGAATTTGGCTATTGCCTTTCATAACATTCCAGGTTGGGAGATGGTGGAAGGAAAAACTGCACAATAGTTGCTAGATCTGACCACTTTCAATGCAGAATATTTACAAGGTTTCTCTAATTTCAGAAATTTACCTGATTTTGGGTACTAGAACCAATGGTATGCTGTCATTATGGGCTGGGGAGAAGTTTGGGCTGGGTAGCAGTTAGCTGCCAGACACCACTTAAAGAAGTCAGAAGTCTGTTGAACAATTTAATGTAGGTTAAGGAAACAGAGCACTGAGCAGAACAAAACAACCTGGGGATAGATTACATTAGTCCTTAGCAGGAAAACCTGTCTCTGGTTTTGTTATTTGTTTTGATAGAGAGCAAATAGAGAACCAGATCCATAGCTTCAAATCAGTGTAGGCATCCCACAGCCCTTCTCATTCCTGCTGTCTTTCCCCAGGGTGCGAGATCAGTCCTGCATCTCCCATATGCCCCCCCAAAGAAAGGCAGTCTATTCCCCCTCTGAGAGAGACTAGGAACAGTCTGACCCTGTCTGATGTGGAACCATTAATTGCTGAGCCTTTCCAGCTGAAGTTCAGATCTTGCACTCGGGCCTTTTTGTTCAACTAATTGTATTAATGGGCAAAGTTTTCTTTCACTGACCTGCAACTATGCATCTCTTTATTTTTGACTGCTCTAGCACCCCACATAAATAGCTGTTTCTGAAGGCTTTATTCTTATTCATCCTGGCCTTCAGATGAGACACAGTAACATGTACAAACCTTGTCATATGTGCTTGTGAGAGTCTTGGTTTTATAAAGTGCCATAAATTCTGTGTGATGCCTCTGGCAAACATGTTAGGAAATAATTGGCCATTGAAATTGTCATGTTAGGAGAGAAGTAATGAAAACTAATATGTCTTTTATGATTTAGATCTCTCTCACGTGGATTTTTGAAGTGGATGCCCTGTTGGCAGTTATTGTATTACAGACATTAGTCTGCTTGTTTCTGTTCAGTGTCAAGTTTATTTTAATGGACAGGATCACCCATAGTAAAGAAAGTAGCAGTAACCCATCAACAGCGTCCCTTTTTTCTCACATTTTCTTTCTCTACAAATTCGTAATCATTTATGGCTAAGAATCCTCCATGAAATCACAAAATCTTGGAAAGCACAGAATCCTTTCCTAGAGAACTGTAATTATCAACACCAACAGGCATTATTGTAGAGTTATTCTATGCATCGCTATCCAAGCTTGACTCTGCTTGGGTCATTTCCCCACCATGGGGTAAGTCAGTGTGAACTTATGACTTCCAGAGAAAGCTGATCTCCCTACTGCCTCATGATCTGTGTCAATCATTAGCTCCTTGAAGAATTTATTAAACTATCAACCAAGTAAAGTTCAGTGTAAGAAATTAGCATAGGCTGCCAAGAAGACATAAGCCAACCTTAAAAGGGGAATGAACATAAAAAAGAAAAATGCAAATGTCAATACGTCCAGAGAAATGAAACATACTAGATAGAATAAAAGTCACTTTTATCTGCTGGTGAGTTAAAAGGTAAGTTGGTTTTTTTGTGGAGCTATAACAGACTTTGCTCCCTACACAGTAACTTGTCAGCCTTGGTTGCTCCATAAACAGATTTTGTGTTTCAAAGTTGTAACAGTGCTAAAATCTGGCTTAATGTTTGATTTCACCATAAGCTGGAGACTTCAATCAGTTGGGAAACTCAGTAGCCTTATTATTTACTTGCTACCCAGGAAGCTATTTAGAGATGCACAAGGAAATCTGTGTTGGCCCTCCAAGCACCAAAGCTGTGACATCACTGATCTGCCAGGCAGCTCAGGACAGGACACCATGTGCTGTCAGGGCTGGGCACTACCTCACCCGGTGTCCTTCTGCTGAGCCAGTGTCACTTCACCTGGCTTGACATCCATACCATGTACTTAGGAAGACAGAAATGAACGTGGTACAGGAATTTGTCAAGAGCATAAAGAACGTGATTTCTCCATGACTGCTTAGGCTCAAAGTTTCCCTGTCCTTCAGTTATTAATATAATGGGATCACATTTCATCAGCTCATCTCAATTCAGCAGACAATTTAAGCAAGTGTTTAATCGGGAGTTTAGGCTTCAGTCGTGTTCTGGGGTGCTAAAATACTGTTGGCAGAAATAGGATGTATATGCTGACATGGCATCTTTGTGGTTTACTTGCACTTGTTGTTAATGTATAATAAGGACAGGTATATATGAAAGAACATTCTTTCATATATACCTGTCCTTAGGTCAGAATATCACTCAAGAGCTATCTGGATGCAATCCTGGGCAACATACTGAAAGAAGACCCTGCTTGAGCAGGGAACCTCTAAATGTGGTGCCTGGTGCCTCTCTCCTGCCCTTAGCAATCCTTTTTCTGTGACAGAAATAAGTGTGGCTCTGCACGGTTTATTTTTGACAACTCTGTGTCACTGTCACCTGTCCTTGCATTGCATTCCCTCAGCTCTGTGAATCCTCCAAGAGAGCTGATAACTCTTGGGTGTCTGTCTCAACAGCTCTTTTCAGTGGCTGAGGACAGTGCTTTTCAGCTGATTTGAGGACAAAAAATTTACCTAAAGCACTCCAATCTACCCTTTCACTATGTTTGCCCAAGCTGTTCCCCCTTTGCAACCAGCAAGAGCTGGTGAGACCCTGCAGCTTCAGTGCCCTGTCTCTTCTGTACATGACAGTGACTTCCAGAGGTGCCAGTCTCTGTGAGGGTATAGCTGTGTACTGTGAGAAGTGGCCAGGGAGCCTGCCCAAAGAGACGAGCTTGCTTAATGTGGTTGAAAATGTTACCTGTTTTACAGATGGGAATTTGAGAGGAACTGAAATGAAGTGATTTGCGTGTCATTATACAAACTGTCTCTGGCAGAGGTGGAGGAATGATCCCCTTTTTAATATCTTAGATTAATATTTAATAATGTAACTGACAATATTGATTTAGTATAACCACAGTCCTGGCTACCATTTGCAGTGCTGGTGATTTTCCAGGATTAGTGTTACTTCTGCAGTCTGACTCTCCTTTCAGCTGGCCATTCTGGCCTAGGCTGCTGAAAATCGGATAGCTATGGGCTGTTCTTGTCTTTGCTCACCTAGGCTGTCAGTGGACTTCTAGCATGGTGAGAGTAAGAGCTTCCATTACTGGTCTGCTGGGCACTGTAGTTCCTTCAGCCTTTCAGCTTTGATTAACCAGAGTAATTAATCGTATACTGATGAGGCTTGTGGTGACTATGCCGCTGCAGTTAGGGGAGCAGCATGGAGGTGCTGGAGAGCCAGTTGTGAAAAAAGAAAGAAAGAGGAGAAAGAAGCCATGTGGACTTTTGTTCCTTTGAAGTGACCTTTCAGTGCAGGTTCTTTACTTTTTCGCTTCCTTTGTGTTGTTCTTTTCCTTATTTGTTCTGAAAAGAGTGGAGCCTTCCTTGCAAAGCAATTCATATGTAAAAAGTTTTCACATTGGGATTCATCTGATAAGGTCTGCAGAGGGGACTTATTTGCACTGACAAGCTGGCAGCCAGACAACCTCTCCATTTTGTAAATGAAAGGAGAGTAGCAGCAGGACATCTCCTACCCTCTCTGCCTTTCAGCGCTGGAAGAGAACCAAAATCTGGCCAACAGCCGTTCAGGGGAGTCAGCTATTTAGGAGCTGCAGAAATGTATGGACACTGCAAATGTAACATACGGTTTTCCTTCTGTGAGAACCAACACAGAGAAGTGACATTTGGGTTGGTGATTTCCAGGGATGACGGATGGGAAGCTTGACCTAGCAGATGCAATTCGCTTGCCTTTATTTTTTTAGCGGGACTGTTCCAAATGTGAAGTAATCTAAATGTATTTTTAATTCTTGGCTGTAAAAGAGGAGGCAATCATAAAGACTAGATTATTTTATTTCCTATTCAGTCTTATATTATAGCATGTAACCAATGTGGGATCACTTTCTCATTTCCTTCAGACATACTTTTCTGTAGGAAAAGAGGATGAAGGTGCCTCAAAAGCCCACTTCCCTCCTCTCCTCTCCCCATCTGTCTGATACCAGTGTCAGGTTAAGAACAGCAATGTGAGGGACCCTCAGTCCTACATTAGGAGTATGATCACTCTCTCCATATTTATCCATGTGCAACAACATCAGTGTGCTGTGCATTTTAATCCGGGACACATATGCAGCCTTGTCAAGGGAATAGGAAAAGGTAATATCTTGATTTGTGCCCTTGCTCTGAGTTACTTTGCCAGGCACCAATAAAATTATTTTGTAAGTGAGTAAGCTACTACCCAGCTGTAGCATAGCATCCATTGGCACATCTCAGGGAAACAGGAGCAAGATTTTTGTGAATGCGGTAACAAATATTAAATTATCATAACTTGCTATTAATCCATACTTTCACAGTCTTGCACATAGCATACTGAAAGGGAGCATTCACGTTTACTTTCATGGGCAACATCCTGTCTGTTGAATGCTTCAGCACAGGGAAGCCTCTGGAGAAAGGCCCGCTTCTGTCTGGATAACTTTTAAGTGTGTTTTTTAGCTGCCATTAATCTTGGTATTCCTCTTTGTGCTGTTAAGGGCATTGGGAAGTTGTTTGGTTACAAAATCCTTGGCTGCATTGCAAAACTTGCTTTAGTATAAAAAGTTGTAGTGTAGAGATGAGACCTGTCATGGTTGCTTGTATATGTACCTAATAAACTTTATCTTCCAGCCATTCATGGCTAAAATAGTGTGATGACACTTGAAAACATGTGGCTTCTTGTTAGATGCATACTTAACTGATCATACATATGCTTGTCTTTGTGGCCAAGCACTCTGTTGAATCCCAGTCTCATGCCACTCCCGGTTTTCCTACTCAACACACACACCTGGCACCTCTGCTCCACATCTGCTTTGCGAGAGCTCATGTGCTTAAAAGATGAGGAACAGACATTAGTGCTGGTGCTGTGGTCTTAAAAATCAGATAAACTAATACAGTGTCCCACAGAAGGCCAAAAGTAACTTCTTGGTCACGTACATGGCACTGCAGATGAATAGCAGAAAAAAGTAATTACTGCCCCTGCCCAGGCTCAGTGTTTCTGTATATATTTATTCCATCAAAGCTAGCACTTGAATTTTGCAGATTTAGCTAGACAAATGACCTGTCTTAATTAAATACACTGGTGTGCATTTTATAGAAAGGTTTTGCCATAATTATGGTGATGTTAAAATAAGTTTGTTTTCCATAAAACCCAAAGGGAAGCTGTTAAATGCTTTTTGCGTAGATATTGAGTTATTTATCTTGAGAGGAGAAGAGAGTGTCAGCCACACGCCTAAACCAATGTCCCTTTCTACCAAATTAATTTACAGAGCCTAAAAAACTGCCTTCAGTACCCCCAAATGCTGGTGTTTGCCACAGCAGGAGCCTAATACAGGCAGCTGCTAAACAACAAGCAGATCACAAACATTTCCAAGGGTACAGATGAACATTTTCCAGAGGGAACCCATGTGTCATGCAAGTTCATGCTGCTAAATTGGACCATACATGGGTGTGAATCTCAGTGGGGAAATATGATCTTTTCTGGTCCAGCTGCCAGTTTTCTGTGTTTGGTGATAATAGACAAAACACTAGAAATACGATTGATGTCTGTGATCCAGTAAGTGGTGCGTATGTACAATAGCTTTCACACATCACTGAAGGAAACAGAAAGTCCTTCCGTAATTGGAGAGGGAGCCTTTGGTCAAGAGAACCAGAGCAGGAAGTATAATAACTGAAGGATCAATGTTTCCCCTACTATTTTACATTCAAAGGTCTGTGCTGCTGTGAGCTGCAAGAAAAGAAGGCAATTGATGGGAAAAAAATTAAAATTAAACAAAATAAATTTAAAGAATAAGGCCTGTAGTAAATTTACCAGATCAAAAAATGAAGTATTGCTGAATAAGCCCTTATTATCCAGTGTCAAGCCCAATAGCATGTAAATGAATGTAATAGAGATGATGAACTGCTCAAACCTTGGCTAATGCTCTTAGGACTGATAGAGTTGATGAGAATTTGAAGTACAAAAGGTTTTTTTTAGAACAATATCACTGCTGGTTTTGAAAGATGCTATTAAGGGAAGCTAACAGACTCATCACAATCTTTTAAAGCTGTGTTCCACTAATGAGCAGCTAAATGGCAGCTCATGTATAAATGACAACAGTTCATTTAAATTGCACCTTGCTGCTCAGGCTGGTGGTCAAGGAGATACATAGAAGGTGAAACTATAAAGCAGGCATAGCAATATTTGGGAAGACACTTCTTCCTTTTCTTAGTCTCTACCTCGTGTTGAAGTGCTAGACATGGAGTGAATGAGAAATGAGAGCTCAGAGGATGTCAATGGGAGCTCTCATGAGCTGTGTTTCTTGTCTAAGGAGGAGGAATTAAACATGAATATGAGAACGGGGCATTTTTGAGGTGTCATTTATAAAATAAATGGGAAGGGGTGGATGGGGAGCTGACAGGAGAGGTGTCTTGCAAGGCATGGAGCCCCACAGCTCCAGTAGACAGGTGGCAGTGGGACCTGCATGGAGGAAAAGCAGGAAACTTTGCAGAGCAAACCTTTGTAGAGTATGCCCCAGGCTGACAATCTGGTATCAGAACCTCCAGCTATTGCAGGAAATAGCAGAAAAACTTTTCAAACCCTGGGTAAGTGAAAGGCTTCGGGCCTTGATGGCCTTTTCAGACAGGCACTGCTGGAAAGTCAGGAATGACACATTTCCACAGGAAGAGCAGTTGTGCAAGGAGATGCAGAGGGAAAACTGAAATACATTTTTTCAAATATTTAGAAGCCAGATGACAGAAAGAGATGATAGATGAGAGATGAAACAGATGACAGATGAGAAATTCACCTGGCAAGACATTCATTACCTGCATGTTCCTAATCAGGATTTCTCATATAAACCATATAACAAGCAATTTTTCCTTTTTAGTCCAGAAACCTGGGAATTTGGGCTCCCCCTTGCTTGATTTCCTCATATCTAGACTGGTCTTAAGAAAAACAGGATTGCAAAACAGGCATAGTTAGATAGGAAAGCTTGCATTCATCTCATATGATGAAATTATAATGTGGTTCAGCTGAAGTTATTGGTACTAATACGCTGTGGAGTTTAAAATGTGGTTCTTCAATTCTCTCTGTATAATTACCACTGCAGTCACCTTTCAGATCACAGGCTGTATCCTTCACCTCCTTTCACTCCCATCTAAATAGTTTCTGTGTGAAACTCCAGGTTTCCAGGTTTTCATGCTACAGTATGAAACAGTGATTAAGGGAAAAGGAAAACCCCCTGTCTTTTACTGGAATAGAAATGTAAAGAATAAAAATACTGAAGGCATGGCAGATTAGCATTTCAGTACTCCTGGGGTTATGCAGGAAATTTCCTTCTCCCTTGATGCTTCCCAAGTCCAGTCCCAAGTGCAACTCCTTGGTCTTGCAGTTTCTTTCTCAGCACACATTTTCTCTTCTGCAGACAAGGGAGAGGCAGGCTTGCGATGGGATATTGTCCAGTCCTGTGTCTTGCTCTTTAAGCACCTACTGGTATTTTGCAGTGAGGTGAGTGTAAACACATGTATCATGTATAGCTATGTATCACATAGCTTTTAAAATTACATACCAAGATCCTAATTTTCATGTTGTGTTTATAGCTGGGGCTGAGAGTAACTTTCTCTGGCTTTCGAGAGCAGCAGCATTGGTGAGGTAGGTGGGGGTGACAAGAGTTAGCCAGAACCTCTGTGGTGCTCCAGATGCTGAAGATACTGTGATAATTGAATGATTTGGAATCATAGAACCATCAAACAGTCTGTGTTGGAAGGGTCCTTAGAGGTCCATCTAGTCCAACCCCCCTGCAATGAGCAGGGACATCTTCAACTAGATCAGGTTGCTCAGAGCCATGTCCACTTGACTTCTGCTGGCTGGAAAACTTTATTTTTTTGTATAATTTTTGGAAAGTGTCCTGGATTGTTGTCAATCAAACTGTCAGAGGAGAGAGGATAGGCCACTCTCTTGTGGAAGGTGAGCACAGCCAGCCTTGCTCCTTGCAAAATAGCAGGCTCAAGGCTGATGCCACTTGCCAAACAGTCTAATGGTGATGTGGTGGAAGGTGTAAGCCTCAGTTGCTGCAGGCTAACCACAAGGTAGGCGTGTGAATGTGGGATACATTAACATTTGAATGTAGCAAAACAGGTTGAAAAAGCAAAGGTAAAGCTGCAGTGGGCGTGTAGGGGAAAAAAAAGTACAAATGGGCGAATAATATGCAAGGTGAACTGGAAAAAGAAGGAGAGAGCTTAATTATTTTGGGGGGTATTTTGCATTTGAATGCTGGAATTTTTCAGACCGCAGATCATGCCAACACTCGGAAACATCTGCATGCATGTTTCCAGCTCACAAAATACTGATTGCAAGAGCTATTAAAGGCCTGTTGGTGTCAAACCCTCTTTCAAAACAGACTCCTTTCCAATACTTAGTCTAAATTCTTTACCTAACACTATACTTGCAATAGGCAAATATGATAGATAAAGAATAATGCATGAATTACATCCTTGCTGCCCCTGTGAAGCCATCCATCTGCCTTAGCCCTCTTCCCTGACAAAGGAGTGCGTGCTGGAAGGCAGAAGGTTTGAAGCAGGAGCTGAGAATGTAAAGCCACATCTCAGAATATATTCTGTGTATATTCTGACTAATGATTAGTTGCAATATTATTTAATTTATTTTATTCTGATACATATAATCTTCTTTTCAAAATCAAAGAATTCCTATTTATTACATGATTTACTAAAATAATGTGATAAAAATACCAAGTATTTCAACTATTCTACTGACAGGATTTTATGTCACATGTATCAGACCATGAGTCCGTCAGTTCACATTGCTTCTCTTGACCTTTTCTGAAATGATTTAAAAGTATGTAAATAATAAAACCATACAAAATCAATCAACTCAATTGAATCCTCAAACTTGTAAAAGAAATATATCAGAATTTGAATGAAAAAATGTTTACATATTCTTCTCACTGGACATAGTAATCAATTTTCATAAAAATATGTTCATTTTGTCAAAGAAAATTTTATTGCTTTTTGACTGGTAAAATTGATGCAGAAGTCTGAATCCCAGGAAGATTTTTTTAGCCTTTCCTATTTGCAAATTATGTAAACTAGTAAGCAGTTATAAATGCAGTCATTTATTTGGAAGCGGGAATTTTTTAGAGGAGATGCATAAGACAGATCACAGCAGACCTGAACAGTTATTATGGATCTTGTGCATTTAGGAAACTCAGAATTTGGCAGTAGATGAGCCTGTGTAGTTCAATGCCTTGACTAAACATATGCTAAAGCATATGCTTTCCTGGACGTACATATTGGAGGATTTTTTTTTGTTTGTTTGTTTATTTAAAGCCATTTATCCTGGATGTTATCTGTCTTGGATACAATTGTAAAGGTGGCATATGTATCACACAGATGAACTATATTAGTCCATTCTTTCTCCTAAAGGAGAAATTTTTTATTTTTATGCCCAGATATTATGCATTCCTCTTCAGCAACATTAAATAGAGCAAGGCATAAGAAGAGACCAAAAAATAGAGAGTTTGTCAGGAGAGCTCTGTAGTCTTTTGCTGTCACAACACAAGACAGCACTGATGGTTTCCATTTTTCAAACTAATAATGTCTTTTTATTTATTCTTATCTAGAAAAAAAATATAAATCTATATGCCTGAAACTAAACCAAATTGTTATTAACCCCATAAACAGCCTAAATCATCCCATTGGAGTCATCTTCTAACTCACTTAGGAGCAGCAGAGATCTTCTATGAAAATTCTGAATATTACCCGGCTGAAATTACTGAGAATATATGAGTGTTACTACACATGCATGGAAGATGGTAAAGAGCAGGATAATAAATTGATGCATTCCATCAGACCATGGAAAGGCTGGCTGTGGTTTTCCATGAAAATCTTAAGAGAGAGAGAAATGGAGAGCAGGAAAACAAAATAAAAAGAAGGGGTTTTTGAGCTCCTACTGGTGCACCTGCAGTTATACTCAGCACCAGTACTTGCTGGGAGATCAGCAGAGATCTCATGAGCAGCCCATCAATTGTGGTGGCTCCCAGATCTTTTGGGGATGTTTCTACTTCCATGAGGCTAATATCACCTCTAGCAAAGTAGATAAGCAACCATTCCTGTGCAGGTACTGAATGTATAGTTTTAACAGGTGAAGGCATATGTCCAAGCAGCATAGCTATGTCCACATGCTACCTTCATTCTCTGCCTCTTCCTTTGCTGTCTGTCTGGCATCTTGAATTTTAATCCTTCAAACATTAATTGCTTCTTCAGAGTTTCTTAAGGATTCAGCCTGATGCCTGCAACTACAAACACACAACTGTGTGAACATCCCAAAGGGTCTAATTCACCTGGGCTGCCCCACACAAATTTCACCTGAAACCTCTGCTCACGTTTTATGTATATGGCTTGTCTTGCTGTCAGTAGTAAAGTTGGCTGAAAGGGCTGAGCCTTCACATAAGAATGTGTTTCAGTGTAGAAGATGTAAACTGGGGACACCCAGCACTGCTCCCACATCACAGAGAGCCCTGACTCTCTGCTATTGTACACTTTGAACAAAGCAGGTGTAACTCACCCGCACCCAGATTACACTCACTGGGCTCAAGGCTGCAGAAAATAAGGCTCGTGATTTTAAAAAATTTGTGAATGCGTATTTAAATATCAAAGAATAGGAAGAGTTATGGGATGTTTAATGGCACCTTCATTCTTGTTTGATGGGTTACAGAACCCTCAGCTTTCCCTTCTATAGTTCAGGGCTCAATAGCACCTGCAACCTCCTTTTCCTATCAAGTTCATGTGCAGGTTCATCACCTATGAATGTTCTTCCATTAAAAAATTACATCCAGAGTTTTTTATACAAGAAGGTTTTCTTGATGCTAGATGCCACCCAGTGTTTTGTGGGAATTATTTTATTAACTGCATTTCATGAAAGCTTATTATTCGACTGCTCTCATAGAAGATGTTTTACTGTTTCTGACAAAACACATTTCATACTTACCCATCATGACCTTTATGATGAAGTTTGAGTCTTCCACACTGACACATCTTTTCTCTGAGAGGGTCAGACAGCCTGTTCACCCTTTCTGGCTGCCTGATCTTCTGTGATATACCTTCATTCTGCCTGTGCTGATGAGTTTTCTGAGAAATGGGACTGCTAAGGTGACCGCTACTTTTGGAATGGTTTTCTTTTCTTGAATCATTGTGCTGATGCATTTCTCAGCATTGGATGCAGTAGTGCAACCCTCTCATATATAGAGTGTAAAAAATCACACATAGAATCACAAAATATTCCAAGCTGGAAGGATTGTTGAGTCCACCTCTTTTGTGAATGGTCCATACAGGGATCAAACCCAGAACCTTGGCATTACTGGCACTGTGCTTTAACCAATTGAGCTAATGCTCTGTCTGTGCTTCCTAGCCCTCAGTGCTCTGTCACTTTTATTAGCAGCTTGTGCTAGGAAGGTGCATTGACTCCCTTCTTTCATGTGCGGAGCAGTTGTTGTGTTATGGAACTGCCTCTGGGCTTCAACTGTGGAATGGGGGAAAGGAAGAAAAGTTATGACTCTTGCACAACCAGATTGATGTCAAAGGATATGTGTCCGAGTCAGACATGCATGCTTGTAAGCATAGAAAGATGTGCTCCTGGCTAAAATGATAGATGACAGGATGGTAAAGGTTCTGTTGGTGTGCAAGTCACCAGCTGGATGTGTAAGGGGGCACCCTGTACTTGTGATGTGTGGTCATAATTCCTAATTACCTGATCAGCTGATGAATTTCTGCTTGGATGTTAATTGCACGGGATGCAAGTTATTTTCATTCTAACCCTGAGTTTCACGTTACAGAATTTCATGTTGCGTTTATCAGCCAGAATATCTTCCTAACACATTAATATTTCCTCTCCTATAGATTAATTGGATGTATTTCTAGTTAGGTGTTACTTCTCATCCGGGTGGAAAGGCTACCTGTAAAACACAGGCTAGACAGATAAATGCTAGTGAGGTATTCAACAATTTTCTTATAAATCAGGATTCATGTAAAGGAAACACTTTTTTATAGTAGCTTTCTTCATTGTAAGTATCACTGCTTGTTTATTGCTGAGATTTTTTGAGCTTTGTGGCAATCAGCTGGGATCAAGAGAGGTGCAATCACTCCTCACAGCTGCTATGTCAAGTTTGTATACTTCTCAGCAGTGTTTTCAGATGCAGATTCTCTTGAATTCTTGGTGAGGAGGAGTGGGAGATGTTTAATTTTAAGTGCACCCTGCTGAGCGCGGCACATTACAGAAGAGTGTGTAGAAAGTGCCTGAGATTTCCAGGGATGACAGACACCAAGAGCTGATTATTTCAGGGGTGATCTTAATACATCATTGTGATCTACTTGCATTTATTCTGAAACCAAAATGAGGGTATTGGCTGCATCTCCCAGTAGCTGTCTCCCTCATTGATCTCCTTTTGCCCTCCCAGAACTGCTAGCTTTCCTAGGATTGGAACCCCAATGGACACCAAACCACCATTCTGGGAAGTAGCAGCTTATGTGCTGCCTCCAGATTCTGCCCCTAGAACCAGCTCTTCCTAAAACCATGCTTGGCTTTTCCAGGATGCATAGTTCAGTTTCTAGATTAATAACTGGAGTTTCTCTTAGTATGGTAGGATAGCAAATAGCAAGTGTAATACTAGTCTTCCACTGATTAAGCAGCAGCCCAGTGGCATTACCTCTCCTACTGCTTGATACCTGAGGATCCAAACTACACTACTTCATTGTATGTATTTTATGAAATCCTGGATTTCTCTATCATACTTTGATTGGCAATCACATGGAAAGATAATGCACATTAATCTTCAGTTAATCACTCTTTTGATACCTTAAGCATGAGCACAATCTCCATTCATCAGTAGCCCTATCAGATGCATAGTTCACATTATAATCACATGGATGGAATATCTCTCAGTTTGCACATCACACTGCAGGTTCCCTTTTGTCAAGCTTTTAGAGGACTGCAGACCTCCAGCTTGCTAGCATGTCAGCTAAGTTCTTATCAGTCCCACTCCTGACCTCCTCATTATTGCAGTTGCACAGGTACAGTAATTAGATTCTGTGTTTTTCAGACTTCAAGACTACACTAGGCAGGGACACAACACTTCTTTTGTCTGTAGACTTTGATTTCTACTTTGTATTCCAGTCATTATTTTGCTCAAAAACAAGACCAGATGAGGTTCAGTCCTTGACACAAAGCTGCTTTGACCAATTTACTGAAGGTAAACCAATACACACTGATCATTTAATTAGCATTTAATGTTCTAGATAGTGCAAAACAATGCCTGAACTGTATTGCATTAACTTTCACCACCTTCTGGATATGATTGCACTTACTGCTGGTTCTGCCCACCATGCTTGTGAAAGATGGCAAAAAATACAAAAGTTGACAACTCTGACTATGCACCTGTTAGAGTTGTTTCATAAACCTAATAAGTTGTCTTTTTATAGAGTTTGAATCATGGAAAATTTGTATTTTTCTTGTCAAAAATGCTACAGTCCTGACCCCATTACAAAATTTTTCTAGCTCAGTTCTGCCAGCTCAGGAGACAAGAAGTGCAGGATGGAGAGCTCCTCTCCATCACTCCTGTTGCCTCCCACACCACTTTCTCCTTTATGTAGACAGATGGATGTATAATTCTGATTTGTTTATCTGATACTAATACTGCTAAATCTTCAAAGGTCACATCGAGACTGTTGATTTAGGTACATAACAGCTGTGCGAGAGAATATCACCTGCTCCAATCAACATGTCATCTAAAAATGTATCTGGCTTCATGTCTGATCTTAATGGTCATCCTGAGTAACTCATTCAGGATTATGTGATAACAAATAGCCAGTTTCTTCAGCATAATTGCCTGTAGATGTCTAGTTGACATGGTAGCAATGTGATGCCTTATGCCAATTAATTAGCATGGTTCAGTGATGTTTCATGCTTTTGGTATCATACTTCAGTAGTCATGCTGCAAAGGTTATAAACAATGAGGGGGTTTTAGTAGTTTTGATTGTTACAGATGCAACGTTGAGATTTCTGGTGTGTATGACTACTGGAAGTATCATGACATAGGCAAATGAATGCACCAGCTCTCACTGTCATTTGAAGCCATTGTGGTTCACATTTCTTTATGCTCATGCCTGCATTTTCTCTATCCTTAACTGGTTTTACTCATTTTGAATAAGCCTTTTGGAATTACTGCCATGCATAAAACAAGGTGCTCATGCTGTGGCCAACAATGAAGGAGCCACAATGGGTTGGTGTGTGTTGCATGCTTCTCTTGGGCCTCTGCTGCTGGTCACCTTGGAGACCTGGACTGGACTCACAATTGCTTTAACTAGTGGCAGCTCCTACATTTTCTGTTTCATGGGTAATTAGTGGCATTTCTTGAATAATCTGTGGCTATTCTGAAGTGAGGATTTTATGCATCTTGATGAGAAGTTCCCAGAGCTGCTATATTCCTCCAGGGATAATATTTAATATGTTATTTGGAAGTTTAGAAAACTTTATTCCAGTTCACCAACAGTAGTGTCAGGAAAGTTCCAGAAGGGGGATAATTCTCCTAGATTTTCCCATGGCTGTATCACAAATAAAAAATCTGAGAGGACTGAGTGTATGTTTGCAGACCTTTAACACAGAAGAATAATGGAATACCTCTAGAGATCATGGAGCATCTGTAAAGCCATATTTGTCTAGAGCCAGCCAGCCCCAGTGTATTCTGAATTCTTCAGCTTTCCCCTTGGCCTTGGAAAATGACATGAAATAGTGCTGGGTATTAGGATTTTACATACTTTTGTTTAACATTATTGACTCCAGGTGAAGTTTTAATTCTTTCAGCATTGCTTCTTTATCATCAGCTTCCCATACTATTCTACTTTAAAATGCCCTTTTAAATGTTAATTAATTTGTAGCCAAACTAACAAGAATTGTCAGTGTTGGAGTATGTATGTACCACTTCCATTTTCAATAGTTCACGAATAGCCTTATTCCTCTTGATAGTACTGGCCTCTTGGTAGTCATCAGCAGAGAGGTTTCTTTCTTAGGAGGTATCAGGTTTCACAGCCTGTAAAAAACCAGGTTCTCCTTCATGTGTGCCATATCCTGGATACAGTGTTTTCTTATATTTCATGCCAACACCTGCTACTAGGTAGTAATTTGGTGATCTCCAGAACTGGCATTGCCAGTCTCTTAGGGATTTGTGGCTCATGTTGAATGAGCTGGTGTATGAGAAGATGCAGAGTCCAGACTCTGGTGCCTAGTAAGTAGCGTGAGTACCTCCAAGCCTGTACATGGTGATGGCAAGGTTAGGTTTTCTCTTCTGCTCAGTTAACTATTCACAATAAATCTGTAGGAAGTAATATCTTTGCACTTTCTGTCAGATTAGATTTAAATTGGATCAGTGTGTTCAGACATTACTGAAGGAGAATAGAGAAAGGTACACACTCCTTGACTTCCTTATTCTTTTCTTGCTGTCTTTTAAAGAAAGACATTCAATTTCAGTTGGGCCTGATTAATCTGTGAATGGTTAATAGTAATGACGATTTTCACTGTGTCTTTTTTTTACTATCTCAGTCAAATCTAATGCTTTGGGGAATAAAATTTGTAGGAATCACGAATAACAAGTAGATAATTCATTATTCATATCTGTCTGCTGGGAAAAAAAAGTCACAGAGTGGGTAGGTGGCTGGACCAATATTTTGTAATGAGTTGATGAAAGATGAAAAAAAAAAGAAAACTCATGCATCCTAACTGATTCCTCTGCCTTAAACAATGAACATTATTTCTTTTATGATTATTTGACTTTAAATAAGTCTTGTGAATATGATTAACATGCCCAAGCTTATCCAGAAGGATAAATTATTCATGCAAATTACACATTTATAAATGATATACAGAGATATATATATATATACACAAATTTCTTTCATTTGACTTACACTCTAGTAAATTTGAAAATGAGGGGATTTTTTTCTTCTGAAAACCTTTGTATTGCTGTAAGTAACTTCATACTAGATAAAATCTGATAAGCAATGAAAAAGGGCCTGACTGCAGAGCTTACAGAGTAAAGGAATAGTCTGTTTAAAGAAAATAAGAGCAAAGATGGAAAGGGAAAGGGAAAGGGAAAGGGAAAGGGAAAGGGAAAGGGAAAGGGAAAGGGAAAGGGAAAGGGAAAGGGAAAGGGAAAGGGAAAGGGAAAGGGAAAGGGAAAGGGAAAGGGAAAGGGAAAGGGAAAGGGAAAGGGAAAGGGAAAGGGAAAGGGAAAGGGAAAGGGAAAGGGAAAGGGAAAGGGAAAGGGAAAGGGAAAGGGAAAGGGAAAGGGAAAGGGAAAGGGAAAGGGAAAGGGAAAGGAAAGGAAAAAAGATATTTCAGTTGGAAGTGACCTACAATGATCATCTGTCCAGCAGCCTGTTTTGAAGTAGTTCTGTGTGAGAGTGAGCCAAAAGCTGACAGAATACAGTATTAGCTCAGAGGTAACTTAAATCTGTGAGAGTATTGTAGATCAGAAATAAATTTTGAAGATTTCATGCAGAAAGGTATAATCATCTCTCAGGTTTGAGGGAAGGCTTCAGCTTCTTGTTGTGCTCATGCCCCTCTGCATTACAGAGTGGGACACATTCTGCCTTTTCAGGACAGGTGCTTACCTGGGAGGCTGGGAGATAAACCAGCTTAAAAGAAGAAGTTGTGTACTAGAAACATGACCGTGGTTTTTATCTTGACATTTTAAAAGGCTGGGAATTTATGGGTTTGTGTTTTGAAACAGTGCACCGTTCCAAGCTTTCTTCAGGTCTTACATGGTTCTGGACATGGACTGTTCCTTGCAGTAGCCTGTAGCAATGACACCCAGCATTGTGTCTGCCACCAAATGAAAAACCATATGTAGTCTAGCAGGTGGGCAGGAGAGAAACTGAGGCATGAGTAAAATTATCCGTTATTTTATTTGTGCAGTTTAAGTTGTAATTTACACCTAAAAGTAATGACCATTAATCTAATGAAATAAGACATCTGAAGATTATCAGCTCTAACAGCAGAGCTTAGGCTGGATCAAAATCAAGGCACCAAAAAGCAATCCTTTAATGTTGTATGAAAATGCATGTTCAAATTCCTAGATCTGACTTCAACCAGTATGATTTACATCCAGGGTCAAACCAGACTGTTCTGCAAAATCTCTGAAAGAAAGTAACAAGTCTAAACACTTCAGATGAGCTTGTAATTTAATAAATGGAATGCTGTGTTATGTCATGTTAATAGGCTAAGCATGTCCTGTGTCAGAGAAGGGGAAACTTGTCCCTTGCCTGGATCTGCTTATGTGGTGCACAAGAGTAATATGGATCTGGTCACAGACTGCTCAGGATACAGTCTAAAAATTAATCTGAAAATCCCAAATCATTGGTTGTAAGGCAGGTCTTTGCCCTGGCTCACTGTGCAGCTCCACAAGCACCAGCTGGAACAAGGCAAGGAGCAGGAACATGTGAGAGCCACTTGCAGCAGCATCTCAGAGCTGTTACACCAACGCAGTTTTCCCACTGTGAGAGAGGAAGCAGAAGGGAGCTGTGAATAAGAGCAGGTTGGATAAAATCAGATGTTCTAAGGAGGCAAAAGGCGCTGATGCCATCTAATCTCCCAAAGGCTCGCTGAAAACATGGTATAGGACAAAAGCAGCCTATAAGCAGCTATCTGTGAGGGGAACTGTATTTTCAGGTGCGTTGTGAAGCCAGACTGCATTTTCTCTATTGTGTAAATAATTAAGCAGTGGTGGTGTTTTGCCTTTAGGCAGCAGTATTCCCATAAAGTAGTCATCAGTAATACAAGTGGATATGAGGAAATAAGAAACATTTTTGGGTCAGAGGATTTAAAGTCGCACAGAAGAGGAACAGTTCTTTTTGAGCTTTTGTGCAGTGATGAAAGTCTTCTACAGCAGGTCTTCAATCTCCTGAACCAGCTGCTTGACCAAGCAGAAGACAAGCAAAGTTTTATTGTCCAGGCATGGGAGCCTTGATCTGTTTCTTGTAAAACAGATATCTGTGTTACCCCTACATAGTGTAACCCCATTTGACAGCCTTCTTCCCATGGTCCTGCAGCAGGGCTGGATGACTGCAAAGTCTGTAGAGAAACTGTGCTCGCACTGGTAAAGTTCTGTATCTGTAATTTTGATTTGTAATTGAGATTCTTTTTCAAACAAAGGAGATATTAAGTGAATCCTGTATAATTTTCATCCTCCGTGAGATTTTTGCTTCTTTGCCATGCGGCACTTGACTCTGGCACTCCTGTGAGAGGCAGGGGAGGACCAGAGTGCCTGGCAGCCCTCCCTCCCTCCCCAGTCTGCCTTCCCCCTTGCAAATCTGCACTCATGTAGAGCTCTCTGCTAAACTCTGTAAAGAAGAAGAGCACAGCTCCTTTGATGGTCTTGATCTAAATATCAAGTTGTCATCTAAAGTAAAAGGGAGAGACTGCAGTGGATGAAAGAGAAGCAATATGCTGATTTTCTGGTCTAGCAGTGCTGTTATTCTACCTGTGTCGCAAGCCCATACACAAATAATTGGGAATTTGCTGTCTTAATGGTTGTTGGGTTTTTTTATTGCACCTCTGTGGCTGTGTGAGTGAATGTAAAAAGGGTTTTGTACATGTATATATGTATTTTTGGTAGACACTGCACAGCTAAAGCCTCTTCCAATTTTCTCTCTAATTTATTTTTAATTTTGTAACCCCCCAGGGGTAAATCCTTATTACAAGATGTAAAACCATCTCTTCTACAAAGGAGCTTATTTGTTGATTTTTAATTTGAGCCAGCAGATGCAAAGCTGTAGCTTTTTTCCAAACACTGAGAGCTCCTCTGTATATACAACTGTCAAATGTGTCTCACTGCAAAATTAGTAAAAAATTTAAAACTTAAAATATCATTCTAGAAAGAGCAAGAAGAGAGGGTGTGCATTTCTCTGTATTAATAGTATGTTAGATTTCTGAATCTTGAAACATTCTTAATAGGCTATTTCCTTTTAAATCTGCATTACATTTGGATTACACTGAATATGAAGACTTACATTTTTAGAACCTCAAGTGCTGACAGAAGTTGGGGGTTTGTTTTTTGAAGGGGGACCTCCATCAAGAAGGCAGTGTCTAAAGATGACATTACTGTGTGCTTATTCACTGGCATCAATATGTGCTTTGCCTCATAGGAAATGTCGCCCTTAAGCTAACGTGCACACTTTATTGTTTAATATTTGTTTATATGACTGGCTGAAAGTCCTAGTCACAGAACTTTTGCAATAATAACAAAAAGACATGGTCTGAAATAATCTCTCTTCCCACTGTATCTCATTCTAATCAATCCATGTTAGAAAAAATTAGCTGAAAAAAGCCCTTTAAAATGCTCTACCAGCTAGTTCAGGTATAGGCATCTACATTTGGTCTTTCTGGACTACAATGCTTACAACTCAAAAGACATGAATAATTCGTTTGCTTTGAGATGTCATCAAGAGAAATAAACATAAAAGATCCCCAGACTGTCTCTTTTTATTTTGTTTTTAATGAAGTGTGATGGTTTTGTTCACCTCATTGTTTTTATGCAACGGCAATGCTTATTTCTATTTAGGATGTGGGCCTTAGAATAAAGCTCTTGATTCTGTCTGCTTCTACTTTTAGTTTTCCCAAGTCAAGGCTTCCCACTTATCTCCTTAATTCCCATTTCCCTTCTCTTCGTTGTCTGAATTCACTGAGGGTGGCATCTGTGATTGCTGTTCAGAGGTCCTGTCCTGCTGGCAGCTCCACACCTTCTCCAGATTGTCTTCCCCTCTTACCTTTTGCTGAGTGGTTTTTTTTTTTCCTAAAGTGGGACATTTGAGTATGGTCGCTTCATTTCGGCCACCTGTCAAAACCAGGACTCCACCTGCCTCTTCTTGATTTACCCAAGCATTGGACTGATAGTCACTGCACGTGATCACCTTCCTTCCTTCCTTCCTTCCTTCCTTCCTTCCTTCCTTCCTTCCTTCCTTCCTTCCTT
>VZTX01027713.1:250101-266427 GCA_013400915.1 Pardalotus punctatus
CCTGACCGTCGCTCCTCTTGCCCCCCTTCCTTCCTTCCTTCCTTCCTTCCTTCCTTCCTTCCTTCCTCCCTTCCTTCCTTGTCTTAAATATTAACCTACTCACCACCTTGTTTCTGCTACTTTGCTGCTGCTTACTGAAATAAAGAGAGAGAAAGAGAAGAAAAAGGAGGGAGGCAAGGAAAGGAGGGAGGGAGGAAGGAAAGGGAAAGAAGACTTCTTAGCATTTACAGTTTTGCACTCAATGTCATTTCCATTGTGACAAATAATTAGGCTGTTGCCTAATAATATCCCACCAGAAGAGTGTATGTGTGAGCACTTGTTAATGAACAAACATGAAATTATTTAGATGCTTTGTTCAGGTAAATACCCATTCAAGTCACTCAGGAGGGCCAAGCTTTAACATCTATGATTTCTGAATTAACGTCTGAAGTAACTATCTGTTTTTCTGTGTTCAAATCTTACAAGATCTGAGATACCTGTGCAATAGAGAGCCTGCTGTTTCTGCCATGGTATGGCAGCCCATATATTACTGGGTCTATTTGAACCAGAGAGTGGGCACACTTGTGCTGAAGGAAAATTATGAAGGAGAACTGGGAAGCCTGCGCAAGTTTTGGTGGCAATGGGCAATAATGATCCTTTTCTTCTGTGTTTCCCATCAGCCGTTTTGTTGATCATGGGCACCTAGAAAAGTTGCAGCAACTTGAAAAAAATCTCAGAATCGTGGGGCTTTCTTTGAAACTTTCAAGACATTTCAAATACCATTTATAGTAATTTGGCAGTGCAAGTTAACCCTACTTAGACCCCTTTTTAGGCTACAGACTCTGAAAGATCTCTAGTCTACTGTGTTCAGTCACAGTCTGCCCCTTTCCTCTCATCATGTGTGGAACTTACTGTAATGCAAATAAGTTACAGGTTTGCCCACCCTCACTAATGAGCTGTTTGCTTTTGAATGGAGAGCAATAATAATCCCTAGCCTAGTATGAGAATGCTTTGACCTTTTGAAAGTTGCGGGTTTGATCTGCAGGCTGTATTGTAGTGTCAGTTTTCAAGTGGTGAAGATTAAGTACTGGGTGATTGACAGGATTCCCATAGAAGGCAGCAAACCTGCCTACTTCAGAAAAAAGATTCTGGAAGCAGAGCAACCTGTCACCCAAAATATGTCTCAGTGCAGCCTTTCTCTACACAAGTCTGATACTTTGAACCTCTAGGATCAGAATAACCATCCTTGGAACAGGATCTGTCATATACCCAAATGTGATTCTGTTACTCTCCTGCTCTAATATTCCATCATATTTACAAATGCTGGTAATCTCCCATTCTGGCAAAAACCTGTTGCATCGTGTGCAACATACAACATTTATCAGTGTGTATTCAAAGTATGAGTGTATGTAATATGCTGCTTTAGTCTTTAGCATTTTATAGGTGCATGTATATGTGTACATATAAACTCAAAGTAAGAACATATACCTGGTGTGCTCAAGTTGCACTTGTTTTCCTTGATGGTGTTTACATCTTAAGGGAAGTGTCAGTCCGACCCTCACATATTACTTTGCCAGGCTGGCTCTTAATATCTGCTAGACAAATAGGGGGTGTTAGTTTTCACCTCCTTGCAGTACCTCTTTGTATATGGTGTATATGTATATTTTCAACTGCATAGTGTAAATGCAAGAGATCTACATAATTTCTCTCAACAGGCAGATATTTGGGGCATATAAACCTAACTCTTACATAATTCTTCTTGCTTACTACCACAGGAGAAGAAAACTTGCTTGCAATTTTGAAAAGGAGGTGGTGGAAGTACATGATCCTGGGGATAATTGATATAGAAGCCAACTACCTGGTAGTCAAAGCTTATCAATACACGACTCTGACCAGTGTACAGGTAAGGACTCAGAGGATTTCCTCTTTTGAGGTAAGATAATAGGTCCAGTGGGGGCGGTGGTGCAGTGTCCATTGGCTTCAGTGAACCAATACCTAATTGCTGCCTCCGTCTTTTGTGTGCTTTTTAATGCTGACTTGTAAGACCCTTTTTTTCATATTGGACTGTTTTTATTACTCAGTGTTTTCAAAACTGTACAAAAACATTGTGAGTTTCATTTTATTTCCCTGTGCTAAACCATTCATAATCACATTTTTAGCATTGTCTACATAATTTGGTCCTTTAAGGGAATATTTTCAGTTTGGCTGAAATGTTTTTCTCACTTTGTATTGTACTTGGAAAAAGCACAAGCACTCCTTTTATGATTCCTTAATTAGATCTGAGTTTCTAAACGTCTGTGGTGGGTTAACTCTGGCTGGACACCAGGTGTCCACCAAAGCCACTCTATCACTCTCCTCAGCTGGACAGGGGAGAGTGAATATAAGGAAAGGTTTGTGGGTCGAGATAAGGACAGGGACAGATCACTCACCAGTTACCACCACAAGGAAAACAGACTCAACTTGAGCAAATTAGTTTAATTTATTACCAATCAAATCACTCACATCCTTCCCATGCTCCACTGTGGGATCCCTCCCACAGGAGACACTTCTCCACCAACTTCTCCAATGTGAGTCCTTCCTACAGAGTGCAGTTCTTCACAAGCTGCCCCACAAGAGTCCCTTTCACAGGGTGCAGCCCTTCAGGAACAGGCAGCTTCAGAGTGGGTCCTCTCTGGGGTCACAAGTCCTGCCAGCAAACCTGCCCCAGTGTGGGATTCTTTTAGCATGGCTCCACACATCCTGCCAGGAGCCTGCTCCAACACAGGCTTCCCATGGGATAACAGACTCCTTTGGGTAGCATGGGGTTCTCCACAGCCTGCAGGTGGATCTCTACTCCACCATGAACTCCCAGGGGCTGCAGGGGGACATCCTGCTTCACCATGGTCTGCACCACAGCCCAAAGGGGAATCTCTGCTCTGGCACCTGAAACACCTTCTCCCTTTCTTTCTGCTCTGCTCTTGGTGCCTGCAGAGCTGTCGCTCTCACATGTTCTCACTCCTCTCTCTGCAGCTGCATTCTCTGTTGCACAGGGTTTTTTTGCCCCCCGTTTAACTGTGTTATCCCAGAGGTGCTCCCACTGTCGTTGATGGGCTCAGCCTTGGCCAGCAACAGGTCCGCCTTGGGGACAACTGGCATTGGCTCTGTTGGATACAGGAGAAGCTTCTAGCAGCTTCTCAGAGAAGCCACCCCTGTAGCCCCCACTGCTGTCAAAGCCTTGCCAACAAACCAAATAGAGTATGTTTAGGATTCCATAATTAGATCAGAGTGCAAAATTGTCGTTAAGTAAAATAAATGCAGTTTTTATGAAATCTTACTTCAATGCAAGCCGTTAGATGTGTTATATAACAGCTTAACTGCAGCTATCAAAAAGTGTACTCCCTGTTAAAAAATTATATGTGCAGTGAACAAAAGCTAGGGTAGCAATTTCTCCAAAGATCCAGCCTGGATATTTTATATATATTAACACCAAAGAATCAGGCTTCTTCCAATTTAAGTGGAAAAGTGAATAATAGAAACATTTTTAAGAGACTGGAAATTGTCTGTCTTGGGAAATCATCGCATACTTCATTGCTACTTGTTCTAAAACAAGCCTAGTGCCTTTTTACATTATTTTTAAATAACTGAGCGGAAGTAGGTAGTGTTCAATATTTTTTACACCTTCCTTGCCTGAAGTTTGCATTAGAGCTATTAAAATGAGCACCAGTTAATGTTCTGCAGGATCAAAGCTAATTAAGAGTATATTTCTTCCATAGTTGAAAAGCAGCATTGGAAAATCCTGAGTTTCTTTAGCTGAAAAAGAAAAATAGAAGAGAACTATGACTTCAAGGAATTTGAATGTGAGGTTTATGCTAAATATTCAGAAGTGCCTCTGGCATCAGAATCCAGGTTTGAGGATTCTTTGAATCATGCCCAGACAATGTAATATTGTTTTTAACACTTTTCCAAATCTGATTACTTAGTATGGAATAAAGCTTAAATTCACATAAACCTCATATTCTCTGATTTTACAGCCACTAAAAGCCTCAAAGAGAAAAGCAAACTGAATTGGTTCTTTAGCATGATTCACTCACAGCAAATAGAAATAGTGGACTGAGCAGGATGATCCAGGTCATTAAATCCCATTTCCCAAAGCTGCCAACATGCACATATCAAAGGTTCATCTGGCCAGACCTATGAACCCCCAGTTCCAGAAGATGCCGATCCTCGAGCCAGCAATGCAATGAGCATGGCCTTTAGTGTTTTGCATCAAGAGATCAAAAGTTGCAGTGTGATGGGGAAGCAGGCAGGAGAGTTCAAGGGCAATGCCTGTACCTCCTCGACAGGGAATTTGTTAACTGAAATCATCCATGTTCTCCTTTTAAACAGAGAGAGAGGAGTGGTGGATCAGGAGAACTGTCAGAGGGCACAGACAATGTCATGTCCATTTTTAGACCTCTTCCACATCAAAATTGCAACAGAGTTCAGGTTTCTTTCCTGTGTAGCTTGAAAGCAGGAAGAGATAGGAACTCAAATGTCAAGCTTTTTTCCAGGCATGGAATGAATACAGTGTCACCTTTTCCCATAGTTGTCCTTGTTTGCTCACATACATGTGGAGTGACTGGGGATACCTGCTGCATTTTAAATTCATTTCATGCCCTANGACAGGGACAGATCACTCACCAGTTACCACCACAATCACTCACATCCTTCCAATGCTCCACTGTGGGATCCCTCCCACAGGAGACACTTCTCCACCAACTTCTCCAATGTGAGTCCTTCCTACAGAGTGCAGTTCTTCACAAGCTGTCCCACAAGAGTCCCTTTCACAGGGTGCAGCCCTTCAGGAACAGGCAGCTTCAGAGTGGGTCCTCTCTGGGGTCACAAGTCCTGCCAGCAAACCTGCCCCAGTGTGGGATTCTTTTAGCATGGCTCCACACATCCTGCCAGGAGCCTGCTCCAACACAGGCTTCCCATGGGATAACAGACTCCTTTGGGTAGCATGGGGTTCTCCACAGCCTGCAGGTGGATCTCTACTCCAAACTCCCAGGGGCTGCAGGGGGACATCCTGCTTCACCATGGTCTGCACCACAGCCCAAAGGGGAATCTCTGCTCTGGCACCTGAAACACCTTCTCCCTTTCTTTCTGCTCTGCTCTTGGTGCCTGCAGAGCTGTCGCTCTCACATGTTCTCACTCCTCTCTCTGCAGCTGCATTCTCTGTTGCACAGGGTTTTTTTGCCCCCCGTTTAACTGTGTTATCCCAGAGGTGCTCCCACTGTCGTTGATGGGCTCAGCCTTGGCCAGCAGCAGGTCCGCCTTGGGGACAACTGGCATTGGCTCTGTTGGATACAGGAGAAGCTTCTAGCAGCTTCTCAGAGAAGCCACCCCTGTAGCCCCCACTGCTGTCAAAGCCTTGCCAACAAACCAAATAGAGTATGTTTAGGATTCCATAATTAGATCAGAGTGCAAAATTGTCGTTAAGTAAAATAAATGCAGTTTTTATGAAATCTTACTTCAATGCAAGCCGTTAGATGTGTTATATAACAGCTTAACTGCAGCTATCAAAAAGTGTACTCCCTGTAAAAAAATTATATGTGCAGTGAACAAAAGCTAGGGTAGCAATTTCTCCAAAGATCCAGCCTGGATATTTTATATATATTAACACCAAAGAATCAGGCTTCTTCCAATTTAAGTGGAAAAGTGAATAATAGAAACATTTTTAAGAGACTGGAAATTGTCTGTCTTGGGAAATCATCGCATACTTCATTGCTACTTGTTCTAAAACAAGCCTAGTGCCTTTTTACATTATTTTTAAATAACTGAGCGGAAGTAGGTAGTGTTCAATATTTTTTACACCTTCCTTGCCTGAAGTTTGCATTAGAGCTATTAAAATGAGCACCAGTTAATGTTCTGCAGGATCAAAGCTAATTAAGAGTATATTTCTTCCATAGTTGAAAAGCAGCATTGGAAAATCCTGAGTTTCTTTAGCTGAAAAAGAAAAATAGAAGAGAACTATGACTTCAAGGAATTTGAATGTGAGGTTTATGCTAAATATTCAGAAGTGCCTCTGGCATCAGAATCCAGGTTTGAGGATTCTTTGAATCATGCCCAGACAATGTAATATTGTTTTTAACACTTTTCCAAATCTGATTACTTAGTATGGAATAAAGCTTAAATTCACATAAACCTCATATTCTCTGATTTTACAGCCACTAAAAGCCTCAAAGAGAAAAGCAAACTGAATTGGTTCTTTAGCATGATTCACTCACAGCAAATAGAAATAGTGGACTGAGCAGGATGATTCAGGTCATTAAATCCCATTTCCCAAAGCTGCCAACATGCACATATCAAAGGTTCATCTGGCCAGACCTATGAACCCCCAGTTCCAGAAGATGCCGATCCTCGAGCCAGCAATGCAATGAGCATGGCCTTTAGTGTTTTGCATCAAGAGATCAAAAGTTGCAGTGTGATGGGGAAGCAGGCAGGAGAGTTCAAGGGCAATGCCTGTACCTCCTCGACAGGGAATTTGTTAACTGAAATCATCCATGTTCTCCTTTTAAACAGAGAGAGAGGAGTGGTGGATCAGGAGAACTGTCAGAGGGCACAGACAATGTCATGTCCATTTTTAGACCTCTTCCACATCAAAATTGCAACAGAGTTCAGGTTTCTTTCCTGTGTAGCTTGAAAGCAGGAAGAGATAGGAACTCAAATGTCAAGCTTTTTTCCAGGCATGGAATGAATACAGTGTCACCTTTTCCCATAGTTGTCCTTGTTTGCTCACATACATGTGGAGTGACTGGGGATACCTGCTGCATTTTAAATTCATTTCATGCCCTAATATGAATGAGCTTCTAAGGGACAAGCCCAAAGAGACAATAAGAATAGGGCAAATACGAGGTAATGCATTAAGATGTTGAATCAAATGACACATTTTCTGAAATGTAGCCAGACACCCTATTTCATTTAAAGATGAAACAGAAGCAGCTCAGGGGCTTATTCAGCATTGGTCGAAGTGTGTCATGGTATGAAATGAAGACTGAAAAAGTGGAAAATAGAAGATGAAGAAAAGAGAGCTTTTCCTAGAGTCTGATTTTTGAAGAAGCAAACAGACCTCTCAAGAGAAAGAAAATCTCTGTCCTGAAAGGCGTGATGCTGCAGGAGCACTACCTGTGAGGCCATAAATGCTTGCTGGCATGTAGCAAAAACTGTTCAAATCCTTTCAGATTGGAGACCCAAGAAACTATTGCTACCTGCCACAAATCACCATGGCTTTGACTGAAGGCTGGGGGAGCTATGCCTGTGTATACATTGGCTAGGAATTGAGCTCTTCAAGTCAATTCTTGGGGATTTTAGACTCACCAGGCTGAACATCAAGGCTTTTTTGATGGAGAAAATAGAAGAGTTTTTGAAATTGTCACTTCGGTAAATGAGAAATCTTGCAATATTTTTATGGTGGTGGTACATGGACCATTTCAGTAGGAAATCAGTTTTACAGCATATCCTTTTTTTCCACATGACATCTCTGCTCCGTCATGCAAAACTAACATGCAAGCGTACAGTGCTTGTGGTGCTTCAAGAAACTAAAAACATTACACTGGTCCCAGCAGAAAGCCAAAGCTTGACAATAAAAATGTACTTCATTGCAAATGCTTTGAGTTCAGCTTTGCCATAAAACTCTTAGCATTCAACAGCTTTTTTTGCCAAGTAGCTTTAAACTCTTGGGACTATCCGAGTTTATAGTTTTTACTCAATCCTTTTTTTTTATATTTGGTATTATTTCATCATGGTTCCAGGAAAAGACTGAAAATGGTGCCCTACTTTTCCTCAGTGTTTAACTCCCAAATTTTTCCTATATTTTAAGATTCTCTTTTGGCTTTGATCTGGGAAAACGGGATTTTCTAATAAACCTTCCTATGTATCTTTCTCTGAATGCCTTCAGAATCACAGTGAATGACAACACATAGGCACAAATCAGAAATGAATATGGTACCTAACCTTTACTTTTGGGCATGCTTCTGATTATTTCAAATCCTCATGTACTCTATAATTAGTATCTGAGAATGTGGCAATCAGTTTCATCATAAGATTGAAAGCAAAGTGCTGTGAAGCCTAGAAACATATAATTTTTCTCTTTAAAAAACCTCCAACAAGAAACTAAAATACCTCCCTTGTAAGTTAGGTGACATAATATTTAGATTGAAAATCAATGCATTATTTATATTTCAGTCATCAAGGTGTAGATCATTTTCTACAGATAAAATCCCAGTTCCCCCTTAGGCACCAGCAGTGCAGTCCAAGGACAAATAGTTTCAATGGAACAGTGCAAGAAACCCACACCTAATTGTCTACAAATCTGAAATGTCATGGACATCTATTATCCCTTCCGCTGCTGCTCAGAGCATGATCTTGGGGCACGAAAATATGTTTGAACCTCTCAGGTTACTTCTTTGGTAGCTTTAAGCTCTGTTTTTTTGCATGCCCGGAGTGATTCTGTGTTGACGGAGATGGATGCCTAAATACCTGCCTCCATTAAAAAACTCAAAAGCTAAGTATTCCTACATCAAAGTATCCCAAGGAACTCAAATTTGTTAGATATGATCTTAGCATGCCTCAAGTGCTTGCAGAAAGCCTGGAATGCTTTCCAAATTGCAAGTGTGGAGCCACCTTTTTCATAAAGTCATAGCTTTTAAAGCAGTGGCCCACAGAAGGGGCTGGTGTGATAGAAACTCAAGCTTCCCATGGCCATGAAAATGCTCAGGCTAGTAAATGAAAACTGCTCCCTGGAGGGTGCATTTTAAAAACTGAGTACACACCAGTTAAAAGGCACAGGAGTTTGTAGATGGATCAATTTGATATCCAAACCCACCTATTTTAAGAAGTACCAGAGATCAGTCACACTTAATGTTATCAAATATATGTGTATTGATTTCCAGATGGCTCAAACTTGGGAAATGATCTTTAGTTTCTCTTTGTTGTGTTACTCTAACTTGCAGTAGATTTTGCAGTCTTCTTGCACGTCAGCTGTACCCGATTCAGACCATACACTTGTGCACAAGCACCTGATCCCATGGACTTGTTTTAAAAGCTATGTACTTAACTTTCAGGACTGACTGTGGTAATGCTTGTCGTATTTATCTTAATGGGTTTTAAAACAACTCTGGTGTAGGTCTGTGGAAGGTTTAATAACTATTCAAGAAGGATGTTTTAAATACTGTTAGAGACACCTTTTACACAGCAGATAAAATGACTTCCCCCAGAGGGAATTAGAAGATTCTGAAGTTATTGCAGTTATTTAGATCTAGATATTAAATATCCTTGAAACTATGTTTTGACTTCAACTTGCCTGTACTGCATTTACGGTGCACCAGACATGTACATCCTTCCAAATCCATAATGTCTTCCCCTAAGCCTGTTATGATACTAACAATTACTAACTTACACTGCCAGGTAAGTGCTTTCTCATCATATCAAGCTGCCTTACGAGGCAGACTGCCCTCGCCCTTCTCCCCACATTAATTAGCTCTCCTTGCTGCAATACATTGTGCTATCCATCTCCATATTATACTCATGCTGCACTCCCTAGAGGTGATGCTGTCCTTTTTCTGTGTTGTGACATCACACACAAATCTGGATTATTTCTGCAACACCTTGCATAATAGCACTGCAGAGTATGCATACAGTGTCACAAGAAGAGTGGCACTGTCAAAAGGAGGGAGATGTTTCCAAATAGCATGTTGTTTAGTAATTTATTCCATGGGCAATCAAGCCTTTGATTGGCACGATGAAAACAAAGGTAGTAAAAGCTGGGATTTATAGACAGCAGGAGACAGGCTATAAAGCTGTGATGCTGATGTTCTCAGCTGCTCTTAGATCACTGAGGCTCAGCAGTACATCATACTTCCAATTACCTCTGGCAGTTTTCATATCTCAACAACTGCCACCAGAAAAGGAAAAGAGTCAGCAGTAAGTGTTTAGTATGGGAAAGCTGGATGGCAATAGACTTTACTTTGTTCTTGGTCCCTGTGGACTGAATGTACATTGAGGCAGAAGGCTTGAGGTGGTTTTGAGGCAAATTGGGGAGGTGAGGAGCAGGGGATGTGCAATATTGAAGTTGTTGATCCACTTTGTCTGGTGGCTGCTAATGTGAATTATCTCAAAAACAGAGATAAATTCCACTCCTTCCCTTCCTCCTCCCATCCTGTGAATGGAAGATCGACCATAATTTCCTGTTCTGCTGCAGGGCAGTGAGGAAATAGTGCAATGTTAATAAAGTTTGCAGATCAGCATTTTACAGAAGTGTGGCATACTGTACATTTGTACTGTGAGAGGTGTTTTTTAATGGAGTCAAGATGTGATGACTCATTTTGGTAATAAAGCAAGCCCTTGTGTAGAGAGTTGACAACAGAAAAAGTGTGGGTTGGATGTGACCACCACCTTTCATTTAACATAACTTCAAGAAGACACTAAACTCCTGTGTATGCAGAAAGCAGAAGCTGTGAAAATTGTCATCTCAGGTTTTGATACGTACAAATCAGATAGAGGTGAAGGTCTTTCACTGGTCAAAGTTTTGAGTGAGTTTCTGTGTCCACAGGGAAAAAGAAAATGCTGAGAACAGATTAAAGAATTCAAGATTAAAGAAACTAATAGGAACGGTTCTAGAAGGATCAAGAAAAAAATTGAAAATCTTTGTGGGCAAAGTGGAAAAGGCTGGGAGCAGTCTTCTGGGTTTTGTTCTTTCCACATCCTGGAAATAAACATTTTTACATTTCTTTTAAACAAATGACATCCCTGATTCTTTAACCAGTCTTCATACCTGAAGTACAGTACATTTTGACTGAATGAAAAGTTAATGGCTTTACATTAATTTTGTGATTAAATAAAAGCCATGCAAGAAAGTGGTTGAGTTGTGATGAGGTAACAAATATAAACATAAAAGATAAAAACAGTGCTCCTTTTTTTATTTGAATTGCTTGAAATAAACCTGTCAAGAGATGCCGCCAGCACCCACACCTTTCCTGCAGAAGGTTTCAGTTGCAGGGCAGCATAATTGCCACGCAGCTCCCCTGGCAGCTGGCATCCAGCTCTGTGAGGGTTCACATCTCATCTGCTTTTGTTGAATCAAATGTGTGTGATATTTTGAAGGTGGTGTGAAAACTGGAAGAGAAAAAGCCCTTGAATGGGCAGCAAATCCTTCCTTCCTTTGAAAAAAAACCAAAGTAAATAACAGAAGCTGTGTCTCTTACTGGATATTATATTTGCTGTTGTATTAAAATTTCCAGGTCACATGCTGAAATTCTGTAGCCATCATGTGTACTTGACCATACAATATTTGACAGATATGACGCTGATTTTACTGATCCCTCTGCTCTGGAGAGCAGGATAAGTAGAGGGTGCAGCTGATTCTCCGCATGATTTGCTGGAGGGCAGCACTAATGAGAAACCCCTAATGTGGAAAAAAAAGGGCTTATAACGGGGGAAAAAAATCCAATGAATGTTTAAAAAGGAAGATTCAGCTCAGCTGTTCCCATAGGGAGTTTGCTGACCAGCTTTTTTCTTTTTGATATCACTGCAGATCAGCAGTTCACACTCTGTATTACAGACCTTTCTTCTAAAGCTTGCCAGCTCTTCTTTCCAGTGATTTAACACTACATTCTTTCTGTAGATATGCAGACACATGCTGAATTTGTGAGACCAGAGACTGGATATTTACTGTTAGCAAGAGAGTATTTGTCTACGATTCACAAGTATAATAAAGTCACAATAATTTAACAAACAAGTAATCAGAGGAAATAGGTTTCAACATTGTGTTTCATCGACAGACTTAGATGCAGTGTGGTATCTTTCAGGGTCAAATAACAATCTTCAATTTCTGCAACAACATAATGTTCTTATTATAAAGTTTCTGTAGGACATTTCATCAAGAAGCTACTTTTTTTTTTTTTTTGTATTCTGCCTTCTGAGGCAGCCCCATTTAGAGCTGTGACTGAAGAAAGCCACAAACAAACACAGCAGCATCCAAGAATGTGGTCTGCACCACCCCATGGCAGCATAGAAAATATGTTTTCTTTTGGGTTAGTGAGCTATAATAACTTCTGTGATCAGCAGGAATGTTGATTAATATCAGATCACTCATTATTTATCACCATGGCAGGGTATAGGTAGTACCTTTTAAATAAACAATTAAAAAGAAGGAAAATATCAGAGATGATTATTTGGTATATATTGATAAACAACTGACCTTTATGTACTATAAATGAAATTCAGCTAAGCATAATCTGTCTTTGTTACTGTAAAAGCTTTATAGACAGAAAAATTATAATTAGGTATAATAACTTCTCTTGATAGCTGAAATAATTAATAACAAAAGAAATAAAAAGAGGAAAAAAATCACCAATAAAAAAGCCCTACTGCAGGTGAGGTAATCCTCAATCTCACATCTTTTGCCTGTGGAATGCACATGCATTTTTACTTCTACTAGACGGGCTTATCTGAAGAAAAAAAGAAAGGGAGGGTGAATTTAGTCCTGGAGAAGTGAAATATAAAGCAATACCTGAAAAAGAGTTAAGCAATATTTACTAGGTTATCTTATTGCTTACATTGTAGTAACCTAATTTATTTCTGTCTACCTTATTGTTTAATTAAAGGTATAAACTAAGCACAATTTAAGAACTATGTAATGTCAGTGAACATTACCTACATTTCATGTTTGTATCTATTGATGCTGCAGCATTCCAGATAGCAATTTGTGGGTTAGACTTTGGACTGCCAGCCCCAAAGAAGTGTTTTCTAGCTGTTTTCAGCATTGTTTATTTGTGACAAGTTCTGTTCATGTGTCCTTTTATGTTAATGCTTAAAAGACACACATTCACATACTTGAAAGCATAGGTATGTTTAAATATTTATGGAATGAGACAAATTTTAAAAACCTTCCTGGAGAAGACTGTTACTGGGAATTTGCATGTTGAAGTACACATACTGCAGGTACAAGCAATTTTTAAACTCATAGAACAGTTTAGACTCACAGAACAGCCAGGCTTGGAAGAGACCTCCAAACTGATCCAGCCTTTTGTGGGAAAGGGAGCCTAGATGAGATTATTTACCACCATGTCCAGTCACATCTTGAAAAACCTCTGGTGACTCTACCATGTCCCTGGGAACACTGTAAAAAAAAGAAAAGGGTGAGTTAAATTTACTTATTCAGTGCTGCACTGGGAGGGCATGGGACAGAGGCATTCAAACCTTCAGGGACAGCTGTGAGAGGATAAGAAATGCCTTCCTCCTTGTGGTTTGGTACCACCTTCCTCCACTTTCAGCAGAGGTGATGGATGGAATGTGTGCCAGCAGCTGCTGAAGGACAGTCATCCAGCAGGTGCAGGCATGATGACAGGAGTGTGGAGTGAGACAGGAGGTGCTGAGCTTAGCTCACGTCCCGTAGGTTACACAGAAGGGTGCCCTTCCCTCAGCTGCCCAGGATTTAATGTGTGTGCTTGGTACTCCTGCCACCAGCCCTCCTAGCCCTAGGAGGTGGCTGTTCCCAGCAGTACAGCTTCTGGAGCTGTTCCTGTGGTGTGGTGTGTTGCATGTGTGTGTCTCTGCCCAGCCCAGCTGCTGAGTGTGAGCTCTGTGTGTGACACACCGCACGTGCTGGGTGTGCTACAGGCTCTGCAGGGGCAGAGCAGATGCCCCATGCAGGTGAAGAAGTTTGTTCCAGTTCTGTCAGACCTTGTCCCTTTTTGTGTTCTGTCAGTGAAGGATGGCGTTTTGAGGACTGCTGGAGAAAGTTTTCACTGTAAAGAGGCCTGACCATGACTTTTAGATGATTTGCTCTCATTTTAAATGCAGAAAATGCTTTTAGCATCAACCGTTCCCATTTGTAATTTCCCTCATCTGTTCTGCAGCTCTTTGGGACTGTTTAAGTGTGCCAAGAGCAGCTTGGTCCCACTGATAAACTGATTTTCTTTTGAAGGCTTTTGCATTTTACTGTTTGGAAAATCTTTTAAATGGGTGAGTTTTCACTGCACACTCTTGTTTTTCAAAGGAAGTTTCAGGGAAATTATCCTTAGTCCAAAAATTGTTTTATATGTTTTTGCTGATCCCTCAAATATAAAGTTTATTATGTATGTATCTCACATGTAAAAAATAGTTTTCTAAGCAGTATAATTCTTGGAATAATCAAAAAATTTTTCTTTCTTCAAATAACACATGGATGGACAGAGAAGTTAAAAGGGGTTTGATCTTTATTTGATAACAGTGTCCTTACTGTTAAATCACACTGAGAAAGCAAGTAACATGCAATAGGTTCAAAGGGAAGAAAAATCCAACTACATCATCTAAAATCAAGGCAACAATATCTGGAGTGTTTTTCCAGACCTATGGACACAGTTCACAGTTCTCCTCCTTTGGTTCTTCCAGACATTTTCATTAGGAGGAAGATGCAATCACATAGCTCTGGTGCATGCTGTATCAATTGCTATATCAATTGAACAGTAGCGTATCCTGCACAGTTTGTTAAATCCCATCATTAGTCCACAGAATTGCAACTTTTCGTTACCTCTATCCTTTTAGGAAGTGGGGTTAAAGTCAAGTCTCTTTGGATGTTTCTTACACACGACTTTTGTTTCCTGGTGACATACACTAGTTTCTAAAATATATTTTAATTTGAAAATCTCAAGGTCCTCTTACAAACATTTGCTGCATTTCTTTATTTATCAGAGCTTCTCTAGGCTTATTGCTGGATGTCTCTGAAAGAAAACCAAACTATTAAAGATTGTGTTTCATAAAATTTCTTTGAGAAAGCTCTTTCCAAGGGTTTATTGGCAAGAAGACTGAATTTCTTGCACTGCAAGATGGAGTTTTGGGTTTTGGTGAGTTTTTCCTTCAAAGGCATATGGGACTCTTATTTTCACAGAGATAACAGCCACCTCAGGGGCCAGATTTTTCATAAGCATTCTGTGTGCAGGAAACCCCTGATTTATATGGACAGATTTAACAAATCCAGTCAACTTGTGTGTTATGAACATTCCTGATATCTGGTCCTGAAATGACAGAATTAAAGCATATGTCTAGACTGCAGGAAAACTACCCTCAGCCCTTGTCTATTAATCACCAGAGGTGAAGACCAGATGGAGTGGTGTGACTGTTTTGGCCCAGGTTTTCTACCCATGGATTTGAAATATGCATCTGAGTCCAAGACAGTGCATTTGAGTGTTATTGTAGAGCAACAGCTCTCTTGAATTCATGGAATTGTCATGGACTGTCTTACCCTCTGTCTAATGTATGAAGAGCCACTTGAATACACTTTCTGTTGGTAGAAAGTGCTATCACAGACAAAATAACCCTGCTTCCCCCCCGGGAATCTATCCTAGTACTTTAGGGCAAAGTATTTGCAGGTTGATGTGTTGTTGGTTTTTCTTCTCTTTTTGGACAGCTCCTAGACTGTTTTGTCATCCCAGTGGTGATACTCCTCTCCTGGTTCTTCTTGCTGGTACGATACAAGGCAGTGCATTTCATTGGGATTGTGGTCTGCATTCTGGGCATGGGCTGCATGGCAGGAGCAGATGTCCTCGTTGGGAGACAGCAAGGAGCAGGTAAGTGAGGACGGATGGGTTGTATGGCCAAGGTCTATTCAGAGAAACCATTGACCAGAGTGTGCCAGACAGGGGCCAAAAAGGGGGAAATTTGGCAAGAAATTCTGACCCTTCATGGATCCCAAGCACTGCACCATGCAGAGTAGCCTCTTTGTCAGAAGGGCAAAAATGGGTCAACACCTGAAAGTCAGCAGTGCTGCAAACAGGTTTCCTGGGCCTTGTGTCTTAAAATGCAGGTCACCCTCTGTGCAAGCTGGGGGGGACAAACTAAATATTTGTAGTTTCATTCTCCTTTGGCTTAGCTGTTTGTTGAGGTTTGACCCTGGCCAAATGCCAGGGACCTACGACATCTGCTTTCTATGCTCTCTCCTGCCAGGTAAGTAGAGGAGAGGACTCAAACTAACACAAACACACTGGACTCATGAGTTGAGATGAGGCAGTGATGGGGAGGGGACACACGAAAACATGAGCAAACAGGTGAGAAACTTAAGTTGCAAAGTGATTTATTAACCTAACAGAGTCGGAGGATAAATGAGAGGTAAAAATAAGCTCTTAAGACACCATTTCTTTACTCACCCCTCTTTCCTCTTAAGACACCGTTCCTCAGCTCACCCCCTCCCCTCCTTCACACAACCAACAGCTCTGGGTGGGGGGCAGGGTATGGGGTTTTTCCTTAGTCAGTCCATCACCACAATTCTTCTGCTACAAACACTGTTTCTCTGCTCACCCCTCTCCCTCTTAAGACACCATTTCTCAGCTCACCCCCCTCCCTCTTTCACACAAC
>VZTX01027716.1:0-81025 GCA_013400915.1 Pardalotus punctatus
CCAGTGCACCAGCAGCGAGCCCGTGTGCGGCAGCGATGCGGTGACCTACGCCAGCCCCTGCCAGCTGCGGGCCGCCAGCCGCCGCGCCGAGAGCCTCCGCCAGCCGCCCATCATCGCCATCCAGCGCGGAGCCTGCGGGCAGGGTAAGGATGGCGTGGGGATGTCCCGGCAGCGGGAGGAGGACGCGGAGGTTCGGCTCCGTCATCCTCGTCCCGGCAGCGGGAGGAGGACGCGGAGGTTCGGCTCCGTCATCCTCGTCCCGGCAGCGGGAGGAGGACGCGGAGGTTCGGCTCCGTCATCCTCATCCCGGCTCGGGACGCGGGCTGCGCGGCCGTCGCCCTGCGGGGTGGAGCGGAGCCGAGACTTGGCCGCGGCTCAACCCGGGCGCTCCGGCTCAGCGAGAAACTGGAGCAGGAATGCGGTTTGGCCGCGGCTGCCGAGTGCCGGGGGGAAAAAACCCTTGTACCCTACTTAAAGTTATCTCCCACCCCCCGAGCGGTGATGCCGGGCTCGAAACTGGGGAAAGCTGGTGCAAGCCCCAGCAGCGCGTACGGATGCGCACCCGGGCCCGGCTGTGCGGCTCCAGCAAAGTTTGGAGAAATAACTCGAACCCGCTCCCGTCCCGACGCTGTGTCACAGGGAAATGCCCCGGGGAATAAAGCTAGGAATGCAGGAGCCGTTCAGATGTGATGGAGCAAAGGGGTGGGCAGAGCAGGCTGCTGCCTGCCTTGGCCCGGCTTAGCAGATGCGCTCTGATTATCAATAATAGACTTGCTGGAAAGGGGGAAGCCTGTAACAGCGCGTTAAGCACACTCTAGAGTTTTTTGTTTGTTTTTGTTGGGGCGTTTTGAGGATGGAGATGGACGCCGATAAGGAACAATGCGTGGCATTTTTCCTTCAGCATTCTTTGGCTGTCAGTGTAGTCAAATCGAATGTAATGTGAGCATTCAGCGCTGCAGGACGGATGCAAATGATTTGTAAGCGGTATAAAAAGGCATTGCTGGGTTACGAAACTGTGGCTCAGCAGCTGGAGCGGCTGGGCTGAGCAGCAGGGCCAAGTGTTTGGTTTTGTAGGAGAGGAGAGTGCAGGATGTGACACACAGAGAGGCAAAACCGTGCCCGGGATAAGCAGGGGATGATGGTCACAAGATGCAGCCCCTAATACAGCCTGGATTAAACCTCCTAAGCCAAGGCTGTGTATCCCTTCCAAGCCATTCAGCACCATTAGGTGTAAAATGTGTAAAAATTTGAATTTGCATGAATTAGGTCTTTATTTCTGAAGTGGTAGTCACCTTTTAGTAAGTCAGCATCGTTTCAGTGAGGATTGATTCTTTTGGTATAGGTTGTATCATTTCTGGCCTTCTTTCTTTTAAAACACATCTTTTTCTAGATTTAGCCGTCATCTCTCCAGCAGAAAAACATTCTGATGTATAGTGGCTACGTGTTCAGCTTGGGCAAAATCCCGATCCCGTGTTACAGATCCAGCTCATGGCCTTGGTATCAGCACAATCAATTTTTTGTACCCCTGGTTGTCCTCTCGGTGTCAAAGCTGTGTTGTGCTGCATGGGATGTTGCTGGCATTTGCTGACATTGGAGACAATTAAACCTTTCACCCCAGTTTCCTGATGTCCAGGATAAGACAATGCCTTGTGGTTTTTATTTCTTGATTCATGAAACCAATATTGTTTTCTCAGCCTCTTCTGCTGAACGTTTGCAGAATTGGGGCTGTGTTTGAGCTGGGAGCAGTACGTGAGGGGTACAGAAAATGCACAGGCTGCACAGGGACCCTGTCTGGGAAAGCTCTGCTGTTGTAGATCCATCAGGAGTAATCCCAGACAATCATTTTGCCCTGTTGCACCTCTGGGACAAAAAGAAAGTGCTGGAGAAGCCAACCAGTAGCACATGTTTATCCCTAGATGAGAGCAAACATTGCTACCAGCAAAGCTTTTTTTCATATGTAAAGAACCTGAAATAAAAAAGGATGGAGACTAGACTGCAAAGTGCTTGAATTGATGTTTTGAAAAAACATTGCCTAATTTTTGCCTCCTTAGAGTAGTTAATTTTTAATTTTATTTTGAGTTCATCTTCAGGAGTGATTTTTCTATGTAGAGATTGTCTTTGATAACACAACCATATAAATAATTTGGCCAGTACAACACAATAGCCCAGGAAAAAGAGGGATTGGGTATGTGGAGAAAGCATTTAGAAATCACTTTTTGTTGTTGTTTTTCATCTTCCCACCACTTTAGTAGCCGGTCACTTACAATATTGTATATATTGCTTAAAATAAAGTAAAACTTTTTGTCATTTTCAACTCTCATATCCTACAGTCAACTCCTGATGCTCTTTTTTGTCCTTCAGTGATTCCCAGGGAATCTCTTCAAATACCAGCCGTGTTTGGGAGGATGCAGCAGAGGCAGGAGCAGGTTGCTCTGGGTCTGTGTGCATAAGGGGGATGATTCCCCATGCAAAATGAGCCTTAAAAGTCTCAAGCCCTTCCCAGAAATGTCCAGCTGTGCTGTGTCCACGGGCAGCACAACACTGGTACCCATCCCGCTGTTCCTGTAGCACCAGGGAGCCCGTTCTGCTCCAGCCCAGCCTCAGCTCCTGAGCTGCAGCTGGCACGAAAGAAATCTTCCCTTTCCAACAAGAACATGAGAGGTGTTGCCAGATGTTCAGGCCTGCAGAGCCCAGGCTGGTGCAGCTCAGTGTGAAAATGCAAGGGCACAGAGAGAAGGTGAACGGCCTCTGGGCAGAAACTGTGGCTGTGCAGGAGCATCCCACGCCCGGGAGCGAGGTCAGTGCCACCTCAGCGTTCAGTGGTGAGGTTCAGCATGCTGGCAGGATGTTTTCTTTTTCTTCTGCAAATATGTTTTGGGTGCCCTTAAATCCCTCCTGCTGACCAAGGAAAGAAGGCTCAGCACGCAACTTAAACCAGGCTTTCTTCCCTTCCTCGTTTTTCCCACAAGCTCTGGCAGGCGTTTTGGGACAGTGTGCCTTTCTCTCCACGTTGTGCTCTTCACACTGTAAAATATAAACTAAACTGGGTTTGTCCTTTCCTCATTAACCTGAGGAAGGAGAAAATTCCTTGTGGCTGCTCTCCATTTCTAACTGTGTTCTGCCTGGTTTTGAGCTGCTTTTATATGTTTTCATATTTTTATTAGGCTTACTATGTCTAATGTGGTATCCCAGTGACCTCAGCCGTGCTCAGCTTGCTGGCATCTGTCACAGGTGGCTCACACGTCTGTCCCAGGCGTGCTCACACCATGATGTCATATCTGGGGTTTGGTGGGAGCTCTTATGGTTTAGATTAAGCCAGGTTGATTGCCTGGGAGAAAGGCAGAGGTGAGATGAGGGGTAACTCAGTCTGGAAAGCTGTGTATCACTAACAGGTACAGGCTTTGCCACTTTTCTTCACGTTATTTCACAGTTCTAGAAAGGGGAAGGGTGAAGCAAAAAAAAATTACTCAAACTCAGTTTCTTGCGAAGTGGCTGACTCTGTGTTTTGAAATGCACCAGGCAAAACTGCATCCAAGGGACTCTGTGTAATTCTCTGGCAGGAGAAAAGGAGCTCTGCGGTCAAGAACCCATTTGTCATTAACTGAGCCCTTCAAAAACAGCGTAAGAGCGAGGATGGCAGGGAGATGGCCCTACCTGTGCTCTGTGCCTGTGGTGCTGATAGTGCTGGTGGGCTGGCAGTGCTGACCCTGGCAGGAATAAATAATCGAAGCAGGCAGAGAAACTGAGCCGAGAAAGCTGGGAAGGCTGGAACTCAGCCAGATATTTATCAAGAGGGAAGTTGATATTGTTGTTATGAACAAGGCTTTCAGCTGTTTCCCCGAAGATAATAACAGGCACATGGTGGTGTTTTTATTATTATTGTTTGTGTGCTGAAGAAGTGTTGGGAGACCTTGGCAGGTTACCTGGCACGTGCCAAGTCTATTAAAAATGACCCAGGATGACCAGGGTTTTAGGGTCTGGGTGCACAAATGAGCATTCCAGTGTTGTTAAATTTCGTCTCTCTCCCTCAGTCGCTGTTTGGGTGGTCTGAACATCATTCTTTTCAGACTTTTCCTCAGTCTATTTTGCAGCAGCAGAAGGGGGCAGGGAGGGAGGCAGGGAGAGAAGAGGCAGCTGAAGGCAATGGAAATAAATAGCAATATTTTTCCAGAAGAGAACCAATTCTCAAGTGTGGGATTAAAAAGCTTTTCCAAAGCCAAGTATTCAGCTCAGAGAGGAGGCAACTGTAAGAAGTGGTTTGTCTGAAGAAGCTCACCTTTTCCCCTCTCCACATCTAGATTTCCTTCCTGGGGAGCAGGCAGTAATTTTGCAGTCCCCAGACTTCAAACAGTCAAGTCAGTAAATACAGATTTGGAACAAGGAAAGGTTCAATCCTTTCATCTTCTGGGCTTTGAAATTGAAAGGTACCTGTGGACTGGTCAGGAATACTTGAGGCCATGAGTAAGCAGCAGGAGTGTTGTTAAGCAGAGTTTGGATGTGAGGGAGGCAGCATATCCCGAGCAGCTTTGAGGCTCTGCCGTCCAAGAAATAGGAGAAGCTGGAAAATATTTTTCAAATGTGAATTTACGTGTGCTCGGAGTGAAGGAAAGCAGCGTTAGAAATAGAAACTGGGGTACTGTGGAACTTGACTTGTGTTGTAAATACAGCCATTCCTCAATCCCACAAACTGCTGGGGCCTCTAGGATCTCTGGCTGGACTTGGCAGTGAGTCCCACTGCCTTTGTAACTGGGCCCAAGTGAATATCTGACATTACTTTGGAGGCTGTGTTCAGGATGTAGAAAAAAAAAAAAAAAAAAACCTTTATTTTGCCTTCTGGATGCAGGTCATGGTGATTCCCAAATTTGTTATCCTGCTTCAAAGACAAGAGTATAACTAAAATATAGGCCTCTCCCCCTTATATCAAAGGGCTATAAAAGAATTGATCTTAGACCAACTGATGTTGACCTCGTATCTGTAGATAACAGAAAGTTTTATCTAAAGCTGTGAGGCAGGACACAGGTGACAAGCTATTTTAAAGTTCAGTGAGTTAAGAACTTTGCTACCATATTTTAGCCACTGGAGATAAATTACACAGCCAGACAGAGCAGCTCTTCAATTTCTGGGTTAATATCAGGTACCCTGGTGCACTGATACGGTGAAGCACAAGGCTGGAGCTCCGCTGGGTTGTGCAATTTGTTACAAGTGCCCTGCCAGGAGCTTGTTTCTGGAGGAAGAAAGTGGGAAAACAAAGTAAATGTGTGTGTCCCATGCGAGCAAATCCTTTTTTTTTCTGCCTTTCCTGCACGCCAGCCCTGCAGGCTGGCACCAGGCTGGTACCTGGCCCTGGCACTGTGAGCAGTGGCATGGCAGTACCATTAAAACTCTGTGTGGTATTGGTTAACAAAACCTTTTTCTTGTCTCTGTCATTTTTTTCCATCAGGGTTTCTCAGTCTTTCCATTTCCTTGCTCTTGTGAAACCTTTTTTTCAGTGAGACATGGGAGAGGGATGTGCAGTGAAGAGTTCCTACAGGCACTTTTGCAGCATTGCTGCTGGAAATAGCAGTGAGACAGAGCTATGGTGGTTAAAATGTTTCTCATAGCCCTTGGATTTACACATATTTGTGTTGCCAGACAACTGATGGATAAAATAATGCTTATTAAATCTAGTGGCCATGCGCAGAAGTTACCCAGTGGTTTAAAATTTGAAATAGTTTCTATATGAGAAGGTAACGTTAGGAGGAGCTCATCAAATTTTTCAGGAGGCCGGAGTCATTGCCTCGTTTCACAGATAGTGAATCTAGGGCAGGGAAAGGTAAAGAGCTTTGCTCAAGGTCACCCAGCAGCAGAGCTGAGAGAAAACCGAGCTTTCATGAGTTCTGCTCATTTTTCTGCCCCTTGCCAGCATTGCTGCTCCATTTTCCATTACTTTTCTTTTCCATTACTCTATTTCTCAAACTTGCAGACTGCAGTTTTGGCTCCTCTGCAAACAGCATCGATGATCTGTCGATCTGCATCCGCACAAAGTCGACTTGGAGGAGGGAAGAGTGGGTGGACCAAGCACTAGGAAGGAAGAGAAACCCAAACAAGTCTCTTCCCTCCCACCATCCCCCCCCCAAAATAAACACAACCCCCCAGGAATCTCATGCTTCAACCTTTGTGGTGGTAAGGGGATGATTCACTCCTTTTTCCAGGACAGCACAGGCACTGTTTGGCCTGTCTGCCCTTTATCTCTGTGTAGACCTCGATCTATGAAGGTAAAGCTTGGCTAACCCTTGTTTTCTTTCATATTCAGACATGAAAAGTAGGCAAGCAGAAGCCCCTTATAAATATAAAAAATATTCAGATGATCCATAAAATAAAGCAGAATAGGAGTGTGGATAAAAATGTCACTATTTAAATTACGAGTGTTGATAGGGGAGCAGTGAACATAATAATTAGAACTCTAAATATCTTTGAAAAATGCATATTTGAGAGAGTGAAATAGAGCCCTGCTCTCCTTTAAACCCTTCATGATGAGCTACAGGAGAAGGAGGGCACTGTGTGACAGTGGCTGCCCCACCAGTGGCAGTGCCACCTCCCTCCTGCAGCTCTCCAAGCAGGAACATCCTCATTACTCCAGGCTCACTTCCCAGCCACTCACTGATTTCTGATGTCTACATTAAAACAAATCTGGGTGGTCTTGGAGCGATTTTTGAGACAGATGTAGAAAATACTGCCAAAGGCTGACAGATTTTTCAGCCTATTGAGGCTGTTGCAATATAGTTATGCTGGGTTCATGTGTTGTACAATTACAACACCCCAGAGTAGAAGTGGTGCACGTTTTATTACTATTCTGAGGTTTTTCTATGCATTTTTCTATAGATTTCTATAAATTCCATGCCACTCCAAGTCCTGCCACCGCAAAGTGGTGAATTCAACGCCTTCTCCAGCTGCAGAGAAGCGGCATCTTAGGAAGCTTTTTATAGGCTTTCCCCTTAAGAGCTTCTTTTTTTTAGGTTAGAGAGAAGTTTAAGAAGCATGAAAACAAGAACTTGTTTTTATTCCCTGGTGTCTTCATACCAGGGTTCCTGGAAGTTGAAGCTAAGCCTCTCTTTAGCGGGGATTTCTTCTGAAGATGTAGTGCGAAAGTTTCTCACATACTTAAAATGCGATCTTAATGCATTTATAATTTTAAGAGGAATTCTCAAGATCAGACAGCTGCTGATTACATGTGGGATATGGGAATTACCACATCGTTGGTACTTAATGGCCATTTTAAGTGATTTTGCTGGTTCTCTGCCTGTAGTGAGCAGAGCTGGGAGGTAAAGCAGGGTGATGACCTGACTTGGAAGGGACACAAACTGAGCAGGGCTGGAAAAAAAGAACAGCAGAAATTATTCCTGACTCATCTGTTGTATTTTCAGCCTTCTGCAGAGAAGAGAATACGTCCGCTTTAACCTGTTGGCTGAAATAGTCTGTTCCTCTGTCTGCAGGAAATGGGACAGACTCTTTTCCATAACTACCTGACTTATATTTCTTGGTGTTTCCAGCTACTGTTAATGCCATTTTCGAGCTCAGCACTCTTTGCCCTTGTCCTGAATTGCTCTTCACCTTCATTCTGTGTGTCTGAGCATCTCCCTGCTCGCTGCCTTCCCTGCTCCTGCCGCGCCTGTGCCTGTGGAGGGCACTGCCAGCACTGCTGGCACGGCCACCAATTAATTTGGAGCCTCCTGGCTTCCAATTAATTTGTCACCTGGGATGAGCATTGTATGAATATGGCCATGCTGCTGCGAGAACGGCGTGTTCCTGCTCCCAGCACTGCGTTCCTCCTTCCCAGGGCTCCAGGCCTGCCTGTTTATGCACAAGCTGGGTTTCCTCCCACCTCAGCGCTGCTGTTTACAGAAGGAATTGCAGTTTCCTGTTGTTTTAGATGGAGCTGTCGCTCCTCTCTGGGTCCTTGCCCTCCCTGCTGACACCCAGTTGCTTTTGAGCCTCATCAGGTTGAAAGTCTGTGGCTTTTCTTCCTTGCTGCTATAATTGTGAGTCTGTTCTGCAGGGGCAGCCAGTGCACTCGGTTTATAAAGGAATTTCTGGCATTCCTGGGAGTTTTTATATACATAGTTTCTCCCTGTGAGGTTCTGCAAGGGTTGTTAAAGTCCAGGACTGTTCCAATCAGATAAAATAGGGGTTATGCCCATTTTAGAGATAAATCTAAGATGCTAAAGCACAAATTGCTTTTCACAAGTTGCGTGGAGACCGAGTAACGCAGCTTGGACCAAGATGCACCCATGCAGGGCGTTCCTCCTTTGTAGAACCTTCCAACCCCGTGATTTATTGCAATTCTGATTTGCAAAAAAGATATTCCGTACCTGATCCACTTTCCACTTTTTCTGCCTTGTGGATAAGTGGGTGGAAAAGTTCCAGTTGGGCTAAAATGTAAGTGTAAATCTGAAATTATAAAGAAACTTCCTAGGAAAAAACTGTGGGCATGGTGCCTGAGGAAGTCGTCCACTGACCATTTTCAGTGGCAAGAACATCCTGAATTGCCTTGGTGCTGGAGGCCAGAGAGGTCTGATTCACACTAAGAAAGAAGCTGGACTAAAGAGGTCAGACCAAAGTTCTCTAAAGACTTTGATTTACGATTTCATCATATTCAAATGCTTTTTGTTGTTTTCTTTTTTTACAAACATGAGAACTCTTTACGTCATTCTCTCCATGTAGCCTGATAATTCTTACAATCGGAGTGGTTTGGGCTGGAAGGGACCTTAAAGACCATCCCTTTCCCACCCCTGCCATGGGCAGGGACACCTCCCACTGTCCCAGGGTGCTCCAAGCCCTGTCCAACCTGGCCTTGGACACTGCCAGGGATGAAACAAAAGATATCGGTAACATTCTTGTGTTGCCAATATCTGCTTTTATTTATTCCTACATTTCCGTTTCCAATGCCTTTCCCTCTTAAGCTCTGCTCAGGGCAAGCTTTAATTGGTGGCCAGCAGTCTATCAGTAGAATATCAATTAAAATGTGACATTTTTTCACCTTTGTTTTATTACTCAAATGAGCTTTTGTTATATGAGAGACCACACATTGTTCTGAAAACTGTCCTGTGTTACCATTAATTTGAGAGCTGTTCTGTTCTATGAACTTTGTGTAGATTCCCTGTTTTGTTTAGCTTGGCAGCTGCCTTCGGTTTGTTTAAAATTCGTGATTAAAATGAATGGGTTTATGCTTTTGGATTAGCAGGGAAAATACAAAGTCCTTGTTAAAGGCTGCCAAGAAAGAATTGATCATCTAAATATTATGGTGATGAAAATGGACTTTAGTTTCCCTTTGCACGTGTGCATTTGTGCCAAATAGCAATTTAACTTAAAATCCTCACTTTAATCTTGCAGCGGTTCTTGCTGCAGGGAATATTTTAAGTGAAGACCAGATTTGTGCAGTTTACTGTTGGGAGAGAATTCAAGCATTTTATTCTACCATTATTTAGGGCTATGAAAATATTTTTGCTTTTAGGGATGTCACAGTAATACAGATTTTCCTCCCAGAAATCTGTGACGTGTCTTGAGTTTCTCCATGGATTATACAGGGGGAAAAATAACTGATGCAATAGCATCTCTGTTAACAAGGTGCTGTGGTTTAGACCTCTCAAAATTCCCTCCAATGACCTAAGAGTTGCTCTTGAGCAAAGTGCCTGTGACACGTAGAATGTTGTTTCTTATTTTCTTAGTGTTTTCATTGCATAATACCCTTTTTTTGGTGAATTACACAATTTATCCTTGAATAGGAAGTGGAATATTTAGGCTTGCAGTTTTCTGTAATTTTAAAAAAGAAAGCATGGCAGCAGATTCCCACACTTTTTCCTGTCTTTCTCCAGCAGGGCTTGCTGATTGATCCCCCTGTTTTCAGCGTGAGCTGAGCACCTTTGCTGGAGTTTTTTTGTCTCCACAGTCAGGTTTGAACGTTTTTATTTGGCATGAATGGAAGTTTGTACAAACACCAGCAGTTGGAGCTTTATTTGGGAGGGTGGAAGTTCTCCAAGCAAAACTTGGTTTGTGGTTTGTGTCAGTAGTCGCTGGTTCTGGCAGCCCAGAGGTTTTGTGAGTGCAGGAGCTCTTTTGGTTTCGTTCTGCAGACAATCCCAAACCCAAGCTGTGCTTCCAGACCCTCGTGTGTGTCTGAAATACATTGTTTAGCCAGTGGTGAGTGCAGGAGGAAAGAATCACCTATTTTCAGCAGCCTGGGTGGTTGAGTATCTTCAGTTATCCCATAAACTTCAGCTCTTCAGTGAGGGTAGAAGGGAGAGAGATTCTGGGATATGCCTTTTCTCCCCCCTGTCATTGTACCTAAGACAAAAAGTCCCATTAAAGGGATAGTTGTGTTGGTTCTAACTTCAGTCAGAGGGAAGGCCCTGATGAAGGAGAGCAGAACCCCCTTTTTGAGAAGGGGAAAACTGGGTGGGGAAAAGACCCACGTCTGACTGAGATGTGCCTAAAGCTTTGTTTGAAGACCTGCTCTCTTCTCCAAGGCAAGGGGAGCCCTTGCAGAGCAGCAGACACCGCTCTCCCAGCAGAAGGGAGAGGTTACTTCGGTGAGATTTCTATCTCCAAAGCACCTCATCCATTCAGCTCAAAATAACCACCAAAAGCAGCGTGTGTGAGCTGTAAGCATCATTGCATCGATGCCACTTTGAGTAATGACCTAACCAGAACCCAGATCTTAATTTGCTTTTTGGCTTCTCTTTATGAAACCAAATTACTTCAGTTGTTTACAGCTGGGTGTGCTTTTTTTCATGGCTTGGTGCTCTGTCTTGCTCTCCTAGCAGTCTGTTTACTGATTATTAGCCCTGCTATTGCCAGTTGGCAGAGATTTGACTTTTCATTTCAGGGCTGGCAGCCAGCACACCTTTGAAGTCCTTGAAGAATTAGTTGCCTTGGGAATTCTTCATGCTGTAACCTATGTATATATTTTTTAAGTTTTTTTTTTTTTTTGGTCATTAACTGAATTCACAGCAATCATCTTTACAATGGCATTAATAAAGGTTTCTTAGCTGTGCTCATGGGCATTTAGGGCATTGTGCAATAGTTCAACAAAAATGTTACAAAACACAATAATCACGGCATATAAATAGAAAGAGGAGCAGTCTGGGAAGATTTGGACGTCAGAGCCTGAAGGTATTTAGGAACTAGAGCTTTATTCAAGCCCAGCTCTCAATGATTTAAAACCAAACCATAACAACACCACCCCCACAAAAAAAAAATTAAGATTCCCCAAACAAAGAAACCAAAAACATATATTTTCTGCTGAGACCCTGAGCTTTGGTACAGCTGGAAAATACATGCATAGGAGAGAAGAGGAAAGTATATCTGGTGGAGTTCTCAGTTTCACTGCTGTCTTCTACAGTGGCTGTTGATGGCTGGAAACTGCCCTGTGGTGGTTGAGGAATGAGCATCTGCTCGTATTTCAATTGTAAAATTGTTTTTTTAATGGCAATGTTGGCTTGCACATAGTAGCTTGTGCCTAGGTTCAAATTTCAGATAAAATTTCACACAGTGGTCATTTCTTGTAGGAAAGATCAGTTGCTCCCCATATGAGGCTCAGTAACGCCAAAGAGCAATTAGCTATGCAGAGCATTAAGTATCTCCATAATAAGCAAATGAGATTCATGCTCATTTCAGTCTCATTTTTTGCCCCCCCATTGTACTTCATCCCAGTGATAGAAGGAATTTTTAACGTACTAATACTTCTACTACAGCCTTCAGATTTTACGTGGATGGTAAAGACCAGTTGGCAGGAATTTTTTTTGTTAACATTCATCAATGAATTAGTCAGAATAGTACTTTGACTGTTGTTTATTTGCTTGAAAAAGGTATGTTTTCCATTTAAATGGGCAGTGGTTCAAGAGCTGTTGCAAAACTGTGTTACACAATGCAGGAATTCCTAATACATAAGCAATAGGCAGGCGTGGCCAGCTGCTGGGAGCTTTTTGGGTCAGTATGCCATGAATTAGTATTTATTATCTAACTTTTCCAAAGTATGAAATTCTGAACATTTTTTTCACTCCGCAGTTTAGTTTGGGACTGCGTGAGGAGGTGGATTGTGCACAAAATGCTCTTGCCTCTGAAATCCTGGCTTTTGTAGGCTCCAGTTCCAAGGGAAGGCAGCTCTGAGGTGAAGTATTAGCAGTCTCACCATGTACAGCCTGGGCATCCTTTTTCTCTTCAGTAGCTAAAAACAAAAAAGATTGAAGGCATACAAAAAAGATCTGCTTTTCCTGTGCAGTTCCCTCATCCGTGGAGCTCTCTTTTTTTTTTTTTTTCCCAAGGGCAGGATGTGACCTTTGGATGTCTACAGCCTTGCAGCTGAGATGAAATCATTTTATAAGCAGTGATCAAAAAGCATGTCAATGGATACAGCAGTGCCCTGTGGTGTTTTAGTCCTGCACCACTTTAATCCCATTGGATAATCTGTCCAAGCACCTTTAATGCTAGTGAATAATTCCAAACTGCCGTTCTCATTGTAGAAGTCTTCCAAAACTACCCCCATTGCAGCTGTCAGCTTTACAGCGAGGGCGTGACTTGTTTAATACTGAATATTTCTAATAGGGAACATAAATCCTTTGGTAAATTGATATTTCTCAATCACCAAGCCCTTATGCCTCTCTGGGGTAAAAGTGTGTAAATCGGGATGCACAGAATACTCTTGAGGAAAACAGTAGGTGAGGACAAAAGTTTTCAGATCGATGTTCCGCTTCATAAAGCAGATAAACATTTCCGAAACCGCACAGCAGATTTTATGGTTACTGCTGTGGCTACTGCCCGTGCCTGGCCACATTTAAAAGCCCTTTAGATACTTGACAGGGTATAAATAAGAAGAAAACCTGTTCTTGAGTGACAGATAGTGTTTGGGTTGAGGGTATGAGGGCAGCGTGTGCCGGTTGGCATTGGGAAGTCACCTGGAACGCGTTCGCCCCTGAATCAAACCCGTGTCTGGTTGGTGTTAAAAGCAGCGGCGTTTTGTTCCGAAATCATTATTGCCTCCAGTGTGTACTTAAAAATTTGCATGGTTTTCCACTCTGGCTTATCCAATAGCAAAGGGCATTCAGGGTTTCGGTATTGGGATGGCTTTATGGGATAGTCCTTGGTGTCCTGCGATTCTGCAAATAAATCGTCCTCTTACACCGTCAAAGGCACTTAGAGCATCCACAAGCTGCTTATTGCTTTAATCTCTGCACGGATTTAGAAGCCAAACGGCAAAGATGGATGGGAGCAGCACAAGGCATTAATACTCCTCTGAAAGTCTGTTACAGGCTTGGCCTGTGCCTGTATAACGTGAGATGGATGCACCAGATAAAATTGGAATGAAAACAGAGGGTGTTGCTTGCCTCTAAAGGAACACAAAACAACTCTTTGGGGTGCTCCCAATTTGCATAGCTGCTCCCGTTTTTAAAGAGGAATATTTTGCCCCTGGACTGCTTGCGAAGGAGAAGCTGTGTCAGAATCGTGAGTTTTTCCCAGAGATTTTTAGACATCTCTTGGTGCAGACAGGTTTTCTGTTGACCACAATGGGAGCTGGGTATCCAGTTGCTTTTGAAAATCCCATTGGCCCCTCTTGAATACTCAGTGACCACGAGCTTTTGTTCCAGCACTGCCCAGGAATGCAGAGCTGGTGGTCCCATTGTCCTCGCGGGTTGTTATATCTATTTTATCGCCCTGGGGGTGGCTCAGTAACTCCGGAGCAGGGTGGGATCCACTCCTCTGTGGAGCTGAGGGGCCTCAGGGGGCACCAGGGGGAAGGATGCCTTGGGTGAATTTGTGTGGAAGGGGCTTCCACCAGGTGCAGGTGCCAGGCAGAGACTGCTGGGCTCGGCTGTGTGGGGGCATTGGTGGGAAAGGAAGCCCAGCCTTGTACCCGAGTTAAACTTTCTCAGCAGCTGCTCAGGGCTTGCACTGGGGTCAGGACCTCGGTGTCCTCAGCATTTTACAAATGCAGCAGCCTGAGACTTCAAAAACCTCCAAGAAGGCGTATTTTGGCAGAGGAACAGAGCTCGTTTGTTTAATCTGAGGAGACCATACAAGCTAAGTAGACCATCCAGAAAAGGAGAGCAGCAATGGAGGCATCTGAGTACAAAATCCCTTTCACAAAGGGAGAGTGGGTGGTGCAGACAGGGAATAAACCCTGTGCTCCTCCAGTGCCTCATCCCTGGGCACCAGAGCGGGATGAACGGGATGAACCCATGCTGCCCCATGGCCCAGTGGGGTGCACTCCAGACCAGGAGGTTTCATGGATCTGCTTTGTCCTAAGGATAAAGCAGAGAGGCAGGAGGGAAATCTAGGGCCAGGGGTCATGCTGCAGATGACTTTTAAGGAAGGGGAAGATATCCACTCGGAGCTTTTTTTAATTCAGGTGTTTTGCAATGACCCTTCTGCTGTCACTTGAAGAACTCATGACATGTCCCCTGTTTCTATTTCAGGCCAAGAACATCCGAACAGCCTGAGGCACAAATACAACTTTATTGCAGATGTGGTGGAGAAGATCGCTCCTGCTGTGGTTCACATTGAATTATTTCGCAAGTAAACAAGATGCCCACTCTTGATTTCTCTTTTTCTTTTTCGTATTCTTGAAAACGGCTGCCAACATGCCAGAAATTATGATTGATGCTATAAAATAGCAGAGAGGTTTTGAGATAATAAATATTTCTTATGCTTGCGAATTAAAGATAATTTAAGGGTCATGAAAAACAAATCAGTTAAACTGCTGAATGTACTTTATCTTCTTAATATGAGTAACAGCAGATATCTTAAAACGTTAAAACCCACCAAACTCAGTTTTCAGCTGTGTGTTATTTGGAGTGGTTTGTGACCTTTCAGCTTTTTTTGCAGCAGTAAATGTTTTATTTCCCTTATCTTTTAGACTTCCTTATTCCAAGAGGGAGATTCCTGTTGCCAGTGGCTCAGGGTTCATTGTGTCTGAAGATGGGCTGATAGTGACCAACGCCCACGTGGTCACCAACAAGAACCGGGTGAAAGTGGAGCTGAAGAACGGGGAAACATATGAAGCCAAAATTAAAGATGTTGATGAAAAAGCAGACATTGCACTAATTAAAATAGATTCTCAGGTGAGTTGTTAAAGCAAGACACGTTTTATTCCTCTAATTTAGCATCCTCCTTCCCAAAAACTGGTGCTGATTTTCAGGTTTGAAGGAAGAACAAGTAGTTCACTGGCATGGGTTGTAGAGAATATAAAACTAAGTGGATCTGCATTTTTAAAAGCAGAGTTTGTGAGTGGTAATGGTTCATTTTGTCACCTCTCAGTGCAGTGAAAGTATTACATAGCATTTTTTTATCAAAATAAAAAGCAACACCCCTGTTTGCTGACTGGTTGGCACACACTTTACCTGATATAACTATCTCAGAGAAGAAATGTGGGGGTGTTTTGCTTCTGCTTGTCTGTCTTGAGTGCCTGTGTTGAAGTCACAAATTGCTTTTAGAGGATCCATTTGTCCCTTGCTGATGTAGACATTAAAATGGAAAATATCTTGGGGAGCAGCTTGGAACACGGGAATTAAGCCAGCTTGGAAAGATGCTCTCACACTGCAAGTGGTTTTCTGAGCAGCTTCCCATCCATACTCTTCCTCCACATCAAATATTCATCTGTCAGCGTTACTGTGCCTCCTGCCACAGCAGAAAAGCTGTCAGGAGGTTCTGCACACGTGGCAAGCGCAATATTGTGTGGAAATGCTGCGTCATGGGGATGCAATGAGCTGGATGTGGCAGTTCGGGGTGCTGCTCGTGTTGGCTTCCCTCGTTCGGTCTGTCAGTTAGTGACCTCCGAGTTTAACGGGCAAGAACGTTTCATTTGAAACACATGGCTCAAAAATGTGTAGATCTTGCAGTGTTGTTTTAGTTCAGACCTATTCCCCAGCGAGGTCAGGAGTGTTTGTGCCAGAGTTCATGACTAAATCAGACGCCTAACGCAGAACTCTTGGATGACCCGAGGTATGAAGTGCTCCTGCTGCTCCCTTGCCACCTTTATCATTTAAAAGCTTTTTTCTTTTTCCTTTTCAAAAGCTTCTTAACAGCAACCAGGCAGAAAAACTGAACGGTACCAATAACGTTTTTGCAGTGTTGTTTTCTTTCTGTTTTCATGGGGTCGCTTATTTTCTCATTTTTACCTTAAAATAAGCAAAAGCAGTAACAAAGCAAAGGGAAGGATCCCCTGGATGAGCACTGGCAGCATTAGGAGGAGCAGGATATGGCAGGGAGCGAAGGGCAGCTGGAAAATGCTTTAGGATTGGAAGCACAATGTGGTGGGGAGAGCAGACCAGAGGAAGGTGGTGAGAAGGAGAGGATTTGGAGCAGCAGGAACTTCAGAGAAGAGAGGTGGGAGTCAGGGAGGAGACACTGAACTGATGTGACAGATCATTCTGAGGAAAAGAGAAGACATGGGGTTGAGTGTTATTTGATACCCTAAGGAAATGGCTTCTGGGAAGCTGCTTGTGGGAAGGGAGAACCTGGCAGACTGGAAGCAGCTTGGAAAAAAGGGAATTCATCCAGCAGAGCTGCTTGTGGTGGGAAGCACTGCTAAACAGGGCTGGAATTGGTGTGACATGCCCTTGGCAAGCACCTTATCAGCTGTACAACCCAGTGCCTCGGGTATTGTTCTCCCCCTGGCCTCTCCCACTGCAGCTCAGGATAATTCTGGGAAGCCTTGGGGAAAATTTAATGGGATGGGAGACACAGATTTCCAGGTAAGTCCAGTACCATGGCACTGGGGAATCCCAGTTCAAGGTGAGGCCTGAGGCACCTCTGTTCTCACAACAGGGGTTGCTTTGCATTTGCAGAATTAGAAACACAACTTTATGTGTTCACAGAAAAAGTTAAAATGGAAACACAGTCAGCAGAGAAATTAATTCTCACACGGAACTTTTATGGGACATTTTTATATATCCCTTTCAAGCTCACTGTTGGAGCTTTCCTTTTTGCACTGAAATGCCTTGCAGTCATTCAGATGCATCAAAGACTTTTTAAAATCACAGAGGTAATAATTTGTTGAATTTGAAATGTATTTGCTGGCTAAAGAAGTCAGTGGGATGGTACGAATGACCCTTTAAAAATCAGGATATGGTGTGAAAACCATCCCTAAGAATTTTTCTGAAGTAAGAGACAAAGTTCTTAATTCAGAATAAATTATTTGAAGGTGACATCAGAGATGCAGAAGGGTTTTTTTTCTTCTTTTTTTGCATGGCATGTTAAGGCAGGATCTGAAGGGTGAAGAATGCTCTGTGGTTAGGAACAGAGCTGGGCTTGAATTATAAGATCAGGCTGTCAGCTGGTATTCCTAAAGCTGTTCAGATTTTGCAGCAGCCTGAATGCTGTTTTTCTTTAAGGTGTGAACATCTGGCCAAAGACATTACTAGAACTAATTTGGCTTTGCTGAGGAAATGAAAGAGGGTGGTAAAATCTGGGCACCAGTCAGGATGAACCATTTCCCTGATTAAATTCTTCTCTATGGAAAAACATCTTGCAGTCAATGAGGAACAGAAACCCTGGGGTAGTTGTTCCAGTCCTAAAATGTGCTTGTTTTTACAGTCTATAAAAGAGAGCAACAGTGTTTCTTATGTCTGTAGCATTTGCTGGAGTGTTGAAAGTAGGAAGTAAGACTGGAATCAATGTGGTAGCATGAAACCAATCTCTAAATATCCTTCCAAATGCAGTGAGAAGACCACAGCACTAGAAAGGAACAGTGCAGTTGCAGACAATTTAGATGTGAACATGCAAAATTTATAAGACTTCCCTAGAAAAAATTGGATTTTTGGCAGCGTATGCAGGGAGGACTGGTGAAATAAATAATCTGTCTCGCGTGGCACGTGTGATACCGCAGCGAGTGTGAAACCCATCAAAACTATTGCACAACACTCCAAAGGGAGCAGATGCTTTTTGCTGGCAGAGCTGGATTGTGGAATTCATCTCAAGGCAAATAACTACCTTGTTAAATCAGAATGTGTGATACAGCTGCTGAAAAATAAACACCAGGAGGAGGGGAGGAAATTTCAGGGTGGTTTAATGGACAGCGTCAGGGTTAATGGGGAGCAGAATTAAAGCAGAACTTTGTGCCCCCACCCAAATGGAAACTGGAATCCCAAAGTAGTGGAAGGTGGAGGTGGCTCTTCCCTGGAGACCCTTTTCACCCCTGGAAATCAAACTCTGTCCACAGAACTGATGTCTGTGTTTGGCACCGAAGGGAGGAGCACGGTGAATGGGTTTCTTTTGAGGTGCTCCTTCTTTCTACCTGCTTAAAAACCAGCCATGAGAACTGAAACCACCCCTGTGTCGTGGAAGACATGCCAGGTCCTGCCGAGTCTTTTTCCTCCCGGTGGCAGTTCCTGGTTTTTTATCCCAGACAGGATCTGGCACCTGTGTGACACAGCAGCAGTGGGGTTGTGACCCATCTCTAATTTGTGGTGGATTTCAGCCCTTCAGCCAAAACCTTCAGCTCGAGGTTTCTCCTGCATCTTATTAATAAGCACTTAGTTTGACATTTTTACATCAACAAGACCTTCTGCCCTCGTTCCTCTGGTGGTTTCCCGAGGCAATGAGTGTCTGTATCTTTGTGGTCAGAGGGGATTTGCTCTTTTCCCCTGTGTGTACAAACTGGAGGAGGCAGAAAAGCAAACTTTCCTGTTTATGCATCAATATTTTAATAGCCCACATTTTGAAAAAACAAACTCCTTGGGCACCAGATGTAAGTGGCTTTTCTAAAATGCTATTTCACTTTGAAATCTGTCGCTGGATAAATGTTGCTTCCTCTCGAGAGCCCGAGGAAGCCCACATTTTGCTTCCAGAAGTCTTCAGGATCCATAGAAATGAAATAGCTTGTAAAAAGCTTGGATCTTAACTCCTGTTTATTCATCACTTTAGGCAGCAGTGGTTTCGTGCCATCTTCAGCTTCTAGTAGCCCTCACTGTGGGGACAATGTGCTGGTCCAGCTTCCCAAGCAGCAAAATACTCACACATCTCCAGGGTGGCTCTGCCAGCACCAGAATTTTTTTTATTACTATTTTGATTTTGTTTAAATTCTTTTTTTTTTACTGTAACTTCATTTTTATTTTATTTTTAAGGTAGAACAGCGATCTCTTGCCAGGCAATTGAAAACCTGGTGACATATCAAAACAACACTTCATCCTTTTCTTCTTTTTTTTCCTTCAAGCTTCCCGTGCTCCATATTTAGATAAGGAGACTCAGTTTTGCTTTTCTAACTATAGATGAAATACTTTTGGAGGCTTGTAATGCGTTCAGCTTGGCTTTTTCATTTTCTTTGGCTCTCAGTCAAGCAATTTCTAGATCGTAGATGATATTCTACATTTTTATATGCTCATGTCTGGTGTTTTTATTTTGCCATAACGTATTCTAAAAGCTGAATAGTTTCATTAGTCAGAACAGAAATGCAATTCCCAGGACAGTTACATGTTTTGCCAGAGTTACTTACAGTTGAATTAGTGTTCCATAGCAGCATCTGTGCCTTTCCCACCTAAAAATAAAAAGCATGAAGGAGATCTGTCACTGTTTAACACAAATTGAACTCAGAGCATTTGTCTCTCTCCATCCATTTATTGAACTGCGAACTGCTTCCTGCAAATTCCTGACTTTCCATCCACAAACGATGCGGATTACAGAACAGAGGAGGGATTTACTTGCTTTCTGTGCCAGCATAGAGACACATTCACTGATTTCATGGATGAAAAGGTTCAAACCAAAACGCCTCCTGGTCTGGCTGCCTGGCTCTCGGTTTCCATTTCTCTGTGGCAGTGGCTGTGCCTGGTGGTGGTTTTGTGCTTCCTCCTCGTTTAGTTTCGGAGCTGTTTTGTGCAGATTTCACTTATTTTACCTGGCTCGAGTTGTGCTGCCAGTGTAAATCAGGTGAACATCTGAGCTGGCACTGCTGAGGCTGCACCTTGAGTCCTGGGGTCAGTTCTGGGCCAGGGGATGTTGGATACTGGGACACTTCTTCACAGAAAGGTTTGTCCAGCCCTGGCACAGCTGCCCAGGGCAGTGTTGGAATCTCCATTCCTGGAGGAATTTAAAAGCTGTGTGGATGTGGCCCTGGGGGACATGGGTCAGTGGTGGCCTTGGCAGTGCTGGGTTAATGGCTGGACTCAATAATTTCAGAGGTCTTTTCCAACCTGAACAATTCCATGGTTCTGTGATCCCCTCTGGCTCCTGGCTGATGATGCTGATCTCTACCTGCCCTGTTTTCTCATGCCACAGCAGCTGTGTCCTATTGTTGGATGGAGCCATTTCTTGTGGTGGTGTGCAGCTCTCCACGCCGTGGGAGTTGTGTTTATCCAGGGTTTGAGTCAAATCCATATATAAAAACATCTGAAGCCCTTTGGGATGCGAAAGGCTTAAAATATTAACCCTAATTAATGGCTCCTTCCCTGGCTGGGTGTAAACAGTGAGTCATGTGCCACTTAGGGGTTTGCATGTTTAGTCCTATTCCTGTGTGCTTGCAGAATGCCTGCCTGCAGATTTGTTTTATTGAATAAACACGGATCCAGCAGAGCCCCAAGGCTTTGTCAAAGGAAGAATTAGAAAAGACAGGGGTAGAAAAGACATTTTCTGTTGCCCAAGGCCGTGCAGTGAGTCACTGGGAGAGCTGGGCTTGGGTGCTGGGTGTTCCTGGCTCCCTGGTGCTTGTGCTGCAAGGCACGGTCCTTTGCCTGGCAGTTTTAATTAACTGCTGTGGCAAATGTGTAGTTAACCAGGAAAATCACGAGTTGGGGTGGTGGTTACGTCATCCTGACGGCCATCAGACGTTATGTAAAAATTGAAGAATGCACATTTATTAAGTATCGTTATTAAGGGCCCTAAACTCACTCTCGTTTTACAAGGATTCCTTGATTCCCTCGGGATGAGTGGAAGGGTGTGAGGGCACAGAGAGGGTGTTCTGACACAATCCTGGTTACAACACTGCCATAAGGGCCTGCCTGGCATTGCCAGTGCTCCTCTTGGAGACTGCAGAGAGACGTTCTTCCTGCTCCATCATGGGATTTTGATAGGTTTTATATTGGTTTCATTTCAAAACCACGTGTACAATTTAAATCAGTACTTGGGTTTGTTTTGGCTTTTTTATACTTGAAAATTTAATACTGAATGTGGCGATATTTTAAGCCATTTGAGAGAGAACCCTCCACATGTAAAGCCACTACAACACATATATTCATCATAACAATTCTTCATGGAATTAGGGGCACTAATATATTTACAAGCAGTGCTGTTAGTGTGCTCTGCCCCACACCAAGAAATCACCAGGAATAGAGGACACACTTTCCAAAGCTGGGTTTCATAATACACGCAGGACAAGGCGGTTTTTGCAATGGATTTATGTTTCTAGCAAGGGAAAGGTTAGCCAGACTTTCCAGAAGGCATGTTGAATCACAGGGGTGACCTGCAGCCAATCCATGCAGCAGCAGGGCTTGAACTGCAGCCTAGCGAGTGTAGGCACAGGCTTGAAACCTCAGCACAATCACAAGTAATTGTGTTAGTCAGAGATCATTCCTGTATTTTCTCTCTGCTGCCAGATGTGATTTTGGCTTTGTGGCTGTTGTTATAACTCAGGGACTTTGTATAAATCTAACTTTGTGCACGACCAGTCTTTTTTTCCCCCCTTTTAATGAAAAATGAAAAGTATTCTGTTTTCTTTTGCTGGTCTGTGTTTGATTTGCTGATAAATGTCCTCTTTCTCTGTAAAGTATCCATGTTCAGTGCACTGGGACACAAACAAAAGCCACTTTTTGTCTTGTAGGGTTTTATTTGTTTTTTGTTTTGTTTTTATTTTTTAGTAAGGAAAAGCAGTGCCAAAAAAAAATAAATCTTCTTGACCAATGACATCTTGCAAACACATGCTACGTCAGCTCGAGAGCATCTGGTCAGAGGAGGAAGGGCCAGGGTGCTCCCTGGAGCCAAACAATACCCATATGGGGCTGTTTGTGTTGCGTGTGCTGCGTGCTTCCCGGCACAGCTGACGGGAGCTGCCTGGTTCCTGCTGTCCTGGAGACATCCCTGGGAGTCAGGGCTGGGATCAGGGACTGCCCTGGGAGTCAGGGCTGGGATCAGGGACTGCCCTGGGATGTTGCTGCTTCTCTGCAGCGCTGTAAATGCGATGGGGAAACCGGACAAGGCTGTTGGATCCTTGCCAGATCGAAGCCACAGCCGTGGTTGGGTTTATCTGTGGCTGCGACACTGATAAGAGCTGGATTTTATAATTATGATTAATTAGCAGGGTATTGCTGGTTGTAAAAACTTTTCTGTGAAAGATAACTAGACATGGAACTGGTTTTCTCCTTTCTGTGCTGCCTGTTCCGTTGCTCTTCCAGCTTATTCTGTTGAATGAGCAGTTAGTTTAATTATTTTCTTGCTGTCTGGAGACTGAAAGATAAGTTTCCATAAAGCATCATAACCTGTCTGGGAGCTGGCAATGAGTTTTATTGAAACAATCTGCTCATCTGAGTAAAATTTCCCTGGTGGAATCGTAACAAAGCTGGATAGAGGATACACAAGACCAGTCTTGTTAAACATTTAAACCATAACTTCTGTATTTGCACCAGCATATAGTGATCACTGATGGCATTATTTTTTATTTTCTGCTTTGCAGGCATTGTCTATCTCTCAGGGTATTTGAAATGAACTGTAGGTGAAAAATACAAAGTGATGGGCATTTGGGTTACTTTATATTACTGGATTTTTGTCGCTAAGGATGACATATTAATACGGGTTTTCAAACTGCTGGTTACAAAAGACTCCTAAAGAGTTACCTCTGGGTTTCCAAATTAAACATGTAATATTTTCCCTTTTTGCCAAAATTTACAATTTGGAAGTAGGTCAAGCTTGGAGGAAAGCAAGGTTCAAGTTAGCTTTGCCAAGCAAAAGATAAATGCCTCCAGACTTCTGTTTTGATTTTTGGGTTCAATAACTTAATCCTCCAAATCCTTAAGTCTAAACCTGTATTTATACATGCCCAGGTTTATTGATGCTGATAGAAATAGTCCAGTGACGTGATTAAATACATAGTTAAATTACCTGGGAAAGGTCAGGATCATTTGGACAACAGATAAACAAAAAATATTTAAAAACTTGTTGCATCACTGTAAGGGTAAAGACTGACTTTTAAAAGTGTGAAGAAAGGGAGAAATGGTACTCAATGTGTATTGCACAAGCAGGTGATAATTAAAAAAAAAAGTCTTTATTGAAAGTATGATCTGTTTCAGAACACCCTTGATTCATTGGTAAGAATGTGTGGATCCAACCTTCCCTCCCTTTTTTTATTTTTTAATTGCTGTACAACCAAGTGTTTGCTGGATTTTAAAAACGTTCTAGTGGGAATGTCTTCAACAACATTATATTTAATATGCTTGGAGATAAGATCTTGAAAGGAAAGTATCCCCTACTGTCATAACAGAAAAATCACATAAAGTCTTTAAATCCTAACATCTTCAGAGGAAGACATCAGTGTATGTAGGAGGCAATATAATTATTTAGAAGAGGAACTCCATTTAAAAAAAATAAGATGAAACATTAGCTGGTGTCTTGTGAGCATATAAAATGCTTTTAACTGCACACACACATGTTTAAAATTCTTGGGCTGGTGCTTTCATGATTCTTTGGTGTTCACTCTCAAACAATATCGTATTTTTGCTTCAGCAGCTGATGGCTAATTATTTCAAGAAGTGCTGGAAACGGCTCATTTCTAGTATCATCAGATGTTTGCTTTGTACAGCAGGGCATAAATATTCCTTTGGTCTTTTAATTGTTCTTGATTTAATGGGTACCTGTTGTGGAAAAAGCTTTACAGTGTAAAAAGAGCCCACACTTCAGTGCAGATGCTCTTTGGGATGTTTCTGTACCAACCCACACAAAATACTCAAAGAAAAGAGAACAAGCAAAATCCCTGAGGGATAAAAGCCTCTCTCTTTTCTCTCTTTTCCTCTACCCTATGAATGTATTCATCCTTCCATAACATTTGTTCTGCCAGTGGAGCAGTCTCCTAACATTTGACGTTTTCTTCTTTTTTTTTTTGTGTTCTATTTTTATTTGTAGGGTAAATTGCCAGTTCTTCTGCTTGGTCAGTCTGCAGACCTGAGGCCAGGGGAATTTGTGGTGGCCATTGGAAGTCCCTTTTCCCTTCAGAACACGGTGACCACGGGCATCGTCAGCACCACGCAGCGCGGGGGGAAGGAGCTGGGGCTCCGCAATTCCGACATGGACTATATCCAGACAGATGCCATCATCAATGTACGTCCCCCCCGAGCCTGCTGCCTTCAGCCCTCACGTTTCTCCAGCAGTTTCTCTGAAAATTCCACCCATGATGCCGTTTTTAGGAGCAGGGAGCATTTCTACCCGCGTAAATCTGGATATCTGCGCCACAGCAGCACTTGGTTGTTGTTTAGAAACCCCCAGGGAACCACACCAGGCACAATATCTGCCTTGGCTTCAAAATCCTTGCAGATTGCAAGGGAGGAGGCAATATTCTCTGGCAAATGACTACCTTTTCAAAATCCATCTTTTTTTCTGAGGAAGAAGCCAAGCTTAGTCTAAGGATTCAAGTTTGGTTCTGCGTTAAGGCAAAACAATAGTTTTTGTACTTGAAATCTTGGCCTTGCAAGAAATCTTCACTAACAGCTCCCAGAGCTGTCCTAAAATCTTCTCAGTTTCTAGTGTGGTACTAATAAAACAAAAGGAAATCCTTGGCTTTCTTGACTTACTCTGGCAAGAGAAGAAAAACTGAGCATTTGCAAAGCTCAGCTAAAATGGGTGATTTTAAGTGTAGTTAATGGGTTTGGCTGTTTAAGACTCTTCTATTGCACATATTTAATAGACAATGGAAACAGTACTACAGAAATATTTCAAAAATTTCTTTTATGTTTTGCTTGCAACAAATTAAGAGGCAAATATTAAAACATGTTCTTAACTTATGTTTATTTTCAGTATGGGAACTCTGGAGGACCCCTAGTAAATCTGGTAAGAGCTTCTCTGAGTTTACTTAGTGTTGAGCTTATTGCTTTTTAATTTAAAACCAAAACAAGATACCCCACCCAAACGAACAGAAAAAGCAAAACCCCCCCATAAGATATGTGATTCAGAGCTTTCAATATCTGGCTGACTACACAAAATTCACATGGTTCTTACTAATCACTTGTCTGTGTTTATGTTGGCTAAAGGCTACATTTGGATTTCAATATTTAGGATGTTTATGGTTTGCATAGTTTCAAGCAAGTGTAATGTTTTTTTTTTTGCTCAAGCCTTGCAAAAAGCAAAAATCCCATTTTAAAGTGAGGTGTTTGCCCCTGATGTTTACCCTGCAGCTGGCAATTTTTTTTTCTGCACACTGAAACTCAGTTTCATGTTTCTAAAATGCATCTACCCTTTTGTTTTGAATCACGCCAAAAAAACCCATGTATTTAGCAGGATTTTGGGGTTTATTTGCCAATACTGTAGAATGAACTCTAGCAGGTTATGAAACTGTGTGAGAGTTCTCAAATCTCCTGGGGTGTGTGGGGTCGAGTACTCCAGGGTCAAAGCCCAAATTAAAACTCAGAACTACTCTACCTTGGAGGAGATTTGGCAGGGTTTTCTTGCACCCAATTCACAACACAGATTCAGTCACACTTAACCTTCACTTAAAAAAAAAAAATTAGTCAGATAGTTTTTATCTGAGCTGAACCAGGGAAAAAAGCTGCTGAGATTTCAGAAGGGATGACAGCAGAGGTGTTTTATCTGAAGCTCTTGGCGTTACATGGCCAGGAAAATTTTGATTTTAGTAAACTGTCATTTTTCATTACATTGTTATGTAATAGTGGTTCAGGAGCAATCAGTGCATGCTTTCTGTGGTGCTTGCCGAAGTAAACACAGGTTGGCTTCACAACATGGTGCTCATCTGCTGCAAGCATGAGAATTTCCCAATTTTGATCTCTTCTGCAGCAATATGAATAGCCACATTGATTTTCCAAATTTCCTAACTAGTGTTTTATCAATAGACTCAAAAAATTAGACTTGAAACATTTAGAAAATTGAAAACCAGCTACAAAGTGTGAATTTGTGAGTGCTTGGAAGAAATGATCCATTTCTCTCTGAGGTGTTCCATATTTGCTAATAATGATTTTTTTAAAAATTTCTCTAGGATGGTGAAGTCATTGGAATTAACACATTGAAAGTTACAGCAGGCATCTCGTTTGCTATCCCATCGGATAAAATTAAAAAGTTCCTAACTGAATCCCATGACAGACAAGCTAAAGGTACTGTACTTCACTGCTTTGAAATGGGAAAATAGGAAAATAACTTGGTCTAGTGGGTGTCATGGTGTGGGTGGTTGGAACTAAGTGATGTTTAAGGTCCCTTCCCACCTAAACCTTTCTGTGATTCCGTGAAAACAGCGATAAACCTGAAATTCAACAGCCTTCGAGGCTCTTTTGATCAGCGCGACTGACCAAGACCTGTTTACCTTTTTGCAGGAAAAGCTGTAACCAAAAAGAAATACATTGGCATACGAATGATGTCTCTAACTCCCAGGTAAGTACGCTTGGCGGTTCCTCACCTTTCGAAGCGTGGTCTCTGCATGCATTTGGATCCAGCTCACGATGTGCAGGAGCGCCGGGAGGTTTGAGCCAGCACCGAGTGTCTCTGTGCTGCTGGTGAACACTCACAGCCAGTTCTTGCCGCCTTCTCTGCGCCTGCTCCATGGTCAAACTCTCCTCTAGGCTCTCGTATGAGCTAGTTCTTAAACAACTCCTGGCTTTTTCTTCTCCTTAATGCTTCAGAAGAGAATAGCTAGTGACTGTGACTTTGTCCTGGGGTTATATCCGTGTTGTTGTATGTTTTCATGACTTAACATCACTTACGTGCGCACTTCCATTTCTATACAATTATTTTCATTAAACAATTCACTTAATGTCAAATGAAGCCTTTGTGTGGACTTGCTTATTCATGCTCAGACTATAGGAGACTCATGAGCAGGTAGTGCCATGTCCTGTAAAAATAACCACAAGTTTTCCCTTGTGCAGGATCCACAGGTAGAACAAAGCATGGAAACACAGTAGGTTGGGGTTTTTTAGGTGTTCAGGATTACAAGAGGTGATTCTGTCCCTCTAATCTGCCCTGGGGAGACCCCATCTGGAATTCTGCATCCAGCTCTGGGTTCCTCAGCACAGGAAGGACAGGGATCTGCTGGAGTGAGTCCAGAGGAGACCAGCAAGATGATCAGAGGGATTGAGCACTCTCCCGTGAGGAAAGGCTGAGAGAACTGGGATTGTTCAGCCTGGAAAAGAGAAGCTTTGGGGTGACCTCATTGTGGCCTTCCAGTACTTGAAGGGAGCCTGCAAAAAAGATGGAGAGAGACTATTTACAGGGGCCTGGAGTGATGGGACAAGGGAGAATGGATTCAAACTGACAGAGAGAGGGTTTAGATTGGATATTAAGAAGAAATTCTTCCCTGTGAGGGTGGGGAGGCCCTGGCAGAGGGTGCCCAGAGAAGCTGTGGCTGCCCCTGGATCCCTGGAAGTGTTCCAGGTCAGGTTGGATGGGGCTTGGAGCAGCCTGGGACAGTGGAAGCTGTCCCTGCCAATGGCAGGGGGTGGGACTGGACGGGTTTTAAGGTCCCTTCCAGCCCAAACCCTTCTGTGATTCTACGATCTGCTAGTTCTAAAGCTTTGAAATGTTTTCACTCTGTTCCTCTGTATCTATTGAAATTATTTCCTTTACCAGAAAGAGGCATTAAAAAGCTATATGCATGCAAAAACTGTGTAAAATGCCTCAGCTCGTGGATATTAAGTGACTTACTAAAAATGCGTGGGGGGGCTTTTTCCTGTCTTGACAAAATATTTTTTTTGCTATTTCTTCATTTTTCAGCAAAGCTAGAGAGCTGAAGGATCGCCATAAAGACTTCCCTGATGCTGTCTCTGGGGCCTATGTTATTGAAGTTATTCCAGAAACACCAGCTGAAGCGTAGGTTGAAGTACTTTTTTCTCAAAACCACTGCCACTGACTTAAGGGGGAGGATGGAGGCTGCTCCCTGCTTAACTGGCTTTCTTCATTATGCTAAATTAACGAAGTTACGACCATCTGATAGCTATTAGGCTGTCTGCTGGAAATGGCTTTGTGGTTTTAGTCTGGTCCCTGATGGGCAATATTGTAACTGTATCAGGGTATTGCAGGGAAGCCCTGTCAGCCTTCCAGGCCCAAAGGGCAGCGATTCAGGGGGTGTGAAAAGTCCCTTTTCATTTTTCTCAGCAACTGCTTCCAAGGCATCTGTTGCACCAGTGCCAGTGCTGAATAAAGACTTTTGCTCCCGCACACTCTCCATGGCCCTGCTGGTAACTCTGCAGGAGAGCGAGCGAGAAGCTTTGCACCCACCTTGGGAAGTCATGTCCACTTCAGTGTTGGCCAAACCAGCTCCCCTGGCACGCCTTGGGGCTGAAATCTTGGCAGGAGACACTCTTCCATGTGAGAGTTTTGTCAGCAGTCACGTTACTGGGAAGAGCTTTAGGGTTTGGACAAGTGATCCTTTTCTTGTATTGCTCAGTGTTTGCTCGGAAGGTGAGCTGCTGCTGGTGCCACGTCTGGCCGAAGGCTGGCAGCTGGGCTGTGGTCACTGGCACTGCTCTGGCTGGATTTTGCTGGAGACAGTTTCCTCTCGGGGTTTGCTTGATAGGAAACCGCTCACTGGTCCAGGGCAGGAAATGGGAAACCTTGCTCCTTTTCTGAAACTAGTGAGCATTGAAGAGAAATCTTTGTTGGCAACAAAGAGGCTTAAGTGGCACCAAAGGCATGTAGGCAGAAAACTGCTTGGGGCAGGCAGACATTACTTCTTAGGAAGACTGCAAGGATGGATGGACGGTGTCCTTTTGTCAGTGTGGATGTAAGATAAACTTTGTTAGCTGTCTAGTGTGCTCTGAACTGTTGCTGTGTTTGTAGCTGATTCTTTTTGTAGGCAGTGCTGGGCAGGCAGAACACTGGTGAGTGTCTGGAAGGGGAAGGAATGTGTAGGAATGATTTGGCTGCTCCAGTGTGGGGCTGGACTTGCTGCCTTGGTGTGCAGGTCCAGTCTGAAGGTGCAGAAAAGTCATTACAGGAGTGCGGATAAAAGAAAAGAGGGGAGAGGACTTGAGAGAGGGAGAAGGAATGTGGGGCAGTGCAACCTCCAAACATGAAGGCAGACCCAAATCAAGGGGCTTCATCCATGAAAAACCATGGAATGACTTCCTCCATGAACATGTTTTGAGCCATGCCTTCGGCAGGCGACCACATTTGTCACGGACATTGGCCAAGGGCATCCTGCTTGCAGGAGACACTCGTGTCAGGCGCCTTCTGCGGCTGGAAGAGGCCAATGAGCGGTCTGTGGTTTTGTGAGGGATTATGCTGGAGGGTTGAATCATGTCTGATCTGTCTTGGTTAATGTTTCCATAACTTGGAGCCAGATCGTTGTGCAAGACTGGGCAAGATGTCGTGGTCTGTGGCATCCCTCACCAGCCGTTCCTTGGTCCTGGCAGCAGCTCCAGAGAGCTCCGGGACAGACACGGCCCCGCTTCTGCCCCATCTTGCTTTGAGTCAGGAAGGTTCAGTTTTTTGAGGTCAGAAAAAGGAGTTCAGGGCACCATGGGCAGCACCCACAAAGGAAGGACACACGTGATTTTTGGTGACCAAGCTGGATAGCTGTGTTACTCTGCTCAGGTTTAAAACATGCAGGGCAGGTGACGTGGCTGCCAGTGAGCTGCGTTTGGAGAGCAGGGACTGAAATCCCTCGTGTGTTACCACATGGTGCCACTCAGGTTGCTTTGCTATGTATTCAGGAACAAAAGCTTGGGAAATCTTGCCTCTAAAATGAATGTGCCTTGTTGCAATTATTTTAGAATAAAAATATCAGCACCTAGGATCTTTATTGCAGAATTAACTGCTCTTTGCAATAGTGAATTCCTTTGAAGGCAGTGAAATATGGGATTCATCAAACTTGTACATCCATCAAATTCTGAGGTTTCTTCACTGTATTGTAATCTACACTGCTTCATGAATTCTGATTGCTTTTCTTGTGCCTGCTGTGTCTGCACAGCTGCTGTTGGGTGGGAAATAGAAATAATCCATCAATCCTTTTTTTTTTATTTTAAACTACAAAACTGCAATTATAATAACACATTGCTGCTTTGTATTTTCAGTGGTGGCCTGAAGGACAACGATGTGATTATAAGCATCAATGGACAGTCGATAAGCTCAGCCAGTGATGTCAGTGACATTATTAAAAAGGACAGTACATTGCACATGGTTGTGCGCAGGGGCAACGAAGATGTTATGTTAACAGTAGTTCCCGAAGAAATCGATCCCTAACCAGAAACATGAGCTGGATTTCATGTTTTCTTTTAACAGCAATGGACTGCTTATATTCTCTCTGTGCTGGTACAGGAAACGTTAGACTTCTGACCAACATTCTGCTTGTTCAGTGGATTAGTATTGGCCAACAGAATAACTTCTACTAGGTTTAAGGTGCAAAATCAGTGTAATTTCACATACTCCAGATGATAATTTTTTCCTTCTGTATTATGTATGCTATGTATTCTTTACTGGCTATTACATCCCCCGCTTAACAAATCGACGTTTGCTTCCCTGTGTTGAGTAGATTTCCCGTTATTTCCGCTAAGACTTCAACAAAACAAAACCCACGCACACAATGTGTGTTGTGGCATTCAGGTATTTATAGGTTAGCTGTGTTTTAACTGGAAATGCCATTGTAAAGGAGTAGTTGGCTTAAAAGAAAATGCAATTGAGAAACAAAGTTTGGTTTATAAACACAAAGAAATCCCAACCCAAATAACCTTCTGAGGATCCCGTGCAGGACTTTAATACTATGATATTTTCCTAGTGTTATTAAAAGAATTCAACAGTACTTCTTGTGAGTGACTCATTTTGTTTCCCCTTGTGGAGTGGTTTTCTTTGAGTGGTACATCAGCCTGGGAGGATGTCCTGGTGGTCTTTTAATCATCACAAATCGCATCACTTATTTTTGAGTATGTGCCTTGTATTTGTGCTTTTGTGCATCTGTTCTCCTCAGCAAGGCTGGGTTGAATTTGTCATATTGCCTATGTCTTCCAGATGTCAATGCATTTTCCTTGTTGTTTTAATTACAATTTCGCCAATGCCTGGAATCTGTTTTGCCCACTGTAGAAATTGCCACGTGGTGGATCACAGATCCCATACCATTCTCGTTCAGATGTCAGGATGTCTGTAACCATTTAGATCTGGCCTTAAGCTCTTTGAAACAGGCCTGGTTTATTCAAATCTGGAGTGCTGGTGTGTGTATGGACCTTGTTTTGACTCTGGGATATTGGATATTTCTCTAACATAGGGAATAGTCTTTATACATGTGTTTATGGATGCCCTTGAAGCTTGGGGGTGGTGAGTGGGTTTGTCTTACTGTGAGGGAGAACAATCAACTACAGTTAATTACAAGGTAATTACTCATTGGGGAAACAATAGGCTAAGCAGCCTTTTCTTTCCTCTGTTGAAACATGTATCCCAGAGAATAAATCCAAGGGCTGTAGACAAGTTTTGGTGACTGTCTTTCCTAAACATACTCTTCTTTTAGAAGAATGCTTTAGTAAATCTCTCCAACTGGGTAGCTGGCTGTGTATGATTTTTAAAGAACAGGCTGTATTCCATCCAGTTACAGCAATAAATCCTCTAGAGCTGGATCCCTGACTGTGTTCTTCCTGCTCCCAGCTGTATTTCAGTTCTGTTTCAGCCAGTTTATACTGATTTGAGGAGTCTCTGTATCCCCAAGTGCCAGTGCCTTACTCACCTGTAAGTTTACACCACGTATAATATGAATTAATTGCAGTGTACCTTTCAGTCCAGTATTGACTCTTGACAGGATGGAACACCTCACTACCAACTTGTGCCATGTCCTTGGTTAATCTCACATGTGAAAATCTGCCAAAACACTGCAGTGCCAAGCACTGACAGTCTGCAATCCTTTCTAGCCCCAAAGATGCAAAGAATGACCTTGCAGAAGTGTTTTGTGGCATCTTTGCACTGCAAGTTCATCTTGCTGATGTTGATTGATGTTCCAGCTTCTTGTGGAAGTGGCATTAAGTCCATTTGTGCCGTGTAGCACCGAGTGCTTTCAGCAAAAATGAGTTTAAAAATCGCCTGCCTTCTAGTACTTCACCTAACCCAACCAGCAAAAATTAAACTAAAGCCCCAAAGCCAGGAAATTGTATTTAAAACAGAAGTGGTTTTTCATCTGCCTTTTTATTTCAAAACAAGTGCTTGCACAATTTGCAGAGCTGATTGATTCTCTTTGTTCCTATTGCTTGTTTTTGTGGTCTCTTAATATGCAAAGTCATTAATTTGCTTTGTGTGGGCATTAGGAAAGGGGCAAACAAAATTCTGTACGTGGTTTTCCTGGATCACTGGGATTAGTGAAATATTTGACCAGAATTCTAGCCCTGAGCTCCATCTAGTGGGATGTGAGATGGTCTCGTATTGCAGCCATTCACTTTGAAAGTGGTTTTCTGATTTACCTTTTCTTAATTAATAATTAATTTCTGTGCAGTGGGTATTGGTAACTAGATGAAGATCATGTGCAAAATATTTAGAATTGACTTTTCCGGTGTCCATCCGTGCAGCTGCCCAGGAGGTTTCTTACAATCAAAATATTCTCTAAATTATTTTTAAGTATTTGAAATAAGATTACTGATAAGCAGAGATGTGGAAGCAAAGCTTTTCTTTAATACAATTATTTTCCATGTATTTTTGATGTATTACTGGGTTATAGATCTGGAATGGTTTTTATCCTTTGTTGCTTTAGCACATAGTTCTTTCCAAAGTGCAATTGAAAATACTTTGTACAGAATAGCTTTGGCACAGTTCGTATAAATATCAGTTTCCTGGAAATTTTAGCAAGTGTTGGATGCTAAATCAAGGAAATTGGACATTCTGGCTTGATTTTCAGTATTTTGGAATGTCTGAAATGGAAACTGGAGTTGCTGTGTGTGATGCTGAGATGTCTACATGTGTAATTTTGGAATGCTGCTTCACTTATTCCATAAGGGAAAGGTAAAAGCTGTAAAAGAAATGGTCATGACTAACAATTGTCTGGTTTCTGTGGCTTAGATGCCAAGAACTAAAATTCTGTCATTTCATTGCCAGAGGACTTTTTTTTTCCTTTTCCCCCTCCTTCCCTATAACTATTTTGTATTCATGTTAAGGAAGTCAAGGACATTTTTAAAACTCCATCTCTCCAAATTATGGTGAGAGAGACATTTAGTAAGGCATGATTAGATTATACACAGGTTCTTATTTTATATTAAAAAAGTACTGCAGAATTAACTATATCAATTATATATTATACTGATTAAAGCTGCAACTGCAAATATCCAGGACAAATAGAGGTGATAAAGGTAGAAGTCATCTCAGTCCACTGACTGTTCAGTTGTATGTGACTGTAGGCCACTGTGTGTCTTTTTCAGGTCCCCTCATCCCCCAAATCCCATTTCTTGTGCAAGATGGTGGCTGGGAAGTCAGGGCTGGACACTCTGGCCCCAGGATTTCAGCCAGTTCAGCCTCTTTTTACCATTCCTCTGTAAATATACAGTAACTTTATTAGTAAAGGATTGTTTATTGCATGAAATAACTGCTAAAACCAGTGCATATGTAAATTGACTATTTGGGCAGAGAAAGTGAGGAAAGAACTACCAGAGAGTCTCGTCAATTTAATCTATCTACTTCTGCTGGAAAGTTTGCCTCCAATTTTCAGGGTTTTATTTAGTAGTCATGGTACTGCAGCATCTGTCCCCATAAACCTTCTGAGGATGTGGGTAATAATTAGCAACTGATTAGAAGGAAAATGAGTCAGAGCTAAAGCATACGAGTCAAATTTACTCAATGTGGTAAAGAATTCACTTTCATCGCTTGGAAATACTGCATAACAGGCTGGAGAGGAAAATTAAATATTTTTTCTGTTCATTCCTCTCCTGTTCGGTGTTTATGCAGAGAGCACAGTGATTTTCAGAAGGTCTGCCATGTGAATATTTGAGGGAGATGGACTGTGTTACAGCAGCACGGCATAAATCTTCTTTTCCTCTCTGAAATGGAACTAATAGTGCAGATCACCCCTCCACAGAGGAGAATATTTGTGAGGTGTTACTGGTTGAGACAGCTGTGATTTAGGTTTTGGGATTTGCTGTGTCTGCCTGGACACCCCTTTCCCAAAACCCCAAAAGCTGAGAGAGAAGCAGCAGTCCTTGGACCTGATCCTACAGCTGCAGCCCTCCAGGAAAAATAGGTATTTTTCATAAAATCAGAGAATGACTTGGGCTGGAAGGGACCTTAAAGACCCCCTTGGGCAGGGACACCTGCCACTGTCCCAGGTTGCTCCAAGACTTGTCCAACCTGGTCTTGGACACTTCCAGGGATGGGGTAGCCACAGCTTCTCTGGGCAACCTGTTTGTAAGAACCTGTGGTCAAGGCAAGTCCACGAGAGGGCGAATTGAAGCTAAAAACTCAGCCCCATCCTCAGTGGAAGCTGTGTCAGACCCATCCCTGTGGTTTTGGGGCGCTTTCTGCCGGTGCTGTGTGTGGCTGTGGTGAGGGGGTCACCTCCTGCTGGAGGAGCAGGACAAGCAGACATCCATGGAAGTCTGAACTTCGTGTCTTGCTCAGAAAGAAGAGCTGAAAGCTGTTCTCATAAAAGCTGATTCCAATCTTCCAAGGAACTGGGCAGGTCTGGCAAGGAAAGAGTGAATTTTGTCTGCATCTCAGGTAAGTTCATGTGTCTGGCAAGGAAAAAGGGTTGACTGTCTGATTTGGAAAACCAGAGGAAGTTTCAGCGTGCTGTGACTGTTTTAAAATTCTTTGCACTTGTAAGAAAAAGAAATCAAGCCACCAAACCTGCAAATCAAAGAAAGAGGCAAATACAACAGAAAAGGAGCTCTAGGTGCCAGTCTTTGGTGTGAAAAAAACCTGTAATAAAACTCAGCTATAATTAACAGAATTATAAAAGTACATTTCCTCACATCCCGATCAACATTTGACATGGAGGTTGGGATCCTGAAAGGAAACCTTCCTTTGGAAAAGGAGCTGGCAGAAGAATGCTGCATTTCACCAGTGTGGTTAGTGGGAGATGAATATTTTATTGATGTAACAGAGAAGGGTTTACAACTCTGGAAATGTTCATTTACATAAACAGAACTATGTAAAGAATAATGATATACTGAAGCTATGACAGGTGTCTTGTTTTTCTTTTGCAATCCAATAGTTTTGCTTTTATTTATCCTCAGCTGAAGGGTTTTTGTGTTTCTTTGTTTGTTTAATGAAAAAGCATTTCCGAAGAGAAGGTGGGAGGGCTGTGCAGAAGGAAGAGCTCTACTGGGATCGCTTCCAGCCTGTCCAGTGAGTTCCTGCAGGCACTGAGGGACACTGCAAACATTGCCACTCCTGCAAAGGGCTTCCTCTGCTCAACTGGCTTTATTTCCAGAAGAATAGACCTTCTTTTTTTTTTTTTTTCCTTTCAATTAAAAGCTAGTCTGCCAAAGTTCTCTGCTCAACACTGTCTCTGCTCAGGAGAAAAAAAACAGTAAGACCCACAAATGTTCGTAGTGTCTTGATTTGTTACTCAAATACCGCACACTGCAGCTCCACTCTTGGCACAACGTCTCTGAAGACAGAGGACAATTGTCTTCAGAGATTATTTTATTCCCTTTCTACCTCAAGTCCCATTTTCTATACTTGTCCTCATTACTGGACTCTTTTCAGTTGGTCCAGATCCTTTTTGAGGTGCCCAGCCCGTCCACAGGGCATCATTGCAGCCACATGGAGAGAGTAAAGCTGCACTTTGTAGAGACTCAGAAAAGACAGCAGTTCATTTATGTAGATAGCATGGAGTGATGTTATAATGGATTATATTCATTTTTTAATTTTGGTTTCAGTCTGGGAGGGTTTGAAATTGCAGCCTGAAGATTGAATAAGACATCATGTACTTTCTCATCTTTATCACAGAAGTGCTTCAGACTTGCTTAAACAGAAGTGGTAGAAGTTTTGTTGCCAAAATTGAAAGGGTTGTTTGTTTCACATACCTCAACCCAGATGTCATCATATCCAGGTGTTACTGTAGGGAAATCTTTGCATAAATTAAATATCATTTTAATATGACTATGACATGCTATTAACCACTTTTTATGTAATTGTAAATCTTGTTATTTAGAATTGACCATTATTCATTACATTCAAATATGATAATTGCCTGTGCAAACTCCCTAAGCCAAAATGACATCCACAAATTATATGACCTTAATGATGCTGTTATCACTAAAACCTGAAACTTGCACCCACTACAGGAGAAAAATGATAGCAACCTACCAAATATTTGCACTTCACAAAACTATTAATTTTCTGAACAAAAATGCAATCTTTTAGAAGAGGTTAGCTTCTGGGTTTTGGGATGCCCACATTAGAATCTGATCCATGGCAATTCATTTCCTTGTCTGTTCCTTTGCCTGCATTTCTCCTGGGCAACAAGGACTCAGAAGGGTTAATACAGGATTTCTAAGGTGAATCCATGTCCAAGACAAGTGTATTTAGGTTCTCCCATGGAAGTGGGCACTGCTCAGGAAGCCAGCAAGATGTACAGTCAGGGCTGAGCTTACAGGAGTCAGACAGCCTTGCATTTACAAAAACACATCATACAATGATAGGGATTTTTCCTTTTTCTGTTGTTTGAACCATTCTGTGGGAGATCTTGGATGGGAACTTGGAGAAGGTGCCCTGTTGTTTCAGGTGTCACTGAAAGTGAAGTAGCTCAGGATGCTGGACAGATGGCTGGTGCACTGAGGAAGGTGGCAGGGATGGGTGTTGATAAGAAACATGGTTTTCTGAAAGGATTTTGCTTCTAAGTTTCGCCTGACACTTCATTATTGTGATGAGCTGCCTGTATGTGTTTTATAAAGTAGGGCTTGCAATTCTCACAGTCTTGCAATCTGGTTGGGATCTGCTTTAGGGCATTTTCTGTCTCTGTATCAGATCCTTGCCAAACCTTGGCCACAGCAGGGAAATTGTGCTTCCAGGAGAGTTTGCTTCAGCTAAGAAATAAATTGTTTTATTTAGAACAATGGCCACAGAAAATTATTTCCAGACACTGGGCAGTGGCTCTGAAGAACAAGGGATGGGAAATGGCACGGAAACCTAAGGCAAAGAGCCTTGATCTGATCCCAAACCTCTTGTGAAACTGCAGGAGTGGAGAGTTGGGGCTGTCTCCACCAGAAGAATGAATCAGTGCCAGGCTGGAGAGGTGACTCATGGCTGGTCCCTCAGAGCAGGAACCTGCACTCAGGTGTGGCTTTGGAGAGCGCTTGGGTCTCTCCGAGTGGGAGGTTCCCAGGGTACAGGCTTAAATGTCTGAATTTCTGGCATTTGGTGTTGGAAGTCAGTTTTGCCTCCAAATACAACTGTGGAATTCAGTCCCGTGTCTGTGCTGGTCAAACAGCTGTTCCCCCCCGTGAAGGACATTTTTGTGCCTTCCTTTTTGTCTTTTAAATGACTTTATGGATACAGTCACTCTCTTTTTTAATATAAATGCCCTTGCCTTTGACATCTTTTTGTGTGGCTGTGGTCTTATTTATTTTGTCAGGGTGGCAGAAATGTTTGATGCAATTACAGGTCACATGGGGAAAAGAAGGCAGAACGGGAAAGTTTATAATTAGCAGTGATCAGCCCAGCTGAATTAATGAAACCATTGTCCTAAATTCAGAACGAGGTGGGATGGATTGTTTAGGAAGTTGGCCAAACTGTATAGACAAAAGCATACATTAATAATACATAGCACTGTTCCTTTATGCAGTGGGAGAGAAACTCTGTGAGATGATTGTCAATATTTGTTTGATAGCAATATTAAACTTTAATGACAAAACAAAATATTGTAGCATTTTGGGGGGTGAAGGAACTCATGACACATTGTGAGCATTAACACCAGCTTTGGATCTGGAGTTCTTAGTTACAAGAAAACATAAATTTTCAAGCTGTGATATATGTAAAGTGCGTCTGGTTAACCTTAAGTTTATGGTAACATTTTTACTTTTCAGTGAAATTTCATGGCACTGTGATTTAACAGATCATTCCACCATTTTCCTTTCTGGGTTCAGCAAACAATAAAATATTTCAGACTCACCCTCCTGCAAATCACAGCAGTGCATTTTTCAGCTTCTGCTGTTTGTTGGGTAACAGATTATATCTGTTCAACAAACATAAGGCAAGATCCAGGGGAGATCTGGGATGGCTGGGAGCTGAACTGCCCTTCCCTATCTCTTGCTGGCATCAGTTGCCACAAACCTTGGCGGTACTTACATTTGACTGTTGGGACTCAGACATTCAGCAACTGCCTAAAAGGTCTGGGATGGTGGGAGAAACCAGTGAGTGCCAGATGAGGGTACTTAAGAAAGCAGAAGCTATTTTGTCTCTGAGCATGGGTGGTTCCCATCTTAAAATGGCTTAAGAGTTAGTCTGTTCAGCAAAGAAATGCCCTAGGCGAGAAGGAATCAAATCCATCAGTTTCATAGCAGAAAACCAAACTAAACTCTTGATTACCGGTTGGCCAGGGTGGGAGAGGTCTCTGTGCTTCTACCTGTGTGGTGCCAGGCACTGGGAATGGGAGGGGAAGGAGCGGCATTCAGCAGCAGCTAAAGGCTGTTTGGAAGTGTGGAAGCCTCAGTCCTGCTCTAAATGTCGTTATTGTCTCTGTTGCAGTAACTGTGTATGTAAATCTTAGGTACTAAGACATCCTAACGACAAGGATATTCTCAGAAATTATGTTTTTCATTTATTTTTCCATTGTCATTGACCCTTCACCAGCTGCAAGCCTGAGTGTGTTGATTCAAGGAGTGGTGACTATATGTTCATACAAAGGAATATCTTGTGCTCTGACACGGTGTGTGAAATATTGGGGTATTTGTTACCAGGAAGAAAACAGGGATCAAAGAGTTCCTGTTCTGCACTATGTCCCCTTACTCTAAGGTAAAAGCATTTGATTTCTGTTATCTCATGCATACATTTGGTAAACAAACCTTGTCGTGTTCAAAGAGGTTGGTGTTCGTTAGTTGGGATGGGCTGGAGTCGGTGGAGGTCTGGGAGAGGGAGGAGTGTTGGAAGCAGATGAGATGCAGCCAACAGGAGCACAAAATGAGACAAGGCCCAAGTTTTCCTTCATCTGCCTAGTGCCTTTCCCAAATAATCCCAAGTCATCTCTCTTCCTCAACAGTTCAACATCTCTTCCAAGCATGGGAGAGCAATTCAATAACAGGAGCTGGTTGCCTAATAAATGTTTCAGCTGCAATCTTTCGCTGCCTCAAAGGAACTGTGTTTCAGGCTCTCAGGTTCTTCAAGATTTAAAGAATAGATTGGGTCAATTTCCAACTACTTTATTTGAAACATTTTGTTATGACAGGTCCGGAACAAATTTTTTACACTTTAGCATTTTGGTCAACTGAAATTCTTTGCTGAATTCAGCCTGAATTTGCGTTGAGATTTTCTCCCCCCATTTGTCAACTGTACTCTTGGCTGGAGTACAGTTTCTGCTCAGGAATGTCATAGACCCTAAGTATTATAAGAACAATAAAATTATTTCCTTATAGAGCTCTTGACTCTCACGGAGAGCTGTCCCCACCTGCTTGCCTGGATGCTCTCACCCATAACGCACCAGGCACAAATTGTTTGGACAAACTCGCTGCCCTCCTGTGAGCTGCTGGTGTGGATCCAAATGCCATTCCCCTTGGGGATGAGGGAGACAGCAATGGAACAGGGAGGAGTGGGCTGGGAAAGGGACAGCAAGCCAAGAGAGAGGGTACAAGAGAGGAGACCCCCACAGACAGCCATGCAGTGGGGACTTGGTCTGTGCTTGTCTGCAGCTATGACTGTTCTGTTGGTACCTTGCAATCAAGATCTTTAATTGGCTCTGTTCCAGCTGTGTGTGGGCTCTCAGACACCCATGGTGAAAGCAGCCACAGCCATATAAGAAGAACTGCAGGAAAGGTGCAGGGGTGCAGAGGGAATCAATAGAGGATCAGTGGAAGGGCCATGTGGCTGGGCAGAGCAGGACAGGGGCAGAGCAGTGCCAGCAAGTCTTCTACAGGAAAAGTCAATTTGACTCTCTTTTCTCTCTTTGCCAGACGCACCACTGCACCTAAGGAACACATTTGTAACTTAATGGCCACTGAGAAATGGAACCAAGTGCAGCAGAGGGATGGCAGGAGGGCTCTGGCAGGAGGGAAGCTGCCACAGCCAGGCAGCAAGGTTGTCTCCAGTGTCAGATTAAATGATTTAATCTTTCCCATCCCAAGCAAACATAGTTTAATCACAAATATTGATTTCCTGATGCAATGAAATAATTCCTGCCTTACAATTTGCTTTGGTATCACTTGTGCAAACAAAGCTTTGGACAGAGGTGCAAGGAGAGTGAACAAATGGGGGAGAGTGCCCAGGGAGCAGGGAAGGTGTGTGCCATGGAGGCTATCTCAGCTTGGGGTGAGTGATTGGTACCTGCTTTCTGGCCCTTGCCGTGTCCTGTCCTGGGAGAGAAGCATCATTGACACTAGAATAGAGGTTATGGTATTAATTGAATTTGAAGAAGTTGGTGGGAGTTGAATGCAAACAATAATTAATTAAAAAGTGTGAACAGCTTGTATCCTTTCTCTCATCCAAAGGACAAGCATTTAATTACATAGTTGACTTTTAAGGCAAGCATGGATCCAAGCTGAAACTAATGTTTCCACACATTCTCATCAAGTTCCAGCTCTGGTGAAATGAGCCAAGAGTCAAGAAAATGCCCCAATCCATCAGCCACCACACCTGGCAGGAAGAAAGGCCTTTTTGTGCAAAAACCAGGTCAATGCCAGAGCACCATTTTGCTACTGGCTCTGAATTTCTTTTCTGCAGTATCAGGGACCATGTAGTGACCCTGCAAATGAAGCAAATGCAATTAAATGGAGGGGGTGGTCCAACAGGGGTCAACTGGTGTCTCGATGACTGACCCAGCAGCTCTGGTGCTTTGGTGAGCTCCAGACAATTCTGCAACAATTCCAGCTCATGGCATGGCTGACCTGCATTGAAGTATTAAACTGTTATTTAGGAAAGAACAAAACACCATGCAGGGAATAGGGATTCAGGGTGAGGAACAACCCCGCAAATGCCAAGGTTAGAAGAGATGGAGGAGGAGGCGCTCCATGTGCCACACCTGAGATGTCCCCACAGTCCACAGAGGCCCCTGTGCTGGAGCAAGAGGACATTTCCTGAAGGAGCTGTGGCCATGGAGAGCTGATGTTGGATTATCCTGTTGGTTTATGCTTCAGAACTGCAGCCCAGGGGAAGGACCCACAATGGAGCATAGGAAGAGAGTGAGCAGAACAGAGCAGCAGTGACAAACCATGGACTGAGCACGACCCCCCTGTGCCACTCAGGGAGGGGGAAGGTACAGGAGTGGAATGAAAAAGTGAGCTTGAGCCTGGGAAAAGGGGCAGTGGGGAAGGTGTTGTTTAAGTTAATTAAGAAGGTGTTTCTCACTATCCAAGTCTGTTTTAATTGGCAATCAAGTTATTTTTCTATGAGTTGATTCTGTTTTCCATGTGACAATAAGTGATTTCCCTGTCCTTATCTCAACCTATCAACTTCTTCACCTTATTTTTTCCTCCTGCCCTGTTGAGGAGGAGGAATGAGAGAGGGGCTCGGTGGGTGTCTTGTAGCCAGCCAAAGGCATTTGCTTTTTATCTGAGGAGCTGAGATGCTGGGCTCCATGCAGACAATGCCAGTCCTGAAGTGGGAAAGCCACGCAGTGGTGATTGCCATTGACATCTGTGTGGACCAGTCACCCTGAGCTCAGAGCTGTCTCACACATTCTCTTTTTGCATTCAAATAGTACCAGTTTTCATTGAGTTTTGAATGGTTTTAGTCTGCTTTTACTTTTCTTTCATCTCTCCGGGTATGCAGCAACTGCCCCAATTTGTTTACCAAGCCACATCCCTTCTTCCACCTGCCCTGCAAAACCATGAGGATGAAAGTCTCCCAGTGTTTGCAGAGTCAATGAACTGTTTGCAAGTCCAACAAACTAATCCTTTCATTTTCCCCCATTCCCACAATGGAGTCTGTGCTTCCTCTCTCCTTTCAATCTTCTTTTGGCTCTCCTGTGCTGTGTGAGGTTGAATTTGGTCGTTGGCTGTCCAGGAACACATTGCAGGGTTCATGAGGCACAAGAAACCTGTTCCTGAATTTCTGAGAAGTGATATGTTTGCCAACCAGTAATAAGTCCAAAATTAACAGCAGGAACAACCAGCATGTCAAATTTTTATCTACTAGAAGTTTTTGTACATTCTCTCCAGAAAAAAAAAAAAAAAAAAGCAGAATTCTCAGTTACACAAATGAGACCCTGAGACTTTTTGAAGATTCCTTGATTGATTGACTGAACTTTGAAGATTACTCTACTTTGAATCAGGTGTTGAACCAGATGGTCTCCAGAGGTCTCTTCCAGGTGAAATATTTCTGAGGTTTTATATACTGTTCAAACTTTGCCAAATTTGCTATGCAAATGTGGGTTCTTTGATGAGCACTTGGATCCACTGAAACTGCATGACCTGAGATAGTTTCTCTTTGTAAAAATCCATTGTAGATTTCCATCAGATGCCATTATTTATCTATTATCTTTAATCTGTTGTAAATCCTGGGGGGAGAACTGTGTCAAGAGTTCTGTCAAGTTCTTAAGAGCTTCAGAAATAGAGAATTCGGGATAAATTTTCCCTTATTTTCTATACTTCCCTGGACTCACACTCCTTATTCTCTGGGAAGGTTTTGTTCAGTTTAACAATGATCACTGTACGGCCACTGAATTTTGGCTTGAGTTTGTGACAGAAGTCCAAAGATTACTTTGGGGAATTTTGCAGTAGATGACTTGTAGAGCTTAAACATCCTGAGTCTTGCTGCCCTGGTGAAGATAGGGTACATTGAGGGATGAACAGGGGGAGAACAGAAAAAGAGGAAGGTACTCACTTTTACTACATGTTTTTGTGACATGTATTAGGACATATGAGAGATACTCATAAAAGCAGCCTGGGGGAATTCAAGGCAACTCAGCAGTTTAGTTCCAAACTCTTCTACTTCCAGAAAGTTAACTGATAAGTAGCTAATATTTGAGAAATAATGATAATGAAGTTATGTTGTGTGTTAACAGGGCAAGAGGAAATAGCCTCAGGTTGTGCCGGGGAAGGTTTAGATTGGATACTAGGAAAAATTTCTTGTCAAGCAGTGGAACAGGATGCTCAGGGAACTGGTGGAATCGCCATCCCTGGAAGTGTTCGAAAATCATGTTGATTTCACATTTAGGGATGCGGTGTATTGGTTAATGGTTGGACTAGATGACCTTAGAGGTCTTTTTCAATATTTTCAGTATTTATGATTCTATGTCCGACTCAGTCCCTGAAATTGTGCCTTCACAGCAAGGTTCTGGGACTGGAAACACGATGGTGGTCTCTGGGTGACACCCTCCCAGCAGCTGGTGGGTGTCCCTGAGGGCGTCCAGGCCCATACAAAGGGTCTCCATGAGCCCTTGGACTGCTTCCAGCCACAGTCTGACCCTTCCACATGTGAAGTCCCAAAAAGAAAGGCACATCTCACACCAACCTAAAAAGAAGCTTTGGCTCAGAAACAGCTCAAACCCAAGAAAGGGACGTGTTACAAAAGTGACAACAACAGAACTCCACAGGCAAAGAGGGATGGGGTAGAAAAATAGCAGCTGCTGAAGCAACTCTAGCTCTGCTCTCCCTGCATCAGATGCCACGTGGTGACTTCTTGTAGAACCAGGAAGCTGTAAATGTTGGTTAACAAATCAAACATGTGGCCATGGAAGTCAGGGAAGTGAGAGCAGTGGGGAATGTGGCATTGAGCTCCTGAGACAAGAGATTGGGCTGCTGAGCTGCACCCTTTGGCGCCTCTGCCTATAAATTCCAGTGTCCTCCTGCATCAGGAGCTCCAAGGAGATGGCTGCCACCAGGATCTTGTCTTGGGTGGTGATGGTAAGCCTTCACATTGCTGGGGATGCAGGTAAAGAGCCTCACTTCTGATTGCCTTTGTAGCTATATTTCACCTCAGGCTAATGTTGAGATTTAAGGGTAAAAACAGGATTTGCCAGCATGGCTCAGCTCTTTTGAAAACCATGAACAGGTCAAGCCTATGAGCCGTGCAAATCAATTTTAATGCATTTAGTTTTTTTCTCACTCTTTTTTGTAAAGAGCCTAGTAAAGGAAACTCAAATGATTATATTGTAAAACTAGTGATAAAATTTCCTTATCCTTTATATTGCGGTTATAGATTTAAAGACTAATAAGTATTCTCTGGACTAAAGATATGTTTATTTTAAAGAGGGTGAGGTGTACTTGAACCGCGGGTTTGTGTTTAATTAAGATACATTAGGTACATTAGGTACATTGTTACAACTAACATATAGGTGTTTTATAACACGGTGCCCCAGATAAAACTAGAATGGCACACATCCCTGCTCCTGTTATTACTATAATTATTAGACTATAATAGAAATTACTGTAATTTTTTATTATTCTGATTTCCCATAGGCGAATTCCTGTTAGAAGTGTAATTTGATTTGGTTGCACAGTCAATGATCTGCCCAGCCACTTTCATTCCTTTAGAGACCAGTACAAATATTGGTTGGTCTGATGGGGGGGAAGGATGTTTCAAACAGGGTGAAATAGGTTTTTTGTGTTCAAAAAACGCTTTCCCCCTTTCTAGGTGGGGCTTCCTAAGAAGAGTGCCAGCCTGGTGCTGGGAGAAACAAGATTTTCTTTTTAAGCAGCTGCTGTTTTATCCTCCGTGGGAGGGGGTAGGACGGAAAAAGATCACAAGTGTTGCCACAGCTGCTGTCTTTCCATCCCTTCCTCTTTCAGGTGTAAAGTTCTGGAATGAAATTGAACTAATGAACCAAAAGCAAAAACCTGCTTTCCCTTTCCATGCTCCCACACACCCCCTCACACACAACAGAAAAAAAATAACATTCAGGGCTGTTTCCAGGCTCAGGTTTTTAATGCCCTCATTATTTACTTCCTCCACAAATATTTGAGGTGTAATTAGTGATACTGAAAACTAAGCTGTGATGTTGATGTTCAGTTAGAAAATACTGATTTTACTGTTTGATCCTTTCATCCCCATCCAGCTAGATTTAAAGCCTTTAGATTTAAAGCCTTGCATGCGTGAGGAGCAGATTGGTGGGATGTGCTGGAAAGTTCCCTAATATCTGAATAAATGTCCCTGTCAGGATCTTCTGCATCCAGAAATCACTTCAAATACATAGACTGTGAGTTTGAGAACCAGTGTTACAGGTCTTATCAAACATATTAGTGAGAGCATATTCCCACTCTCAGGCTTTCCACTGAGCAGGATTTTGATTCCCAAGAGTAGCTGTAGCTAATCCACTCCCTTGTAAATCAGCTGACATCACTTTGCCAGTGCCACCAGGGGATCCTGTGCATGCAAACTTCCCATTCTCATTACCTAATTCATATTCCTTCAACTTTTTTGTTGCTGTTGTTTTTGTTTGTGTTGACACTGCATCTTGGTCAACAGCAGATTCTGTAACAAAAATGCCTCTAACAACAGATAACTTTGAAGTTATGCAAAAATGCACATCATTTATAGAGTTGGCCTTGGCTAAATATTCTCTCCAGGCTGATGCTTGCATTTGAAAACTCTTCTAGTCCAGTGGTAGGCAACCTACCAGTGTAGTCAGTGTCCTTCAGACTGGGGTCCCGGATGCTGAATGCACCCGTATAGAATCCATATGGCAGCATATATATGCACTTAAAATGCAGCATATAACTGAATACATGTGTCTCCTCCCACAGAAAGAAGGAGTCGTCACTGCAATGAAGAACTTAATTAAATCTCTGCTTGGGTTAAAACTTCAGGATAACAAAGCCGTGGTAAAAGTGGAGGCTGTGTAAATGCAGCACTTTCTGAGTATGTCTGAAAGCCCACAGCAAAGCTATCCACAGTTTGGGCAGACAAATTTTGGCTGAATGCGAGTTTGCAGACTGATTTTCAGTGACCTATACAGGGATGGAGCAGGACTCGCGTGAAATGCTGTTTTTCATTCTGATTATAGGTTTGGTGCTGTCACCTGATCACAAAAACACGCGGAAAGAGATCACATTTCTCCAAGTACAAGAGCCCTGTCCTGCGGGACACCTTCAATCTTTTAGTGCCACCTGGAGGCTTTCCATCACACGTAGCAGGGAAAACCCTTCTTTGACCCAGTTATCAACACCAGCTGCAGTCAGCAGCGTGGTATTGATAAAATCAGTGGTGTTGGAAATGGAAGGGAACGAGAGGTAGCTTCGATATGGTGGGTTCACGAAGAGTTTTGATGGCTAATGAAAGAAAAAGCTGCTGAGATTTACTAAAATAGACAGAAATCTCCTGGATCTAAAGTTTGTTGGCTACAAATTGCTAGAGACTGAAACAGGGTTTGAGGAACTGTCATGTTTAATTTGCCTTGTTGACCTTCACATGTGCTATCCTACTTTTTTCTTCTCTAGAAGGAACACGTCCCCCAAGTACAGTGGTCCCCACGACTTGTAAGTAGAATTTATCAGATTATTACTTTTTATGATAGTGATAGCTTTATATTTCTGTCATCGTATTTATTCTTGGGAACAAATTAGTATGATGAAAAAGCTCACGTTTTCTTTAGGGTGGGGCTGGGGATGCACATGAGAAGTAAATTATCTGGGAGGCAGGAATTTGGGGATGGCTCTGCCCTCCAGCAGCATCCTCCATGCCAGAAAGAAAAAGATCTATCACTTGTGCCCTTCACTGGGAGCTTGACTAACTGAGGGAAGGGTAGAGAGCACTGACAGCTCCCCAAGAATTCCTCCTAATTCTCTTGTTTTCTATGTGTTTTTTTTTCCCTGCTTGCTCTCCTCCACAGTTCCAGTCATAGCCGATGGTGAGTCTGTCTCCCGGGATTCTTGTCATGGGCTGGGCATGGGCATGGGACACACCTGCCCCTGCTGCCCCAACCCCTCCATCCCACAGTGTGGGAGCCTGAGGAGGGGCTGCCAGCCCCGGGCTGTGCTGCAGGTGGATGCAGCCATGCCCAGAAAGGATGTGGGATGTCACTGCCTGGAGCAGAGCACCGCTGGCCTGACCAAGGGGTTTGTGTCTCTCAGACATGCCGCTGAGGCTGAGCGACGGACCCAACTCGTGTGCTGGCAATGTGGAGATCTACTACTTTGGAACCTGGGGGAATGTGTGTGGGTACCGGTGGGACATGCAGGATGCCGAGGTGGCGTGCAGGCAGCTGGGCTGTGGCTCAGCCCTCGCAGCCATGCACTACTTCCCCTCGAGTGACTGGCACCAGTACTTGATGACCGGCGTGGACTGTGTGGGTCATGAGAGCTACTTGTGGCAGTGTCACTATGACTCCTGGTACCTAGACTGCTTCCATGGAGATGCTTCTGTCATATGCTCAGGTGAGTGTCTGTGGCATTTTCCTGAAGAAAAAACATCTGGAGATGGTGTGAGGTGGGATGAAGGCTGTCCAGCCCGTGCTCCATGTTCAGCAGGGCAGCAGCAGGTTGTGGGTCCGTGTCCCTGACGCAGGGGGTTGCATTTCAGAGGGAGCATCAATCTCTTGTTTGCAGACTGTGCCTGGGAAATCTGGGGTTGGGCAACACTTCTGCACATAGCAGGGTGTGAGGAGAGGGATGGTTTGTAGTCAGGCCGTCCTCCCTGTGGGTCCCTCCATAACTTTCCATGAAATTTAAGTACGTGTTCCAAGGGGAGCCAGGCATTCCGAGTGCCTCACACCCTCTGATTTTCTCTCTGCAGACTCAGGAATGACAGCGCCTCCAACAATAGGTAACCAGAGATTTCTGTGTCTATATGACTTTTCTGTGGGGTATTCTGCCTCTGGGATGCTCTGCATAGGCTGCACTTGTAGACCCCGGCTAACGTCCCTGATACTCAGAGATGTGGGATTGCTTGGGATCCTTTGGGACTGAGCAGCTGCTTTTGTGGGAGAGTTTTGGCACTGGTTTTCATGGTGTCGCAGTGGGGGTGCCCGGGAGCAAGTGCTGGGACAGTTGTCACTGTCACCATCTCAGTCCTGCCCCATTACAGTGCTGACTGTGGGCTTTGGGCTTCATTGGGGTTCAACGGGGTTCCTGTTGGAGATGAGGGACTCCCAGCAGGATGGTCCTCTTAGGCACAACACTGCTTGCTCACCAGCTGCTCTCTCCCTGCAGTACCATCTCCTTCCAGATTGATGTTCCCCACGTCATGGACTATAGGTATGTCCAGAGGGGCTATGAGGTTGGACTGGCTTCTGCCCTCAGTTAGCCATCACAGAATCACTGGAGGGATGAGGTTGGAAGGGATCTCTGGTCCTACCCCCTGGCTAAAGCAGGATCAGCTAGAGCTGGCTTCCCAAGACCATATCCAGAGGGCTCTGGGCTATTTCCCGTCTCTGTGGGCAGCTTGTGTCTGTGCTTGGTCACCCTCACAGAGAAAAAGCATCTCCTGATGTTCAGAGGGAATCTCCTGTGTTTCAGTTTGTGCCCATGGTCTCTCGTCCCCTCACTGGCCACCACTGGACAGAGCCTGGCTTTTGGAGAGGGTTGACTCTCAGCAGGTTGTTTCTCTTAGGAAAAATGCTGGGAGTCAGCCCTGCTGAGTTCTCCCTGCAGCGCCAGGCACCTCCAGCTCAACTTCCCCTCTGTCACTGACCACAGTGAGGTCCAGAGGAGTTAAGGGGTCTGGTTATCTCCTGCCCAGGTGTCCCACTGGACAGCCAAGCCCATGGATTGGGATTACTGTACCATCTGAGCACAACCCGTGCCCCTGGGCTGGGGGGATGCAGGGATGATGTTTTGGGGTGCCTGTGAGGGTCGGTCTCTGTGGGGCTGCAGCAGATTCTGGTGATGGGATAAGAGCTCTCTGCTCATGCCTGGGCTCTGCTCTTTTCTTCAGGAACCCCCTCCTGTGGTGACTTACTTCAGGGATTGTCTGGCTCCATCCAGAGCCCGGGATACCCCAACTCCTACCCCAACAACGCCTACTGTGTGTGGCGCATTCAGCTGTGGGACCCGCACCGCAGGATCCAGCTCCAGTTTGCAGATGTGGAGTGAGTCCAGCCGGGTGCTGGCCACGGGCTCGGGGTGCCTTCGTCCCTGTTGCGGGGTCTTGGCCGCGTCTGCTGGTCCGAGGTGGGAATGGGGCCGGGTTTTTGGGCCCTGCAGCTCGTGCAGAGTGTGTTGCAGACAGATCCTCCTGTCCCTCCAGGCTTGAAGGCGTGAACTGCGTCTACGATGTCATTGAGGTGTACGACGGAGGGTCCCCCCAGGGCCGGCACCTCGGGTCTGTTTGCAGAAATGACCATCGTGTCTTCACATCATCCGGGCACCAGCTCACCGTCCTGTTTCGCAGTGATTACAGCATCACCAACAGAGGCTTCCAGGCCTACTACTCATCATTTCCTGCCCTTAACAGCACCGTGGGTAAGACCAGAGCTGTCCTTTACTCTTTTCCAGGGCAGAAGCTCAAAGTCAGTCACAAAAAGCTTCTGGTGGCTCCCAACACCTTATTGACAGCCAGACCCTCTGGCCCCACTGAGAGACATCCTGGCTCAAGGGTATTTTTCAGGACAGGATGGCCATAAAGCTGCTGCTGGACACTGTTTCTTTGCCTGGTGGGCAGGAATGGGGCTCTCTACACCTCCCCCAGAGCTGCCACTGAGCTATCACCAATTTTCCTGGCCTGTGCTGTAGGCAGCAAAGCTGCTCAGCCCTGACCACTCATTGATGCAGAGGCCAATGGCTACTTCTTGTTTTGCCAAAATAAAGAGGGCTGATGTGCTCAGCCTCAGTGCAGCTGCAGAACTGTGGAGGAGCAAGCCTGGCTGCCGCTCTCTCTCTGCAGTGCCAGGGTCCCTCTGGCTGGCAGCAGGACCCTCCACTCCACCATCCCCTCCTCCCAGTTTGGTGTCCCTAGCAAAAACTGTCTGAGGGTCCTCTCTGTCCCATCCTGCTGACAATGACACAGGCGGTCAAGGCCCTGCTGATGGGAGCTGCTGCACGTGCAGAACACGAGCTGCACTCTGGGCTGGTGGGTGGAGGGGGAAGGCTCGGAGGTGCAGCCACACAGGGACCTGCCGTACTGGTGGTGGGTCTGGTGTTTCAGTGTGCCAGGAGCCCTTCTGGGCAGGGGTGATTCCCAGAGGGCAGTTTCTCTCAGGCAAAATGCTGAGTGTTCGCCTGCTCCTCTGTCCCTACAGCTCCCAATTCTGCCGGCAGGACGACTGCCCCGTCATCAGTCTCAGGTAGGTTTGGAGGACTTGGGTAAGTTCTTCATGTCTGTGAGTTGGATATTTATCAGCATTTTTATTTTGAAACAAAACAATTGGTTGGTTTTTTTTTCCTCTTGCCTTTGGTCATTAGCAATTTTAATAGGGGGTTCTGCTTTCAAGGAACCGCTGACCCCCAGAGAATTCCAGCCTCAAAAACTGTGCAGATCTGTGGCAAACATTTGTGTCCTGCTAGTGCAGGCACTGCAGATCAGCATTATAAAATTTATTTAGTGTGGTTAGCATCTCCTAACCTGCATTCAGATATATATGAACCTAATGGAGAGACCTCTGAAGCTGGTAGAAGTCACTGCCTCTAAATTTTAGACATATGCTCGACACAGTCACAGACCAAAAGCAACCCTAAAGGTTCAAACATATATTTTTCTTCTCATATTTCTCTCTGTAGAAGATTATTCTTGTGGTGGCTTGCTTTCCTCTTCATCTGGTACCTTAAAGAGTCCATTTTACCCCAGCAATTATCCAAACAATGCCAACTGTGTGTGGGAAATACAAGTAAACAACAACTTCCGTGTCAGACTTGTATTTGAAGATATTCGGTAAGTAAGAATTTATTACTTGGGAAAATGAATGGACGGGACTGACAACTTGGACTTACTAAGCGAAGGCCTACGTGTTTTCAAAGATATTTTTCAAAGCTTTTTATACATTTGGAGAGGGAAAAATGTGTTCAGTTTTGCTTTTTTAGTCAAAGATGTGGCTGGCATCTACTGAGACAGAAATTGGAGGCTGTAGTTTCTGTTACAAAGATTTGACAGTCACATCAATCAAATGTATTCTTCTGCTGTAAAGAATTAATCTGAGTGAAAAACCAAACCGAACAAACCAACAAAAACCAAAGAACATAAAAATGAAGCATTTAACTAAGGAGTTATGTTTTCTTCCCAGCATGGAAGGTGGCAGATGCCTCTCTGACTACGTGGAAATCTATGATGGGCCCCTCCACACGTCTCCTCTCCTTGGGAAGATTTGTTCTGGTTATAACCGCATATACACATCTTCCTCAAACCTGCTGACTGTCCGCTTTCACAGTAACTCTCGATACACATACAGAGGGTTTCAGGCCCACTATTATTCCACTCCAGATGATGATAGCACCAGTAAGTTCATTTTTAAAGCAGAAATTTGCTTTTCAATTTTTTTCTAATTTACTGATTGTTAAACTTGTTAATGTTGTTTTAAATTAGATCTGTAGCATTTTCATGGAGATTTAAGTGCATGGTTTGGATTCTTAACTCCTTCTGCCATATCAGCTGCTTCTGCAAAAGATATTGTTTATTTAATTCACTACTTACAACCTTTTTTGGTCACTTCACTGAGCTTGTAACATACTTTCTTTGCCATCCACTAGCACTGCTGTGTTTGCCAGACTACATGCACGCAGTTGTGAGCAGATACTTCCTCCAGTCCCATGGATACTCTGCTTGGAATCTCACCCTGAACGACCCCTTTTGCACACCCAACATTACGTCAGAGTATGTGACGTTCGACATTCCATACATGGGCTGTGGCACTGTCAGAGAGGTAAGACTGAATATTTCAACAAAATGGGTAAACACTGAGAGGATAGAAAAATTCAAAAAGAAGAATTTGCTCTGAAAACCAGCACAAATTGAGACCTATCTGTCATCTGCAGGGACTGGTAGTGTCATGGTGATTATGGGTTGCCTCTCCTGAAGGATAAGGTTTATTAGCACTTGCACTTCCTGCATCTGCTGCCAGAGCATTCCCTTATAGCCTGTTATCAATCTCCTAAGGAGTAAGTTGTGGAAGGATACAAATACTTGGCATTTTCAAGGTCTCAGGCTGAGTGTGATAGTTAAAAAGTCTCTAAGCTTTCACTAAATATGACTAATCATGTTTGAGCCAGATTTCAGCTTGAATACTGAGCTGGACCTGAACCTTCACGTATTTAACATTGCACAGGTTGTATTTAATTCAGTTAAGTCTGCATTTAATGTGAGTAGTTTTCTAGATGTTGTAGGCACTGACTATCACATCAGGATTACAGATTCTTATCTCGAGAACAGAAATTACCGGACTCAGACTTTTCCATGTCAGACTTTATGGGAAATAACGTTTTTACAGTGCACATTGCTGTAACGATACAACAAAGTTTAGAACATATAATAGGGTACCTGACTATATGAATTAATTTTGCATTTTATTTTGTTTGTCAAACAGGGAAACAACAACACAATCAGCTATTCCAACGTAATTAGAGGGTCCTCTTCTGGTACATTAACCTCAAGAAATAGAAATCTTCGCTTGCGTGTCAACTGCAAGATGCTCCAGAACACATGGGCACAAACGATGTATGTTGCGGACAACAATCTTGAAGTCAATGAAACTCAGTATGGCAGATATGATGTAAACCTCACATTTTATGACTCTTCAGACTTCTCACGACCAGTGTATGACTCACCCTACTATGTCAACATCAACCAGAGTTTGTTCCTGCAAGCTTACCTGCACAGCTCTGATCCAAACCTGGTGTTATTTCTGCACACTTGTGTGGCATCTCCCACCAGCCACAATACTACAGGAGGCTATGCAATAATCAAGAATGGGTGAGTTCTTATGCATTACAATTACAGATAGAACTGCCTTTTAACTCCTGTATCTCTCTTTTTTTTTTTTTTTTTTAATTTAATGGGATAATGTTAGTATAGTACACATTAATGACAGCTTCTAACTAATTAATGGACAAGGGCATTCAGGGTTTACTGGGAAAAAGGGGATGGATTGACCCAGAATATAAAACACACACACCACAGCTTAAAATAACAAGTAGACTAAATGGCTATGGCCAGTTCACAATGGATTAGTAGTAGTAGTAGTAGTAGTAGTAGTAGTAGTAGTAGTTGTGTTATTATTATTGTTATCATTATTATAGAGGTAACAGGGACATACCTCTGGTAAAGTTAATTTACCTTCAGAAAATCATACAAATACCAGGTATCAGACATACGACAGACTGAGGAAAGGTAATACTGTTCAATTCTGCCAAAGAAGGGCATTTTGGTTTTCCTAATACAACTTTCTGAACTGTTCTCATCATGTTTAAAAACCACTTCTCGTTGTTGTGTTTTTTTCCATGTAAATGAATGTCTGCAGCGTGTATTCATGAGAGGGGTTTTTTGTTTCTTTTTAGGTGTGTTCGAGATCCCACTTATGCTGCGTATTACTCACCCCACAGACACATCCTCCGGTTTAAATACAATGCCTTCCAGTCCCTTCGGAGCAATCCAGTGGTTTACCTGCAGTGTGAGCTGGTGGTGTGCAGGGCCTATGACTATTCTTCCAGATGCTACCAAGGCTGTGTTAGGAGGTACAAGAGAGAGGCAAACTCTGACCTAGAAAGTGTGATTGTTGTTGCTGGCCCAATACAACTTTGGGAACCTGGCTCTGGGGTTAAGAATGAACAGGGATTTGAATAAAAGTGTCTCCTTTGACAGATAGCATCTTTCAATGACAATTGAATTCTGGAAGAATCTGCTGCTAGATTGTTAGAAGTTCTAGAATAAATAGAATATGCTCACTGACTCATGTCTGTTAATCCCATTTCACATCAGTCATGTAACAAAAATTCCACTTCAGAAGTTCTGTGGGGAGTCAACTTCGTGATCTTTAAGCATTTTGTTCATTGTTTGCTTTCTTACTGGTAAAACTGAAATGTTTAAATTGCAGTTTAAGTTCTATAGACAAGTTCTATTAATACAAACCTGAGTCTGGATGTATAAGAGTGCAAGAAACCAGTTAATCTAGAATAACATTTTCCCCCATTTTTTATGTTTTGGACATAACACGATGAGGGATAAAGCATGATGGGGTCTTTTCATCTTTCCCAGAGCTGAATTCTTTCGTCATCCAGGAAAACATTAATTCAACTGCTGTTCCATCTGATGTTTCTCGTGCATCATTTAATTATTTCTGTTAGCCCCTGGCAGTTCATAGAATCATAGAATATCCTGAGTTGGAAAGGACCCACAGGGATTGCTGAGTCCAACCCCTGTCCCTGCACAGACACCCCAACAATCCCACTTTATGCATCCCTGGCAGTGCTGTCCACACACTCCTGGAGCTCTCGCAGCCTTGGGGTTGTGACCATTCCCTGGGGAGCCTGGTCAGTGCCCAGCACCCTCTGGGGGAAGAACCTTTCCTGATATCCAACCTAAACTTCCCTGGCACAACTTCAGGCCATGCCCTTGTGTCCTGTTGGTCACCAGAGAGAAGGGATTGGTGCTACCCCTCACTTCCCCTCACGAGAAAGCTGCAGACTACAACAAGGTCTCCCCTCAGTCACTGTTTTCACTCTTGTTGGGTTTCTCTTGAAGCATAAAGTGAAGAAAGTAATTCCACACCAGATTATGTAAACCTTGGTAAACACCTGGTCACATCATCGGAGTAATCTGATGGATTGAGCAATTTCCTTGCATTAAGGAATTTCATTGATGATTCAAGATTAAAATCCAAGCCTGACAGGTTTTCCGTGGTAGCAACTCACTTCATGAAAAGAGGTGGGCTTGACATAACAATTCAACATTGAAGGAAGGCAAAAGAACAGGGGAAGTTTAAGCATACAGTGAGTCTTCTCCAGCTCTGTAACAATCTTAAATATAGGGCAAATGGTGTAGTCATCATAGTGCTCTTCGTAAATGCAAATGATTATTATTAATAACCGACATCTACTCTCATATTTTCTTTTTTTAACCATGCTTCCCTTAAGTGCTCCACCAAATCTTATTTGAAAAAGGCTTGTGTTAGCATTTGTTTCTCTTTCAAGGCTGCTGGTCCCTTCAATAAAAGCCCTTGTTATTCTTTTTCTTCACTCAAGTTCTTGGTTCAAAATGACACCAATCTTGCTACACTGTAGGGTGGCAGCTACAAGGAGAACAATGGAATAAATCAATGGCTATTGTCTTTTTCTTGTTGAAGGCATGATTCATCCATCCTTATCACAAGACAATAAATTCACTGTGTTATTGTATTCACGTGGACCAGGGAACCCCAAAGCCAGAGTTGCAGCACAGCAAAATCCTCAAGAAATGCATATAGGTCAAGCAGGGGATGAGATGTATGAGATTCTTACAACAGATAACTTGCAAACACAGTGCAGAATCTTTTGAGAGTACTTTGAACATTTCTATGGGTGTGATCTGTTCTTGGACCATATTTGTTGAGCTTGAAGTCTGTCTAATAAACAGGAATATCAATGAAGTATTTTATATCCCCTCATTTTAAGATGTCTCCATCATCTTTTCCCCTTTTATTCTTTCCATTACATTCAGATAAATTGTCCAATACAAAATTCATCTTCTCTAACAAAGACATGTTTGCTGAAGTGCCTGGGTTAGTCAGGCAAGCCTTGCCAGCCAGTGCCTGCCCATGAATTATGGTACAGCCAACTTCTAGGCTCTGTTTTCTATGCTAATTCTGGGTAATTTATAAAACAGCAAACACAACATGGAGCCCACTGAGAAAACCTTGCCCCTGTATCGCCATCTCTGAATGTTAAAGAGAAAACCTGCTGCTTGGTATGGCATGGCCATGCCCCAGCTGTGCCAGGCTCTGCAGGAGGGTGTGGCACAGTCTGGCTGGGCCTTTTGGAAGTTCTCCAGTGTGGAGGCTGAGGTATGTTTGCCCTCGATATGCACCATCATTGTGAAATTTATAAACTGAATGCTTCTCTCGAGCAGCGAGTATTTCAGCAAATATCTGCAGGATGGATTTCGAGAAGTGTGTTGGAGGCCTGATCGCGCAGAGGTTAAGGCAAACACTTAGCAGCCCCAGTAATTTACAAAGAATTTGGGAGATTAGTCGTAGTAGTTATGCACGTAACTTATTTAAACATTTGCTAATTCAAATATTTAATTTTAATGGTTTCTCTTGGCTCACAGTTAAATGTCAATACACAGTTGCCATCGTGCAATATTTAATACAGCAATATATGTGTAAAACTGGTTTCATTTACTGTGGCAAAATTAACTAACTTCTCTTCCCTGTCTACAAATTGTTATAGAATGCCTAGTAGTGGGGAGGGTAAGGTGAGGTGTATTTATGGTTGTCATTGCCCACTCATTCAGTAAATGCTTTTGCCTCAGATGTAGGGCACCCCTCACACCATAAAAAGCACACTGGCAGAAATGATCTGCCCAGTTAGGTGGCGTAAAAAAGCAAAATGTGAAAGGAAATGGCACATACTACACTTCGTATTCTATCTTTCTAAATGTGTGATTTCAGAGAAAATTCAATTATGTTGCACTGAGCACTGGACTGCAGATAGGAAGGAATTTCTTTTGTTAATTGGTAATATTTTCTTTGGTGCAGATTTTAATTGTTGAAACTGAACATTCCTAAGACAAACTGACTAATGCTTTTAGATCTTTGATTAGTGCAAGGAAAAATGCAAGAAGTAGTAAGGAGTTTAAAGATTTGTGATAGATAGAAACAAAAATCTACTTCTACTTTAAATGAAAATCAAAGCATGCATTTTTAATACAAAAAATATAAATTGCAGGTGCCTCAATGAGAGAAAATACAAAACCAGTAACCCTGACTTTTTCATTATGGCTCTTTTATTTTTTTCTGGTTTTTAAGCTTTGAAAGAAAAAATTCCTGGAAGAGACAAAGCATGGAGCAGCACAATGTAGACATCTACTGTCCAGAGAATTTCTGGGAAGACTTTGCATGAACTGGGCTGAGTGGGGAAATTAACAAAACCACTCTCGACTAGAAATGTAGAGTTACATGTTTGGGAATCAAGACCTTTAGTTCAGTTGGCTTCCTCAGGATGAAAATCATTGCATAAATTTAATGTAGTTTTTCTCTCCCTTAGAACTGCTGGTGTTTCTCTGCACATAAATAGACTTGAAACACAAGTACTGTGAGGCATGGTACCACAGTCACATTAAAAAAAGGAATTCTTACTGTATTAGCTTTTGAATGTCCTTAAACAAAATACATACAGAGATTTATTGACAATTCTTTTAAATCCACTAGCATTCTAAATAAATATAGTTTATTATTTTTAAAGTAGTTTAATTCAGCTTTTTCTTTGCATTTCTATGTTTAACCAGAAGAAAAATTGAAAAATTGCTTTAAGTTTTTTGGGTTTTTTTTGTTTTGGTTTTTTTTTTTAAATTTTCATCATTTCTGGGAGGTATATAGGGTGAAGGAAAATCCTTGACAAAGATGTAATATTATGGCCAAAGAACTTGTTTCAAATGCATTTTCAAAGCTCATGGGTCATTAAAAGGCTTCAGAAATACGTAATTCCTGTCAAGCTGTGAGAACAAAGGAAGAAATATGGAGACTAGCTAAACGCAGAAATAGAAACACATTCTTGAAAAGGGATGGAATAGGTAAAAGTATTTAGACAAAATGGTATATGAAGGTCAGGTTTACCTTTCTAGAGAAGGACTTCGATATTTATCAGTTTGTACCAGCTTTAAAGTATTATAAAAGTTGAGGAAGACATTGTAAATAGCTTGGTGTTGAGAAGTAAATGCTGTGAAACTGCTAAATGGCTGATTTCTTTTCCGTTTCTTACTTTGAAATAACATTTCAAGCAGATAGAAATGCATATTGCTTCCCTCTATACTTCCCTTGGGTTTATACGAACACCATAAAGCAAAGAGCAGCAGCAGAACACCTCTAATGGACTCACTGTTTTGAGCACCCGTGGCTTTTCCTGCATTTCTGCACGTGAAGAGCTGACTTTCCTTGAGCAATTCCCTTTGGCAACTGGCAGCATAATTTCCTTCCTGCTGGTCCTTCTGGCTTCAAGGCAAGGTCAGGGCAAGGAGGTGAACAGATGATAACACTGAGGAGAGTGGAAGAGTTGGAGCCAAGTTGGTTTTTGTGTTCACACCTTCTCTTTCAGACATCTGCCTCCGACTCCCCCAGATCAGGAGCATTTTCTCTCAGTAAAACTCAGAAAGGAAACTGACATAAAATATTAAACACTAAAAACAATTCAAAGAGCTAAGGGTGATTTGAATAGAGGAGTGAAAAAGGGTCTGGTGGTCAAAAGCCAGGCTTTAGGATCAGCTATAAAGCAGAAAAGAGTGCGGCTGCAGGGTCACTTCAGGCAGGGGCAGATTTGGCCAGATAAGAACTATTCATCAAGGTTATTCTCACAGTCTTTCCCAGACACCCTTCAAATACAGGCACTTCTGACTCTTGGGGACCTTCATTCATTATGAGAGCAAAATGCACGTGTGTCATATCACAGGGGAAGTGCAGGTCTGTCCATACAAGGGGTTTTGAGGACATGAGACCCAGGACACCACCCAAATGTCAGACACAGGGACAGGGGTTGTACAGATTGGTTTCACCTACATGTGGCTCTTCATCAGATTTCTGATATTTGTTTTTGCCACTTTCTTAGACTCACAACTGAACATTTTTCCTTGTATAGGGACAAAGCAAAGGACATTAAGACTAAAAGTCTGAGCAGTACTGGGTGCTCCCCTGGTGGGGTATTGCCTGTCTGGTACAACACAAAATGAATAGGGACATATCTAGGAATTGAAGTCCTGTAGAGCATTCCTGAGCAGATACAAAGACAGTGATTTTATTCAAGCTCCCTCCTGCAAGAAGCATGTGGCAGAAAACAAGTTTATGGATCTATACCACAGAGTATTATAGTAAGTAAGTCTTTTTATTTCTTTGTTAAACTGGAAGAAAATGATTGATCAATGAACATAGCAGAGTTTTCTATTGTTTAACAGCTCTAAGTGCCACTAAAAATGACAACTGTGATTGAAAAATTCAAAAGTTTGAAACTTCATTTTTTATTGAAATTGCATAGAGAACATCTAGTTTATAATCCAACTTTAACAGTATAATTTATTGAACTTATTGAACACTTGCTCCTGCGAACAGTTGACAGCAAAAAGCATGTTACGAGTCAATTGAGGCTGGTATTCTTAGATCCACTTATTTAGGTTTCTTGTCCCTGAAGTCCTTTGATTATGGTAAGACAAATTCCATCCCATGTATTTTATCTCACTGATAGGTGGTCAATATCCAAGGCAACAGTTTCATTTATTCCTGCTGTGAGAGCAGCAATGGATTGCTCATGTGCTACCAGGAATGCAGTCTCATAAGTCACGTTTTTTTGCAGACTTTTATGGTACTTTATTTTGTATAAAACTTCCTGCTGCTCTGCTCTCAGTGTGTGCAATAGATAAGGGAGATCACCTGAGGCACATTTTGTAGAGGACGTTGCCACATTTTAACCTCTGCAAATCAAAGGTGCCTGTTATCAAAGCATTATTGACTTGTCCCCAGACAAGTTAAAGAAAACTTACTGGAAGTACAGGAAATGCACCAGTAAGCAGAAACCGGTGATGCCCGGAAAGAAGCTTGACAGTTTGTGTTCATAAACCATGCTACCAGTTTTAATTATTATGGATAAATTTAACCACTGCGCATTTAGCCCTCCTCCATTCTTGACTCTCCTTGATATCATCCGTAAATTTTCTGTTCACAGTGTCTCAAACCAGCTATGGGTGGACCATCTGGAGATCCTCAAGTCCATCCCCTTGCTCAAAGTGGGGTCAAAGAAAACAAGTTGCTCAGGACTGTATCCAGTTGATTTGAATAGCTTCAAGAATTGAGGAATCTTTAAAATTTCTGGGCAACCTATTCCACTGCTTGTTCACCCTCACAGTGAAATTCCCTTTTCTTATGTTAAGTAGAATTTATTGTACTTCAGTCCATGCCCATTGCTTCTCATCCTGCCACCAGGCACCACTAAGAGAAGTCTGGCTCATTTTTCAAGAACCTTGAGGCAGGATTGACCTCATGGCCCCCTCCCAATGACAGTGTGTCATCACTCCACTGAGCACATGGTATTGTTTTTGCTCTTGTCAGGCAGTCAGGAGCTGTAGAGCTGTGAATAGCAATGTTCAGGCTTCCATTTCTTTACTAACATCTGACTACAATTGGTTGTATTTACCATTGTCCTCCAGTTTGTTTGCTCTTCTCAGCAATGGCTTTAACAACTTCTCATTCTGTTTCTGGACTCTGGCCTTTTGTCTTTCTTTCCTCTATTCGAGCACTGTGACCCTTTGCAGGAAGAAGGCTCTTTATTCCCCTTGTCTCTAGACCCAAGCTGTGCTTTTCTACAGCAGGAGGGTTGGAATACTCCAGCAGAAATATTGAGTTATGTCCAACTATTGCAGTTTGGTTGTAGCTGGTGTCATAGCCCAAAGGAACAGAGAGATACAGCCTGGATGGAGTGTAATGAAAAGAATATTAGACCAACAACTGGCCTTTCTCTAGCTGACCTCTGTTTCTCCTCATCAGGTGGGCAGAAGCAGTAGAAATGCAATAGAATGACCCCAGCAAACAGGACTGTGGGCTGTCATGCCCCCCAAGTGATCTACAACCCATTAAGACTTCACATAGAGCAACCAAGGAAACCAGCTCAGCAGGATTTAGGATTTTAATTAATCCTTCTTTTCTTTTTTTAGAAACTGTGTGATTCAAGGGATTGAGGGGAGTCTTGCTGGCAGATGCATCTGAGGACCACAGCTGCAGATTGAGGGAAGACACTGGTAAAGCAGAGCAGGCTCAAGAAAGGCCTTCAGGTGAGACCCACTTAGGCTGTGTTACAAAGATTTGGCACAAATTTACTTTTGATTCCTGACATAATCCCATTTATGATGAGTTGTTTGTGTACAAGCAGCTGGGAAACAAGCCTACCATTTCAAGTGGAGAGCTAAAATATAAACATTTACGAAACCAGGACTCTCTGCTGAAGAATTTATCAGAAAACTTGCTACGAATTTGCTGCCTCACCTTGCAATGCATTAAGGTCTGCATAATTAAGCAGTTTCCTGTAAGCGCATTAAGGTCTGCATAATTAAGCAGTTTCCTGTAAGCAGTAAATAAATAAAATTGGGATGGTTGAGGCAAAGAAACACATATATGCAACAGTTTGGTTCCAAAGGTAACACTGGACCTGCACATACAGTTAAGATAATTTCTAATAAAGGCATATCCTGGCCTTTATTAGAAATTATCTGGCATATCCTGGCTTTGGCTGTCATGGGGTTACTTTTATTCCTTTCTAATAGTACCACAAATTATCTAGGGAATGGAAACTTTACCACTCCTATGTAATCCCTCTGTAAAGATCAGGTAATCATAAAAAATATTGCACAATAAATCAGACACGGCATGGGCCAGGCTGACCTTGGGAGCCTCACTTTTTTACTGGTGCAGAGTATAAATTCTAATGCTTGGTTTTACTGGGATCTCTTGACAAGATGGGTGCCACCAGGGGCTTGCTGTGGTTATTCCTCTTAAATGCAGCGCTCCTGGATGCCGTCTCACCTCATCTACACAAAAAAAATTCCTCCCAAAAAGGTAGGAAAAAGGGTATTTACTTCAGTATGCTGGATCTATACATGGCACTCACATGCCAGTTGAATCAACTTTTTGCAAAGATTAGAAGACAAATTGAAATTTGATAACATCAGGTTGTCTTATTGAAAATATGAACCAATGGCTATCACGATTATTTGTGTTAAAGTGAATTTAGAGTGATGAAATGATTATTGCTCTGTTTTGCAGTAGTGTCTTGTGGCATAGTTTAAACCAAATTTTAAAAAGAATTTGACATGAAAGACTGAGAGACTTTGTTCCTATAAATCTTTGGGTTTCAGTATGGAAGTATGAGGGAATATAGTTTCTTTGGCTGTAATGTATATTTGCTTTGAAATACTTCAAATTAAACCTTGGAAATGCACATGGAACCACCCAGTATTATTTCACTTTATATAATTTAATGGGAGTGCAATAGAAAGACACAGTTGCTATCCTGTAGGGTGCCAGGAGGTCCCAGGTGTGTGCATTTTGCTAACTTGGGACTTTCAGGCACGTGGAACAAAATCTTGGAGACTGTAACAATCCAGCCTGTGCATTCACATGCGAGTGCAGTGTTGGGTTTCCTCAGAAACCAATATTTGGTATTGCTGGGGACTTTCTAAACACTATCAATATTAAACAAAAATACTAAAACAACAACAAAAACTGAACAAATGAACAGAAAAAGGTATAACTCTCACTCTTCTTTCACAGAAGATACCTGAAATCTTATGCTCCTGCTAGGAATTTCACTGACCCAGACACCTCTTTGTTCACTGTTTTTTTCAGCTATAAATAAGAAAACAACAACCATTATAATCCTGGAAATATTGGTGGTAGCGTGTGTTGCTAATTTTGCCCACTGCTTACAAAAAGACAGTTCAAAATGCTTGGATTATAAAAACAGAAAACAGAGAAATGAAAACTAACCCAAGGAAATCAGAATAAGAGACATTTAAAGCAGTCAAATAACAGAACAGAAAATCCAAAAGGGTCTGATATCTGTCTCACTGTATGAAGTCACTTTTTGTGTGAGCAGGAATTACCAAGTACTTTTTGTGTGCTACTCACATAAAAAAAAGCTTGAGAAAGACACAGCACCTGTGAAATGCTGTATCAGATCATGGACCATGACTAAGTATGTCACTGATTTCTTTTTGCATTAAAATCGTGAATACGTTTTGCCTATTGGATACAAAATGCAAGTCTTCTTTGTACTTGTTTTGGGGTTTTTTACTCTACTCATTTAAGTTGACAGATAAACCTGTGTATATGAACTGCTGAATGTACTGTGAGTATTTCAAATTAGAAGAACAGATTTAAGGGAGTTCCATAAATACTCTGTATTACTCATGCCCAGTCACATCTTCCTGTGAACTTGGAGTATTTCTCTTTATGAGGTTGACAGTAAGACTGCAATACTTGGTTTATTGACCTCCTAGAATTTTCTGTCTATTCCTAGCAAATACACGCTAAGAATTGGAACTTAAAAATTCAAGTATTTGTCAAAAATCCTAACTAATCCTAACTATCCTAACTATCCTAAACTGCCCAAACATGAATCCAGACACGCAAGTATGAAAACTTGGTTTGCTAAAGGGCAGATTTGCCCTCAGTTTTCTCTGCTTACATCCTCTTCTTAACTGAAAAGATATTTTTGTGAGGCTACTGCACTCTTGAGGAATACGACATTACTAACTATCTCTTATTTCCCAGAGACCTTGCACCATCCCAGAAGATGCATCTCTCTAGGGAAAATATATCTCATCTGAATTTGTTGATCACATGTATTGTAAATTAAGTCTCTGAAAGCAGCCATGTACAAGAAGAATTCTAAAATAATACACTTACGGAATCACAGAATCGTAGAATAATTTGGATTACAAGGCAACTTTAATAATCTTCTACCTTAAACCTCCAAAAAGAAGTAGAGGCAGTTTAAAACAGCAGATGTTCAGAGCCACAGCTGACCTTGAAAATTGCTAGTGAAGGGAAATCCACAACATCTCAGGGCAACCAAAAAATTCGGACTCATTTGAGGGAAAAAAGAAAGTGTTTTCAAGATGCGTCCAAAAATTCTTGGTTTTCTTACTCCTTCCACAGAAGAACACCCTTGAGAATGAGACATTGCTCTCCATCTCCCATGTGACAGGGTGACGCCAGCATCCCCAGCACTGGGAGAAACCTGGCCCTGCTCCTTCATTCACCAGGGCCTCACGTGCTTCTTTCTCTTCCTTCTCTACAGATGCTGTAAGCGTTGATACACCCAGGTTAATGACATCTGCTTCTCCAGGTGGGTCTGAATCTGTCCACGATTTCTGGCCAGTCCTTTTGAGGAGCCAGTAATTTCTGCAGAGTTTGGAGTTCGGTTTTTTCTCCATGGGACAGCAGAGCCCAGGAAAAGAGCATAATGATAAAGCCAAGGGTGTCAGTCCCAGTGGCCTGAAACTTGTAGAGCCGTGCCAATGCCCCAACAATGGAAGGTGCCTGCTTATGGTCTTTGTTGGCTGGACTTAGATGTGTGCTGGCAATGAGTGCAAGGTTGTTTCTGGTTGATCCCATCATGCCAGACCACCCTGCTGACACCCCCAGGCTCTCCATCTCCCATATGACAGGGTGGTACCAACATCCCCGGCACTGGGAGAAACCTGGCCATGTTCCTTCATCCACCGGGGCCTCACAGGCTTCTTTCTCTTCCTTCCCTACAGATGCCACAGCCACATCCAGATTAACCTTCTCTGCTCCTTCAAGTGAATCTGAATTTCTCCTGGGTTTTCTGGCCGTTGTTACTTGCAGAAACAATTAGTGCCTCAGAGTTTGGGGTTTAGTCTTCTCCAAGTGAGAGCAGAACCTGGGAAAAGCAGAGCAGAATGCAGCTGAGACTGGGAGTCATGGTAGCCTGAAATTCATAGAGCATTGCCAAGGCCCTGGCAAAGGAAGGCGCCTGCTTGTGGTCTTGGTTGGCTGGAATTCTGTGTGTGTTGGGGATGAGTGAGGGATTATGTTTTTGGTTGATCCCACAATGCAAGACCACCATGCTGAGACTCCCAAGCTCTCCATCTCCCGTGTTACAGGATGGCACCAACATCCCCAGTCTTGGGAGTAACCTCACCGTGCATCTTCATCCACCATGACTTCACTTGCTTCTTTCTTTTTCTTCCCTACAGATGTCACAATTGGTGATGAGCTCATCTTAGTGTCCTCTGCTCTTCCAGGTGGGTCTGAATCTCTCCACAGTTTCTGTCCAGCACTTTTACGAAACCAGTAGTTGTTGCAGAGTTTGGGGTTTGATCTTCATGGGAGGGGGCAGCCTGGGAAACATGCAGCCTCATGAAGCCAAGGGTGGTAGTCCTGGTGGCCTGAAGCTCATAGAGTGATGCCGAGGTCCCAGCAAGGGAAGGCACCTGCTTGTGGTCTGTGTTGGCTGACTTAGATGTGTGCTGGGGATGAGTGCAGGGCTGGTTTTGTTCATCCCATCACGTGAGATTGCCCTGCCAATACGCCCAAGCTCTCCATCTCCTGTATCACAGGGTGGCACCAACATCCCCACTGCTGGGAAATAACCTGGCTGTCATTTTTCATCTGCCAGGACCTCACCTGCTTCTTTTTCTTCCTACCTTACAGATGCCAGAAGCAGAGATCCACTCAAGTTAATGTTGTCCACTCCTTCAGGTGGGTCAAAATTTGTCCTCATTTTTCTGGACACTGCTCTTGACTAAACAGTCAGTGGTGCAGAGTTTGGTGTTTAATCTTCTCCCTAGGAGAGGAGAACCCAGGAAAAGCAGGTTAAGATAGGCAACACTGGGAGTCCTGATGGCATGAAACTCATAGAGTGGTGCCTAGGCCCTGGCAAGAGGAGGTGCCTGCTTGCTAGAGGCTCTTCCCTATTTTCCATGTCTCTTCCTTTCCCAGATGCCACCATCAGCCTGGTGGGCGGCAGTAACCGTTGTGAGGGTCGTGTCGAGATTTCACACTCTGGGGGCCAAGGCACCGTGTGTGACGATGGCTGGGACCTGAATGACGCCCAGGTCGTGTGCAGGCAGCTGGGATGTGGCTCTGCCCTTTCTGCAACATCAAGTGCATCCTTTGGACAAGGGAGTGGCAGCATCTACCTGGATGATGTGAACTGCACAGGGTCGGAGTCGTCTCTCTTCCAGTGCAGCCACAATGGCTGGGGCAACCACAACTGTGGCCACAATGAAGATGCCGGAGTTGTGTGCTCAGGTACCATTGGTTTGACTTCCTGCACCCTGGGACACTTTCAGAAAGTGTCCCTTGTTGGCTGGAATTAGGTGTGTCTTGGGGATGAGTGCAGGATTATGTTTTTGGGTGATCCCACTACTCTGCTGACACCCCCAGGCTCTCCACTGCCCATGTGCCAGTGACACCAACATCCCCAGTGCTGGGAGAAACCCTCACAGTTCTTCATCCAACAGGGCCTCACCTTCCTCTTTCCTTTCCTCCCCTACACGTCCCACAAGCACGAACCAGCCCCACCTTCCCTGCTCCTACAGTGGGTCTGAATTTCTCCTGGGTTTTCTGGCCACTGCTCTTTACAGAAATAATCACTGTCTCAGAGTTTGGTGTTTGGCCTTCTCCATGGGAGAGGAGAACCCAGGAAAAGCAGTTTAACGCAGCCAAGACTGGGAGTCTTGGTGGCCTAAATATCACAGAGTGATGCTGAGGCCCTGGCAAGAGAAGGTGCCTTTGTCCTAGAGTCTTTTCTCAAGTTTTCCATGTCTCCTTCTTTCCCAGATGCCACCATCAGCCTGGTGGGCGGCAGTAACCGTTGTGAGGGTCGCATCGAGATTTCACACTCTGGGGGCCAAGGCACTGTATGTGACGATGGCTGGGACCTGAATGACGCCCAGGTCGTGTGCAGGCAGCTGGGATGTGGTCCTGCCCTTTCTGCAACATCAAGTGCATCCTTTGGACAAGGGAGTGGCAGCATCTACCTGGATGATGTGAACTGCGCAGGGTCGGAGTCGTCTCTCTTCCAGTGCAGCCACAATGGCTGGGGCATCCACAACTGTGGCCACAATGAAGATGCTGGAGTTGTGTGCTCAGGTACCGTTGGTTTGACTTCCTGCACACCGAGACACTTTCAGAAAGTGTCCCTTGTTGGCTGGAATTAGGTGTGTGGTGGAGATGAGTGTAAGATTATGTTTTTGGTTGAACCCACCCCATAAGACCACTCTGCTGACACCCCCAGGCTCTCCACTGCCCATGTGCCAGTGACACCAACATCCCCAGTGCTGGGAGAAACCCTCACAGTTCTTCATCCAACAGGGCCTCACCTTCCTCTTTCCTTTCCTCCCCTACACGTCCCACAAGCACGAACCAGCCCCACCTTCCCTGCTCCTACAGTGGGTCTGAATTTCTCCTGGGTTTTCTGGCCACTGCTCTTTACAGAAATAATCACTGTCTCAGAGTTTGGTGTTTGGCCTTCTCCATGGGAGAGGAGAACCCAGGAAAAGCAGTTTAACGCAGCCAAGACTGGGAGTCTTGGTGGCCTAAATATCACAGAGTGATGCTGAGGCCCTGGCAAGAGAAGGTGCCTTTGTCCTAGAGTCTTTTCTCAAGTTTTCCATGTCTCCTTCTTTCCCAGATGCCACCATCACCCTGGTGGGCGGCAGTAACCGTTGTGAGGGTCGCATCGAGATTTTGCAATCTGGGGAATGGGGCACCGTGTGTGACGATGGCTGGGACCTGAATGATGCCCAGGTCGTGTGCAGGCAGCTGGGATGTGGCTCTGCCCTTTCTGCAACGTCAAGTGCATCATTTGGACAAGGGAGTGGCAGCATCTACCTGGATGATGTGAACTGCGCAGGGTCGGAGTCGTCTCTCTTCCAGTGCAGCCACAATGGCTGGGGCATCCACAACTGTGGCCACAATGAAGATGCTGGAGTTGTGTGCTCAGGTACCGTTGGTTTGACTTCCTGCACACCGAGACACTTTCAGAAAGTGTCCCTTGTTGGCTGGAATTAGGTGTGTGGTGGAGATGAGTGTAAGATTATGTTTTTAGTTGAACCCAACCCATAAGACCACCCTGCTGACGCCCCCAGGCTCTCCACTGCCCGTGTGACAGGGTGACACCAACATCCCCCGGACTGGTAGAAAACCTGTCCATGCTCCCTCGTTCACCAGGGCCACACCTACTTCTTTTGCTTCATCACATACAGGCACCACAAGCACGACCCCTGTTAGAAATCCTCCAGTTTTATGTGTTTTTTCCCATTTATCCAATTCATTACTTTGGAAGTGTATTAATTACTATTTTGCAGGTGTGACCTGTTTCGTTTGCATACTATAATGCATTGGGAAAGGTCCTTAATGGTTTTAACCCTTTATATTCTACACAGTGGTCTTTTCTGTTTGAGTGATTCTGTTGCTGGGGGTGAATTTCGGAGTATGCTGATTACATGGGAGATTTTCTTTTGTTTATTGTCTGATTTTATGATATTTAGACCACCACCTCTTACCTTATTTCAAACGTATGTGCCTGAAGCCCACACATTTAATAACTGCAAGCATGGGTCAGAACTCTCTGAAGAGTTAATCACTCTTTTAGACTGAGAAGAGCACAGTCATTCTGTTTCTTTTTAGATTTAACCTCATGTTGCCATGGTTTGTGTATATAGAACATATTTTTATTTGATCAGAAGTAAATCTAAATTAATCACCTCTATGCCTTATTTTATTTTTCTTTTTTTTTCTTTTTTTTAGGTCAAGAAGTTAGTTGTGGTGACATACTTTTAAAGTCCTCTGGAACATTTCACAGTCCTTCTTTGAATTATCCAAATAAAGCAGATTGTTTGTGGCAAATACATGTAGCAAATAATTACCGCATCACGCTCACATTTGATAACATTCAGTAAGTAAACCACCTTCTGCTTGGGCAATAAGAAAATTCCAAATCTCAACTGCATCCACAGTTCCTGGGCACATTTCCCGTCCTGTAAGTGAATGATAAATACACATGGGAAATGTGTGAGTGCAGAATCCTATTATATTGTTTGTTCAGCATTTAAATCCCAAAGTTTACCAAATGCATTTTTTTATGTATTCTCTTTTCTTCCTCAGGTTGTCAGGTGGATGTCAGTACAACTATATTGAGATCTATGATGGGCCATCCCACTCTTCTCCTCCACTTGGAATAATTTGCTCTAGTTCTTCTCTCACATACACGTCATCCTCAAACTTCATGTCTGTCAAGTTTTACAGTGACTCCAGATATTCCAATGGAAGCTTTCAGGCTCGATATCAGTCCTTTGCAGCAGACCAAAATACCAGTAAATTTCCATTCCATTTTTAACTCCATTTTGTTGGTAATGTTTTCTTTGCTCAGAAGCTGCACTGATTTTATTTACTAAATAAGTATTTGTTAATGTTGTTGAAGGAATCCCACATAGATGATATTGCTACTTGAATTATGTAACTGATTATTGACTTCTCACTTTCACAAAATAACTTCCTTTTCTTCTTTAAAAATATTCAATGTAAAAAGCCTTTAGATGTTTTCTATGTTGTTTTCTAAACTCATATTTCTTTGTATCACATCATAATTCATACATGTTTTTGTACCCTTCTGGACAAACTTCATAGAATCACAAAAATATTGGTTAAAAAGGACTTTTGGAGGTTTCCTAGTCCAACTATTCCAAACAGAGCTACTGCCAGCACCAGGTCAGGTCTGTTAAGAACTGGTCTAGCTGTGTCTCTAGAAATATTCAAAGGATGAAATAGCCAAAGCTACTTCCTTGGGTGACCTGTTCCAGTACTGTCCTGTTGCTTACTCATATCAAAGCCTCAAGTGTAAAAATAAGTGGTTTGGCTTATGAATTCTCTCCTCTAAATGGTAGCAGTTATTGCATTTGTTGGACTTGCAATATGGAAGCATTATCAAGTACCTGAAATCACTAATAATTCATATTTTTTTTCCCCTAGCCCTTATGTGCTTGCCAACCCTCATGCGTGCAGTGGTAGACAGACACTACCTGCAGTCCCAGGGCTACTCAGTGGAGAGCATCAGCCTGGCAGACCCTAAATGTAGACCAAAAATTACATCAACTGAGGTTATATTCAACATTTCATACAGCGAGTGCGGTACACGTAGACAGGTTGGTGTCAACACATTTGGGAGAGCTCTGGGCATGGGAATTTAATAGACCTTTGGAAAATTGTCATGGATTGCAAAAGGTGAAGTAGGCCCCAGGCATTCAAAACACAGAAAAGGAGCATGAGTTTCTGGAGGCTGAAGTTTGTTAAATATTTCTGCTTATCCTTCCCAGGGTACCTATATCCTTCCCTATTTCAGAATGATGCTCTAGAGAACAAAAATAGAGGGGAGAATTAAGTGAGCAATCCCATGCGGAATGCTCTTGGGATTTTTCAGCATGACACGTTCTTTCTGACTGCTTCAAGAACCTGGCACATACAGAAGTGCAGAGTACACACACTATTTACAGTGAGAATGACCACACGTGATAATTTAACACTCATTTATTGTGTCGAACAGGGCAACAACGAAGTGATCACCTACTCCAACGTGATAAAAGTGCCTGCTCCTGGTACAGTCATCAAGAGGCAAAAGGACCTTCACCTGCACATCAGCTGCAAAATGCTGCAGGACACCTGGGTGCAAGTCATATACATTGCTGATGACATCATCGATGTCAACAAAACCCAGTATGGCAGATACGATGTGAACCTGACGTTCTACAATTCCTCATCTTTCCAGTGGCCAGTGGATGACTTCCCATATTATGTTGACATGAATCAGAATTTGTTCCTTGAAGCTTCTCTTCACAGCTCTGACCAAAACCTGACGGTGTTTGTGGACACATGTGTGGCATCACCTAATTCGAGTGATTTTCAAACACTGGTCTATGTATTGGCGAAAAGTGGGTAAGTAGTTTGTAAAAAATTACTTTGAAAGTGTCTCTAGATGTACTTCAAAAACGTCTCTAGATGTACATCTAAAAGAGCTTAATTAGTGAAAGAGGTAATTTGTGGCCAGTGTGCATTGGTTGTAATTCTCGGGGCAAATATTCTTCTAAGAACAATTTTTTGGACAAAGCCTGAATAAAATACAGAATGACAATGAAATGCCATTCAGAAGTTGCAGTCAAGCACTGAGATTCCACTCAAGGAAGCAGTGAAGAAACTGAGGTCTGACTTTGTTTCTGAAATAGATGTATGAAATGGAGGGGTGGCAATGGCTCTACATTTCTGTACATCATGAGTTTTGCAGCATGGTAACTGGAATACAAAACTGTACGCAAAAAGAAGAGAAATTCCTTAACCTTTTCTTATTATTCTAGAAACCTAAACCACTTTGCTTAGTTTTATACCAAAGTACATTGAAGCACTAAATAGAAGGTTATTTTTTTTTAAAAAAAGTGTATTAAAAGTAGTATTGTACTTCCAGAGTAGAAAGGGGAACTTTCTCCTTCTGCAACAACTTTCAGGGGCCTTTTTTCAAACAGTTAATCCTGTTTGCAAATGCAAAACAGGCTCTCACCTGAAACACAGAAACCAGCAGAACCACTAGCCATTTTTGAGCTATTCATATTCATGTTTACCCAAAACTTATTGAGCTATGAAATTTCTGTGCTGTGTATATTTAATAATTTCTCTTCTTGCTAAAAGCACTCTTTTTTTTTTTTTTTAAAAACCTTTTGATTTCTCTTTTTACTTCCTGGTTTCATATTTAACCTTGAAACTTAATGCACAGAGAGGGTACAGTAGTGCTTCTACTCAAGCGAAGCTATGAGTTAATAGCTAATCTGTTGATTTTATATCTTTCCAGGTGTGCTAGTGATTCTACCTACGCTCTTTTCCCCTCACCACGCAGCGATGTTGCTCGGTTTGGATTTAACTCTTTCTCGTTCGTGAATCGATTCCCGTCAGTTTTCCTGCAGTGTGAGCTGGTGGTGTGCAGGTACCATGACTACTCCTCCCGCTGCTATCAAGGCTGTGTGAACAGGTTCAAGAGGAATGCAGATTCTTCCCATAAGCAAGTGAATGTTGTTATTGGACCCGTGCAGCTTCGGGAAGCTCACGCTGAGAACAGGAACATTGGTAAGTTTAAATATCTTTAATAACGTAAGACTCTGTGTGTTAACATGTGTTTGCATTTCAGTTCAGATATGACATCCAGCTCTGAAATGTGCCTTTGCTGGTTTATTTACAATTCTGCTCTAATTCTTATGGGAGATTTTTTTTAATATGTAAAATAGTTCTATTAGATTTACAAGCTCTTCCCTTCATATCATAGTTTAAATCTGCTCTTTGTTCTGCACTTGTCAAGTGGCAATTGATTCAGCTTTCTGGGAAGAGGGATGGGATGTAACTCATCTCCCTGCCAGATTTATATTAATTTTCCAAAGTGGTCTGTGCCTGATTGTCATTCCTATTATTTACTGACAATCAATCTCTGAGTCCTCTTGGAAATGCTGCTTCTCTGTGTCCTGTAGCTGCTGTTTCCACTACCAAAAAGCAACATCTTAAGGTCTTTGAGTGCAATCACTACAGACTCCCAGTTGCTCTTTAATTACTTGCCGCAATCATAGTTGTTTTGCATGGCCACAGAATTATTTGTGAAATAACGTGCAGTAAAACAGTTTGGTTTCTGATCAGATCCAGATGAGAGCATTTTAATTCAAGTTCTCTTTGCCTAATTACCTTTGGAAAATTAATGTAAGTCTCTCTCTGACTCTTTTATGCACAGAGCTGGCCTCTGACATCCAGGCCAAAGGGGAGACTCCGAGCTCAGCGCCGGCTGCCAGCTCCCACATTCCTCTGGCTGTGACCACCGCGGTGCTGGTGGCTGCTGTTCTCACGGTGGGAGGATTTCTTTGGAAGCGGAAACTGCAGGAGCCCATCCCATACCAGATAATGTGAGAGGCAGCTCCAGACACAAAAGTGGAAGGATACTTTCACCAGCCACCTGCTTCATTATTTGGGTTTGCAGTCAGTGTGAAGGGCAGCTCTTTCTTGACTATTCCACCGTCCAGACCGTGTTTGAAAAAATCAAGGTTACACCTGTTGTTACCATGAACTGAATCTATAAAGCAATCTGATTTTAAAATCTAGTCCAAACACACCTAAGGTGTAAAGAAAGGTTGATTCTTTCATCCCAGCATCCAAGAAAACATCTTCAATGCTGGACATTTCAAGGCGTTTCAGTTGAACTTCTTGTTGAATGTCTGTCTGAGAAGACTGATTTAGGTGACTTGAGAAAGAAGGAATGACTTCTTTGGCCTTTGCTGATATGCAGAACACCTGCATAGCACTATGAGATACACTGGAAAGTAGTCCAAGAAAAAGTTTTCTTTGCAGTAAAAAAACCTCAATAATGAGCCATAAAAAAAATGCTCAGGGGCTGCACATGAGAAATTATTCCTGTGCAATGTTCCTGACTTTGGGCAGCATATTCCCAACTGCATGTTTCTCTGAGTAAATGCAGGCCATTTATAAGATATTGTATAGAGGATGACTATAATCTTGTTACATAAATGTGTAATTAAAAAAGAAGAAAAGAAAATGTTTTTTTGAGCAATACTTTTTTTTGTGTACTTGCAAACATCCCACTTATGTGTGTGAACTCATGGCTAGAACATTGTCAGGTTGGAGAAGGTGGCTTCTGACAAAGTAACTTTGCCAAGCAAGAATTCCTGCTCTTGCTCTCACACATTTCTACACCTGGAATGGGTGGGAGGGAGAGAATGTACTTAAGTTCCCATAAGGAAATGTTACCTGTCTCCCATCCCCGTGCGAAAACAAAATAAAAAAACAATAAAAAAGGAAGAATTTGTTTGGAAGAAGCTACTTAATACAGGTGGAAAGGTCACTGGTATTGATTGAGAAATGCTCTTCTTGAGACTTTCCTGTTTTCCAGCCAGCTGTGAAACAGGTAAGTTCATTTGGAGCAGCACAGTGAGGTGGGCCAAAGTGGTGACGTGTAAGGAAGGTGAGCTGTGCTCTTGGGTGACATCCTGACCTGACAAGGAGGATAAGGGCAGCTCTGACGGGAACCAGCCCTACAGCCTGTACCATTTGTTCCTTCAAGCTGCCTTCTCCTCATGGTTCCAGGCAGGCTTCTCATCACATCTCTGTGTGTTTTTTTTTAATTCTTCCACTCTCTCAATATCCTTGTGGCCAGACAAGCAGAAAGATCCCAGGCCTAGATGCTGGTGTCTCCAATCCTCACTGTCCCTGTCGTGCTCAGAGCTGAGTTTTCCTATAGCATGTCTGTGCCAGGGCTCCCAGATGGAGAAATACCAAGGCTGGATAAGAATGCAAGGTGATAAGACTTACCAAGTTCACTGGCTTCCATATTAAATATTGCTGTAGAAAATACTGCCAAACTGTTCAGGCAGTAGATGTCTCAGACTCATCCTCATTTCTTGCCATCTCCCTTGATCCACAAGCATTACAGAAATGTAGGATTGGTTTAATGATGAGGGAAGGGTCATGCTCTAAAGGTACATGTACCTGGTGAATGACCTGCCACAAACCTTCCTGCCTGGATTCAGACTACTACTCCTCTGTGGAGAAGTCTGTGGACATCCTTATTCCAGTGTAGATACTTTCTTATAGTCATGGGTGAAAGCTGATTAATCTTGTTCTTCCTTTCAGTGGTTTTCATTTTTACATTTAAAAGCCAGTAAGGTTGCAAAATGTCCTCACAATAGTCAGCAGAAGAGAAAGTGTTTTCAAAGCTCAATGTAGCTTCATTCACAGAGTGATGTCCTAGGAAATGCTTCAAGGTGCCAGAATAAGACCTTGATTGAAAAGTGTGTTACTGTAAGAGATTTATCTAGCCAGTGGGAAGGGTGAAATGCTGTATGGTATTTGGATTAATTAATTACCGTTAATTAAAACAAATTATTTATTTATTTCCACTGTGCAGACATTGTCTGATAATACAGATCTCTAAAAATACTTAGATTTTTGAACTGAAGAATTTATTAGTGAAGAAGGTAGTGAAGAACTACCTTCAGTCAATCAATCTTTGTCTTTCACCTGGTCAGCTTAAGACATTTTTTTACACTTGAACCAGCTGGGAATCCCTTTCATGTTCCTCTTCCTCCTCATCCTTTTCAGTTATTACAAGAGTTTGGAGAAGAACTGTGATCTGTCCCTCACTCTTGCTTCACTGATTGCAGTGTTTGATTGGCCAGTCAAATATACTGGATTTTTTTCTTCTTGTCAAGGTGTCAAAACCAGAATATGAATAGTGAATACCAGCTGCTGTGTACATATCCTCATTCATGTGCAAATGCAGTTGTTTGGATAAAGAAGAAACATATTTACCATTCTGAATGTTGACTTTCAAGACTTCCAAAGTTATCTTTGGCCTCTTGCATTTTTCACTTTCTTGTTCATTCCAATGATATTGGCCTTTGTGGAAAGATGTTTTAGATCATTCTCTTTTCCCCCTGGGCTTTGGTCTTCATGCTTGATGACTGTACCTGGAGACAATAAATTTGTATACGGCAACAATTTTAACTGGTGATAATTCCATCCAAGACGTGATGGATGTGGAGGTAGGGATGAGATGAAGAACAATATTCTGGCTCTCCAGTGTTCGGATGCTCATCAGATTTTCTTGTTAAGTTGTTAGAAACAGAGGAAAGTACCCACTCTGGCAACAAAGTGATGAATGAGAATTAAATATTATTTAATGTTGTGTAAAAACCTTGGATTTATTCTTCAAAGAATGACACAGCTGCAACTGTCACTATGTAAAATTAAACAAGGAATATGTTAGGAAATTTTCTAAATCTGAAGAAATCTGAACATTTTTTCCCCTGATTTGTTGGTTCAAAGGATAAAATGAAATTTTAGAACAAAATTAAGTTTTGACCTATGCAATTTGCTTAACTATGCATAAAATCCACTGGTTTTTCCATGGTGTTTGCACAAAAAGTTATCAGTTGACCCTGATTCTCTTCTTGCAATCTCTGTCAGTGAATTTTGACTAGAATTTTGGCTTGAACTGCAATGTACCCCAAAATAATAGGTTTATACTGGGGCTGGAATTGTTGACTTCAACTGCAAGGTTCTTCAGAGACTCCCCAGTCATGCTTAAACAGGGCCATCAGGTTGCTCTTATTTTATTTATAGCATGCTGAAGCTTTAGGACGTTCATGGTGCCCCAGGGAGACTTTCTACATTAGTTGGCAAGTGTCTTTTACTACTTTGCTGGAAGAAACCCATTTAAGTTTCAAGATTCCTTTACCATCTCAATAGCTGTCCAGGAACCTCCTCATGAAATTAAAATGCTGAGATTCATCAACCAGAATTAAAAGGTATCTTTGGACAGGTGCTCTCTTTTTTTTTGGTACAGTGAGATGATTGCAAAACCTATGGTAGTATAAATAGCTCCTGCCAGGCAATGGAAAATGTTACTCTTGAGGTATTATTGTCTTTTTGTAAAACCCAGGAAGTTACAAAATATTAAATAACAAATCAAACATATGTTTTTTTCAGGTCAGAGGACTCTGGTTTTTTTATTGTTCTCCTGTAGAAAAAGAAACCTGTAGAGCCACTCCCCTTCAGAAATAGAAACTATAAATTGTGAGGTCCTTTTTACCAACAGCACCTGGGGAGATGGGTACCACTATGATTTGGACATGGCTACTCTTGTTGGGTCCAGCAGTTCTGGAGGCCAAAACAGGTAAAATATTTAGACTTGTTCCAGGGCACATAAAAAAATGATAAAGACTGCTTGGAGGTCTCTCTGTTGATTCCAAGAGTAGAAATTGTATTCAGGCTGGTATTGGTTTATACAAAAGAATAAAGGGGGAATTGGATGAAAAAATAGCACAGTTTTGTTTGACTAAAATGATGAACTAATCATCAGAGTGGATAATAAGAATGATTTGAACCATTCTGTGGAGTTAATTTTGCTGCCATAGGGTCCTACTCTTCTTAGTGCCTTGTATCGTTGTAAGAATTTTGTCTGTGAGTATGTCATGAATGAATCAATCTATCAGTTCCAATGTCATGAATAAATCAATCTGCCTGTTCCAGAAATCTGATCTAAGAATTATGGGATGATATAGTTAGTTATTTATTTTCAATGTGTATTTTATTCCAAAGTATATGTGTGCACACATACATTATACGTTTAATATTGTTTGCATTATTTGGTTCTTCTTGGTCTTATGTACAATTTAACAAAATATAACACAGAGTTAAGTTTTCATACTCTAGCACTGTGGTTAAAAGATGGACATCTAAAATTAATGAGAGATTAAATGCCTTTAGTTCAACTTTTTTGTGGTTATAGAATTTTATTTTCCATGATCAGTTTCTATCTCCTAAGAGGTTTGGGTGACTTTGAGCTAAATAGTTCTATGTATATCTTAGAATAATTGCTGATGATTTTTCTAACAAGTTATTTTAGCATCATGATGATAATTTATATTGTCACCATCCGCCTCATCAATTCTCTTCATCTGTCCCCCGCTTTTCTGGTGATAGGTTATCTCACTCTGGCTTCTTCTTGTTATTCTCTCTGCTCTCAGCCTCTGTCTCCCAGGGCAGAGTATTTGCTGCATTTGTATAATCACAGACTTTTGTCTTTTTGATACCTTTGAAGTGTGAGGCAGGACCCAACCTATCCAATTTCATCCCCAGCTGATGGTTATGCTCTCACAGTGATGACAGACCTTGAATGAAAGCAAATAAAACTGGTTTAGGGTGGCTTTACTTTCTTAATCCCACTCTGACTTTTTGCCAGGTTTGCTGTTTCATCTCTCAAAACCCTTCTGAGTGGGGTTCAAAAATGTGCATGTTCAAGTAGATATTTGAAGGAACAAGTCAGATATAAGTCAAGGGGCACTCTTACAGCTTTGCCCTTTGAAAGTCATACAAATCAGGGCAAATTTAGTTTGGTCACTATCTTGACTGTACTTCTAGCTCAATAGCAAAGAATTAGGTGCAGTGAAGAAATCCTGGAGCTGTTAACATCTGAGATTGTTTTGCTTTGGATGACTTAGTGTTTAATAACAAGGTAAATATGTACTTGGCAGGAAAGCAAAATATAACAAGTGCAGTGTGAATGTTTTGATTTCCAAAGTGTAAATACTGCAAATCTGAAGTTACAACATTTATTTGCTTGCTTACACTTGGTGGTAAAGCCTTTAATAAACTTCTTCACCAAAAATGGATCTCTAAAATCAGGACTTTCATGCTGGTCACACCAGAATGTCTGAAGAAAACAATGCAAACTGCAAGGAGATGGGCTTTACCTGAATGAATGCAATAATCAGCTGTATTCATGATAGATTATTTCTTTATTTCAAAATGTAATAACACTTTACTGATATATAAGAAATAAAGCCGCTGAATTCCTATTGAAATCTTTATAATCCTGTTGACACCATTATCCATTCTGTAGAACGTTTGGCAGAATTCTTCCACTAAAGCTGCTCTTAAAAACTATAGGATGTGGTTGTCATGTGTAGACTCTAGGTCCTTAAACTTCTAAAAATTTCTTTTCTCGCTTAAATGGTTTGTGCTTAGCCTACTGCTTAACTTTACTGCAGGGATCTCGCATAAAATAGGTGCAACTGATTTTGAGAACTGGAAGAGAGGAGTAAAAAAGTGTGAATCACCTCTGTCCTCACAGGCACTTAATGCTGGGTTGGGCAACACCTTCCAGGGACAGTAGGGGAAGAGGAGAGGATAGATACTCCCTACAGTCCCTTCCAGCTTATTTGTCTGTTTTGTGCTCCATCCCCTCTCTCCCAAAGCGCCGTATGTCCAGCTGGTGAACGGAAGGCACCGATGTGAAGGTCGCGTTGAGATCTATTACAGAGGACGGTCAGGGACAGTTTGCGATGACTTCTGGGACCTTGCGGACGCCCAGGTTGTGTGCAGGCAGCTGGGATGTGGTAAGGCCATCGCAGCTCTAGGAAGTGCCTACTTCGGGCCAGGCTCAGGTGACATCGTGCTGGACAACGTGAGGTGCAGCGGGAATGAGGTGTCCTTGTTGCGCTGTAATCACACAGGATGGAGGATACACAACTGTGCCCACTATGAAGATGCTTCTGTGGTCTGTTCAGGTACACCCATATTTTTTTCCCAGCAATCCTGTCCTTTTACTCCGCTGACCCTGCAGAGCCAGCTTGGACTCATGTTTTACTCACTGGGGTCATATAAAAACTGCGCTTCTTCATCCATGCAAAAAAAACCCCAAGGATCAGATATACATTGAAATATGCAGAACAATTATTCCATCTAATCACCTGATGGTGGCAATAAGGAAATAATTCAAATTTAGGGGCAAAAGCCATGTCTGATAGGCAAAGTTTATCAGGGAGGGGTGGGGTTAGGTGAGCCCTTAATGGATTTGTTATGGGCAATAATACTTTCATAATCATAGCTCACAATTTACTTTAGGATTTTTTCCATATTTTTCAAGTCTTCCTTCAAGTTTAGGTCCGTTAATACCTTTTTCCTTTACAAGTGCCCATCCATTTTGAGTAGTCTGTCACCTTGTTGTTTTCATTTTACTTTCCCATTATTTTTTAGGAGAATATAGTTAATTTGTATCTTATTTTCTACTGTATTAACACCAGATCATCATGAAATGAGACATGGCTGATGACAACTGACCATTCAGGTGTTTTATACATGTATTTTGCAGTTTTCCACGTTTCCTTAGACAGTAAGAGCCTGGAAAGCTGAATCCATGCTAGAATAAAGTGCTAATTACACTGCTCCTTTGCACTTAGAAGAAAAGAATAAAAATTTCTACAATACCTCTATTAATCTATGTGGGATGTGTTCAGGGTCTTTTTAAGTGTCATTTATGTTTTGCTTGTGTTTGTAGCTCCAGTGCCTTCAATGGGCTGGATGCATCCAACAGATGATTCTGGTCCGCTCATGCCCTTGCACTAAGCACCATCCCAAGACCGCAGGCTGTTCCTGGGAATGTCCTGATCCTCTGCAGAAGGGCATTCCTAATGGTGACAGGTCCAAGCCCTGCTGCTGCCAGCAGCCCCACAGCTCCCCCACTCCATGCCAGGAGCCTGTAGAGTGTCTGGTTGTGCCTGGGCTGTGGTGTCCTGGAGCTGGGAGCAGATGTCACACCAGAACATTTCCCTGCTTACTGTCTGGAAATACCACTTTAAACAAAAATTTTAAACTGGCTGTTACCCACCTCCATTCTCTTCATTGACCCCAGGCACGATGGACTGTGCCGTCAGAGTAATTGGTCTTGATTTCACTTCATCCTTGAGGAAGTGGGCTTGTAGCTGACACACAGACATACCCCTTGCGCAGTGCTCATGTGTGGGGTGTTTTTCTTCTTTTTTCACAGAAGAGTCAGATCCAACATCAACAGATACAACAACCTCAACACTGGAGACAACCTCCCTAGAAGAGACAACACTCACAGACCAAATGAGAACTTTAAGAGAGACAGCAATGCCAGCATCAACAGTCCTCAGAGAGGAGCTGATATCCCTGGAGGACACGGCCACAACTGAATCAATAAGCAGCGCATGGAAGGCGACATCCCCATTGCAGACAACCAGGGCAGAGACATCCTTCCTAATGGAGCTGGCTAGCACAGTGCCAATGGCAACCCTGGAGGAGACAAGTGCACCACTACTGACCTTTCCAGGGGAGATGTTCACTTCACCAGAGAGAACCATTGCAGTGTCATCCACTACCCTACCACTTTCGTCCCCATATCCCGATTTGATCACCACAGAAAGAATGGCCACCATGGTAGAAGAGAGCACAGCAGGTAACCCTGTCCACTGTCACTCGCTGTTCTCTTTAGTGCCCCTGGACTTCCTCCCCAGACCTGATTGCACTGCAGAGAGATGCCCAAAATGATAGGACAGAGTTCCATGCTCTCCTCCCCCATTAATCATCCAGCTCTGCTTTCCATGTCTGTTTTCATGTCTATTGCCATTGCCCTAATGACCTCCTTAGCAGGAACATCCAGCCCACCACTTCTGACCACCAGAGCACCCTCCACTGCCACACCAGAGGTGTCCACTTCAGCAGAGATGTCCAGCTCAGCAAAGATGACCACCTCACTAGAGATTATAACCTCACCAGAGATGACCACCACAGAGACAACAGCTACGAGAGCAGAGGGGAGTACACCAGGTAAACCTGTCCTGTCTCACTCACTGTTCATTGTGGGAAACAGAAAAGTCACGATGGTCATTTTAGATGAGTGAAACAGCTCCGCAG